>NC_069409.1:49133304-49143304 GCF_026875155.1 Cherax quadricarinatus
GCCTCATCCTCGTCCGATTTAATTCTTCTCATCAACTTCACGTCATCTGCGAACAGGGACACTTCAGAGTCTATTCCTTCCATCATGTCGTTCACATATATCAAAAATAGCACTGGTCCTAGAACTGACCCCTGTGGGACCCCGCTCGTAACAGGCGCCCACTGTGATACCTCTTCACGTACCATGACTCGTTGCTGCCTCCCTGTCAGGTATTCCCTTATCCATTGCAGTGCCCTCCCTTTTATGTGCGCCTGATCCTCCAGCTTCTGCACTAATCTCTTGTGGGGAACTGTGTCAAAGGCCTTCCTGCAGTCTAGGAAAACGCAATCTACCCACCCCTCTCTCTCGTGTCTTACTTCTGTTACCTTGTCATAAAACTCCAGGAGGTTTGTGATACAAGATTTGCCTTCCATGAACCCATGCTGGTTTTCATTTATAATCTTGTTCCTTTCCAGGTGTTCGACCACTCTCCTCCTGATAATCTTCTCCATGACTTTGCACACAATACATGTCAGAGACACAGGTCTGTAGTTTAGTGCCTCGTTTCTGTTTCCTTTCTTAAATATGGGGACTACATTAGCTGTCTTCCATTTCTCAGGTAGTTGCCCAGTTTCAAGGGATGTGTTGAAGATTGTGGTTAGAGGCACGCACAGCATCTCTGCTCCTTCTCTAAGGACCCATGGGGAGATGTTGTCCGGTCCCATCGCCTTTGAGGTGTCAAGGTCACTTAAGAGCTTCTTCACCTCCTCCTCAGTTGTTCGTATGTCATCCAACACTTGTTGGTATATTCCCTCTTGATGTTCCCTTCTGTGCTGTCTTCCCACAGCCCTTCCTGTCTCTACTGTAAAAACTTCCTTAAATCTCCTGTTCAGCTCCTCACATACCTCCTGATCATTTTTTGTGAGTTCTCCACCTTCTGTCCTTAATCTGATCATCTGGTCTTTGACTGTTGTCTTCCTCCTGATGTGGCTATACAACAGTTTTGAGTCGTCTTGATTCTCGATGCTATGTCATTTTCATACTGTTGCTGGGCCTCCCTCCTTACCTGTGCGTACTCATTCCTGGCTCTGCGACTGATCTCCCTAATTTCGTGTGTTCTCTGCCTTCTGTACTTTTTCCATTCTCTATTGCACTTTGGTTTTGCCTCCTTACACCGTCGGGTAAACCAGGGGCTCGTTCTGGTCTTCCCGTTGTTACTGTTGCCCTTGGGAATAAACCTTTCCACTGCCTCCTTGCATTTTGTTGTTACATATTCCATCATTTCATTTACTGGCTTTCCTGCCAGTTCTCTGTCCCACTGGACCTCCCGCAGGAAGTTCTTCAACCCTATGTAGTCCCCTCTTTTATAGTCAGGCTTTTCCCATTCAACTCCTGTTATTCTCTCCACTTGCAGCTCTACTGTGTATTCAAAGCACAGAACCACGTGGTCGCTAGCTCCTAGGGGACTCTCATACTTGATGTCCTCAATATCTGAGCTGCCCAGGGTGAACACAAGGTCCAATCTTGCTGGTTCATCCTCCCCTCTCACTCTGGTAGTGTCCTTAACATGTTGGTGCATGAGGTTTTCCAGCACCACGTCCAACATCCTGGCTCTCCATATTTCGGGACCCCCATGTGGCTCCAGGTTTTCCCAGTCAATCTCCCTGTGGTTGAAATCCCCCATAACCAGCAACTTTGCTCTGCTGGAGTGAGCTCTTCTTGCCACCTCAGCAAGTGTGTCCACCATTGCTCTGTTGCTCTCTTCATATTCCTCTCTTGGCCTCCTGCAGTTCTGTGGTGGATTATACATCACTGCAATGATCACTTTGTGTTCCCCAGACTGAAGTGTACCTGCTATGTAGTCTCTTTCTCCCGTCTCATCTATTCCTTCCATTTTCTCGAATTTCCATCTGTTTTTTTACGAGCAGAGCAACCCCACCTCCCCCCTGCCCCTTCTATCTTTCCTCGTAATCTGGTATCCTGGTGGGAAGATTGCATCTGTTATTGTCTCCATGAGTTTTGTTTCTGTAACTGCTATGATGTCTGGGGACTTCTCATTGATTCTTTCTTGCCATTCCTCATGTTTATTCGTTAATCCATCTGCATTTGTGTACCAAACCTTCAACTTCTGTTCTAATACTGTAACTGTGGTGCGGGGTGTGTGTGTGTGTGTGTGTGTGTGTGTGTGTGTGTGTGTGTGTGTGTGTGTGTGTGTGTGTGTGTGTGTGTGTGTCGTGCCGAATGGGTAAAGCTGGTCAATTAGCAAGAACTCGTTTAAAATTAAGTCCTTTCCAAAATTTTCTCTTATACGTTCAAAGATATATTTTTTTCATTAATGTTAATGTAATTTTTTTTAATTTTGCACCAAAAGAAACTTAGAAAACTTACCTAACCTTGTTTTAACAAGAGCAATTTATTTTAGCCTAATCCAACTAAATATATTTTAGATTTGTTTACAGTAATTTAATACTAAACAAACACAATGAAATATATTTTTTTCGTTAGTTTCAGAATGATTTTGGCGAAATTATTGCATACACAAATTTTCGCTTGTCCTATATGGCAAGATGAGCGTTGCTATTTAAGCCAAAATCGCAAGTTCTGCCTATTCGGCACGACACACACACACACACACACACACACACACACACACACACACACACACACATATATATATATATATTATATATATATATATATATATATATATAATATATATTATATATATTATATTATTATATATATATATATATATATATATATATATATATATATATATATATATATATAATATATATATATATATATATATATATATATATATATATATATATATATATATATATATATATATATATATATATATATATATATATATATATATATATATATATATATATATATATATAATATATATATATATATATGCAAAACAACCACTCTGAAAGAATAGAGAAATTCCAAGCGCTTTCGTGACTACTCACATTATCAAGGAACTATGAAAGTGAAGCATCCAAGGAAGCTATATAAGGGGTCCGGCCAGCACCTCACTATCAGATCCCACAACGGTTAAACACCTGACGTGCGCCGACCCAACTTGCACAACTCACCCCCAAGCTATTCTACCCAAGAAAATTTAAAAATTATTTGTCCAGTGTATTATTAAATTCTTCCTAAATTCTATTAATTATCAATGGATCTAATTTATATAAACCAAAGGAAATATTCATATTATTGTCAAAACGGCTTTTTATGAAACAAGATTCAATTATATTCCTGTCGACCATGGACTTGCTTGATACTACTTTCTCAACTTTTTGAAAATCAATTGGATGGTTAAAATCTCTTACATAAATAAATAGAGCATTGGAATCTTGTCCAGTTCTAATGCTATATTTATGTTGTTTTAATCTTAGTTCGAGATTTTTACCAGTTTGACCGTAATAAACTTTATCGCAAATTTTACAAGGAATCTTATAGACACATCCATCAGCATTTTGGGGGGAATTCTTTATCAAAAGTTTTTTTACTGTATCAAGATTTTTGAATGCAACTTTAATATTAAAAGTCTTAAGAAGAGAAGGCATATCAACCAAGTTTTCATGGTAAGGGAGAACCAACAACTAAAAATATGGTAGGTAAGACACATAGGCAACAGTTAGGCAACTTTATTCCGAAACGTTTCGCCTACACAGTAGGCTTCTTCAGTCGAATACAGAAAGTAGGCAGGAGCAGTAGAGATGTGAAGACGATGTAATCAGTCCATCACCCTTGAAGTCGTAGAATTTGAGGTTGTCAGTCCCTCGGCCTGGAGAAGTTCAGTTCCATAGTCAGGAACTGAACTTCTCCAGGCCGAGGGACTGACAACCTCAAATTCTACGACTTCAAGGGTGATGGACTGATTACATCGTCTTCACATCTCTACTGCTCCTGCCTACTTTCTGTATTCGACTGAAGAAGCCTACTGTGTAGGCGAAACGTTTCGGAATAAAGTTGCCTAACTGTTGCCTATGTGTCTTACCTACCAACCTGTCGGTATTGTATACCATTTTTATGTTCAACTAAAAATATGTTGGTTCTCCCTTACCATGAAAACTTGGTTGATATGCCTTCTCTTCTTAAGACTTTTAATATTAAAGTTGTATTCAAAAATCTTGATACAGTAAAAAAACTTTTGATAAAGAATTCCCCTCAAAATGCTGATGGATGTCTATAAGATTCCTTGTAAAATTTGCGATAAAGTTTATTACGGTCAAACTGGTAAAAATCTCGAACTAAGATTAAAACAACATAAATATAGCATTAGAACTGGACAAGATTCCAATGCTCTATTTATTCATGTAAGAGATTTTAACCATCCAATTGATTTTCAAAAAGTTGAGAAAGTAGTATCAAGCAAGTCCATGGTCGACAGGAATATAATTGAATCTTGTTTCATAAAAAGCAGTTTTGACAATAATATGAATATTTCCTTTGGTTTATATAAATTAGATCCATTTATAATTAATAGAATTTGGGAAGAATTTAATAATACACTGGACAAATAATTTTTAAATTTTCTTGGGTAGAATAGCTTGGGGGTGAGTTGTGCAAAGGACCTATCCAAGTTGGCTCGCCGCGCGTCACGTGTTTAACCGTTGTGGGATCTGATAGTGAGGTGCTGGCCGGACCCCTTATATAGCTTCCTTGGATGCTTCACTTTCATAGTTCCTTGATAATGTGAGTAGTCACGAAAGCGCTTGGAATTTCTCTATTCTTTCAGAGTGGTTGTTTTGCATATTTTGAAATCACCTGTTTACTGTGATCTTATTGCATATATATATATATATATATATATATATATATATATATATATATATATATATATATATATATATATATATATATATATATATATGGCAGCATCCCACCGAAGCAGGGTGGCCCAAAAAGAAAAAACAATAGTTTTTCTTAACTTTAGTAATGTATACAGAAGAGGTTACTAGCCCATTGCTTTTGACATTTTAGTCGCCTCTTACAACACGCATGGCTGACGGAGGAAGAATTCTGTTCCACTTCCCCATATATATGTCGTGCCGAATAGGCAGAACTTGCGATCTTGGCTTAAATAGCAACGTTCATCTTGCCATATAGGACAAGCGAAAATTTGTGTATGCAATAATTTCGCCAAAATCATTCTGAACCTAACGAAAAAAATATATTTCACTGTGTTTGTTTAGTATTAAATTATTGTAAACAAATCTAAAATATATTTAGTTGGGTTAGGCTAAAATAAATTGTTCTTCTTATAATAAGGTTAGGTAAGTTTTCTATGAGTCTTTCGGTGCAAAATTAAAATTTTTTATATTAACATTAATGAAAAAAATATATCTTTAAACTTATAAGAGAAAATTTCAGAAAGGACTTAATTTTAAATGAGTTCTTGCTAACTGACCAGTTTTACATATTCGGCACGACATATATATATATATATATATATATATATATATATATATATATATATATATATATATATATATATATATATATATATATATATATATATATATGCAATAAGATCACAGTAAACAGGTGATTTCAGAATATGCAAAACAACCACTCTGAAAGAATAGAGAAATTCCAAGCGCTTTCGTGACTACTCACATTATCAAGGAACTATGAAAGTAAAGCATCCAAGGAAGCTATATAAGGGGTCTGGCCAGCACCTCACTATCAGATCCCACAACGGTTAAACACCTGACGCGCGCCGACCCAACTTGGATAGGTCCTTTGCACAACTCGCCCCATAAACTATTCTACCCAAGAAAATTTAAAAATTATTTGTCCAGTGTATTACTAAATTCTTCCCAAATTCTATTAATTATAAATGGATCTAATTTATATAAACCAAAGGAAATAGTCATATTATTGTCAAAACTGCTTTTTATGAAACAAAATTCAATTATATTCCTGTCGACCATGGACTTGCTTGATACTACTTTCTCAACTTTTTGAAAATCAATTGGATGGTTAAAATCTCTTACATGAATAAATAGAGCATTGGAATATTGTCCAGTTCTAATGCTATATTTATGTTGTTTTAATCTTAGTTCGAGATTTTTACCAGTTTGACCGTAATAAACTTTATCGCAAATTTTACAAGGAATCTTATAGACACATCCATCAGCATTTTGGGGGGAATTCTTTATCAAAAGTTTTTTTAATGTATCAAGATTTTTGAATACAACTTTAATATTAAAAGTCTTAAGAAGAGAAGGCATATCAACCAAGTTTTCATGGTAAGGGAGAACCAACATATTTTTAGTTGAATAAGGCTGGTTGTCCCTTTTTGGATTGTAAAAAGTATTTCTAGCAACTTTAAAAGATTTATCAATTACATTTCTTGGGTATTTTAAATCATTACCTATTTCATAAATTTTGGATATTTCCTCATCTATGAACTCAGGACTACAAATTCGTAAAGCTCTCAAAAACATTGATGAGAAAACAGACAGTTTGACTCTATCTTGATGCGAGGAATAATAGTGGACATAGGAACAGTTATTTGTAGGTTTTCTGTAAATTTTAAATTTGAATTCATTATTACCCTTAATAATTAAAACATCTAGAAAAGGCAATGAGTTATTTTCTTCAAACTCAACAGTAAAGTTTATAGAATGGGCTAAGCTATTTAATTTTCCTAGGAAATGGTGTATATCTACATTTTTGGGCATAAGACACAAAATATCATCAACATATCTGAACCATTTAGCACTATTAGGGAGGATTGTGTTAAGTAACCTTGTTTCAAAAAATTCCATGTATAGGTTACTAAGAACAGGTGAAAGAGGATTTCCCATTGCCATACCAAACTTCTGAGTGTAAAACTTATCATTAAATACAAATTTTGCATCAACAATGCAAAGTTTAATAAGTTTAATGATAGTAGGAACTGGCAATGGTAAATCATAGTTAACGAGTTCTTCAGATAAGAAACTTAATAAATCATCAACAGCAACTTTCGTAAACAAGGAAGTAACATCAAAACTAACCATGTTAAAATCATTTAAGTCAGTCAAGGAGCTTAATTTATCAACCAAGTCTATGTTGTTATTAACATTAAAGTTAGAAATTTTGCCAACAATAGGGCTCAAAATATCAACAAGCCATTTGGATAATTTATATGAAACTGACCCTATGGAGCTAATAATTGGTCTGACTGGATTCCCTGGTTTGTGTGTTTTTATTAGTCCATACATCCTCTTTCACCTGTTCTTAGTAACCTATACATGGAATTTTTTGAAACAAGGTTACTTAACACAATCCTCCCTAATAGAGCTAAATGGTTCAGATATGTTGATGATATTTTGTGTCTTATGCCCAAAAATGTAGATATACACCATTTCCTAGGAAAATTAAATAGCTTAGCCCATTCTATAAACTTTACTGTTGAGTTTGAAGAAAATAACTCATTGCCTTTTCTAGATGTTTTAATTATTAAGGGTAATAATGAATTCAAATTTAAAATTTACAGAAAACCTACAAATAAACTGTTCCTATGTCCACTATTATTCCTCGCATCAAGATAGAGTCAAACTGTCTGTTTTCTCATCAATGTTTTTGAGAGCTTTACGAATTTGTAGTCCTGAGTTCATAGATGAGGAAATATCCAAAATTTATGAAATAGGTAATGATTTAAAATACCCAAGAAATGTAATTGATAAATCTTTTAAAGTTGCTAGAAATACTTTTTACAATCCAAAAAGGGACAACCAGCCTTATTCAACTAAAAATATGTTGGTTCTCCCTTACCATGAAAACTTGGTTGATATGCCTTCTCTTCTTAAGACTTTTAATATTAAAGTTGTATTCAAAAATCTTGATACAGTAAAAAAAACTTTTGATAAAGAATTCCCCCCAAAATGCTGATGGATGTGTCTATAAGATTCCTTGTAAAATTTGCGATAAAGTTTATTACGGTCAAACTGGTAAAAATCTCGAACTAAGATTAAAACAACATAAATATAGCATTAGAACTGGACAAGATTCCAATACTCTATTTATTCATGTAAGAGATTTTAACCATCCAATTGATTTTCAAAAAGTTGAGAAAGTAGTATCAAGCAAGTCCATGGTCGACAGGAATATAATTGAATCTTGTTTCATAAAAAGCAGTTTTGACAATAATATGAATATTTCCTTTGGTTTATATAAATTAGATCCATTTATAATTAATAGAATTTGGGAAGAATTTAATAATACACTGGACAAATAATTTTTAAATTTTCTTGGGTAGAATAGTTTGTGGGGTGATTTGTGCAAAGGACCTATCCAAGTTGGGTCGGCGCGCGTCAGGTGTTTAACCGTTGTGGGATCTGATAGTGAGGTGCTGGCCAGACCCCTTATATAGCTTCCTTGGATGCTTTACTTTCATAGTTCCTTGATAATGTGAGTAGTCACGAAAGCGCTTGGAATTTCTCTATTCTTTCAGAGTGGTTGTTTTGCATATATATATATATATATATATATATATATATATATATATATATATATATATATATTATATATATATATATATATATATATATATATATGCAGAATAACCATCGTGAAAAAAACAGTAGAATTCCAATAGATTTCGTGATTCCTCACATTATCAAATAACTATAAAAATAAAAGAATAACAGGAAGACATAAGGGCGAGACTACACCTCACAACACCTGACTTTTTATGATGATGCAGGTAGGTAGTCAAGGATCCGTGAAACACAGTCTATATTCTACCCAAAAACTATATCTGTCTAATGTATATTAAACTCTTCCCAGCAGGATTCGAACCTGCAGACTCTGCATCAAAGTACGCAGTACTTTAGCCACACAGCCAAACATCAGATAAGTATGGGCACCTAACCGAAGCTAGACGGTGAATCTCATACCCCGGAGCACCAGGCTTATGGTAAATTACTTATCAAATCCTGCCACATGCAGTGAACTTCGAAAGAGATTTTGGAATGCTTAACAATTCGCTAACGGGCGAATTGTTGATGCCACTGATAAAACCTTGTCACATGTGATGGTTGTAAAATTATGTTAGCGTAAGCTCTGTGGCTGAGTGGTTACAGCGTTGGGCTTCCTACAAGCAGGAACCACGGTTAGACTCTCTGTCTGTTCTTCTGTTTAGCTTTGTCCTCGATAATGTGAGAGCTCACGAAAGCGCTTGGAAGTTCACTATTTTTTCACAGTGGTCGTTTTGCATATTGTGATAATCACTTGTTTACAGTGATCGTATTGTGTATGTGTGTGGGGGGATTCATATAGGAAGAGCTTTACAAAAAGGTGATCTCGTCTAATTAATGTCTGGTTTCTCCTGGCTTACATAAATAATTCAGATAAGCAAACGCATTGTGTCAAAGGTATTGCAACTATTGTAGAGGTGTGCCAGCTATTTTGAAATCACCAAAAGTATGTAACATATGTTGAAATTGTAGCAAAGATGTGTTCTGTGTTGCAGCTATAAATAACAAAGACGTTTCGTAACTAAGAAAAATACGTTGTGTGTAGTAACTTTGACAAAGATGTGTACCTGTATCAAAGATGTGTACCTGTATCAAAGATGTGTTGCAGCTATCAGAAAGATGTGTTGTAACTATTATAAAGTTGAGCTGTACCTATAAAAACGATATGTAAGCATATAATAACAATAACAATAATAATAATAATAATAATAATAATAATAATAATAATAATAAAGATTATAAATAGTTTTAACCTTACATTCATTAACAACAATGATGAAGCATCGACATAACGGTGTCTTGCACTTCACACTGAGCACACACCCTAGTCGATGTGCACACCTGCATACACACCAGACCTGACGAGCCCAACACAAGTTACTACACACCAGACCTGAGCAGCCCAACACAAGTTACTACACACCAGACCTGAGCAGCCCAACATAAGTTACTACACACCAGACCTGAGCAGCCCAACACAAGTCACTACACACCAGACCTGAGCAGTCCAACACAAGTCACTACAC
>NC_069409.1:49148304-49238304 GCF_026875155.1 Cherax quadricarinatus
AAGTCCCCAGCATGAGGGGCTCTCACTGCCAGGAGGCGGGCTCTATCCTTCCCTGACACACTCTGAAGCATTGTTGAGGCAATATTTTCCACTATTGGACCATCCCAGTGCGATTGTTTGTAGTTGTTGGGGGGAGCAGGTCTGGCTCCAGAGCCCGTTAGATTATCCCAGATCATTTTATATATATATATATATATATATATATATATATATATATATATATAATATATATATATATATATATATATATATAATATAGGGAAGTACCACCTCTGTGGCTGGAATGGGGACCCTCATCCTCAGAGAAACAATAAACGTACTTCAGGGAAAACTCAAGGTTCTCCCTGGAGCTGTTTGAATAGCAACGCTCATCTTGCCATATAGGACAAGTGAAAATTTGTGTATGCAATAATTTCACCAAAATCATTCTGAACCTAACGAAAAAAATATATTTCACTGTGTTTGTTTAGTATTAAATTATTGTAAACAAATGTAAAATATATTTAGTTGGGTTAGGCTAAAATACACTGCTCTTGTTATAATAAGGTTAGGTAAGTTTTCTAAGATTCTTTTGGAGCAAAATTAAAATTTTTTACATCAACATTAATGTAAACAATATATATTTAAACGTATAAGAGAAAATTTCAGAAAGGACTTAATTTTAAATGAGTTCTTACTAATTCACCAGTTTTACATATTCGGCACGACATAAACACGCTAAGATAACAGGGATATCTTGCTACTCCTACTTACACTTTGGTCACACTTCACAGACACGCACATGCATATATATATATACATACATCTAGGTTTTTCTCCTTTTTCTAAATAGCTCTTGTTCTTTTTTATTTCTTCTATTGTCCATGGGGAAGTGGAAAAGAATCTTTCCTCCGTAAGCCATGCGTGTCGTATGAGGCGACTAAAATGCCGGGAGCAATGGGCTAGTAACCCCTTCTCCTGTATACAATTACTAAAAAAGAGAAGAAGAAAAACTTTATAAAACTGGGTTGCTTAAATGTGCGTGGATGTAGTGCGGATGACAAGAAACAGATGATTGCTGATGTTATGAATGAAAAGAAGTTGGATGTCCTGGCCCTAAGCGAAACAAAGCTGAAGGGGGTAGGAGAGTTTCAGTGGGGGGAAATAAATGGGATTAAATCTGGAGTATCTGAGAGAGTTAGAGCAAAGGAAGGGGTAGCAGTAATGTTAAATGATCAGTTATGGAAGGAGAAAAGAGAATATGAATGTGTAAATTCAAGAATTATGTGGATTAAAGTAAAGGTTGGATGCGAGAAGTGGGTCATAATAAGCGTGTATGCACCTGGAGAAGAGAGGAATGCAGAGGAGAGAGAGAGATTTTGGAGATGTTAAGTGAATGTATAGGAGCCTTTGAACCAAGTGAGAGAGTAATTGTGGTAGGGGACTTGAATGCTAAAGTAGGAAAACTTTTAGAGAAGGTGTGGTAGGTAAGTTTGGGGTGCCAGGTGTAAATGATAATGGGAGCCCTTTGATTGAACTTTGTATAGAAAGGGGTTTAGTTATAGGTAATACATATTTTAAGAAAAAGAGGATAAATAAGTATACACGATATGATGTAGGGCGAAATGACAGTAGTTTGTTGGATTATGTATTGGTAGATAAAAGACTGTTGAGTAGACTTCAGGATGTACATGTTTATAGAGGGGCCACAGATATATCAGATCACTTTCTAGTTGTAGCTACACTGAGAGTAAAAGGTAGATGGGATACAAGGAGAATAGAAGCATCAGGGAAGAGAGAGGTGAAGGTTTATAAACTAAAAGAGGAGGCAGTTAGGTAAGATATAAACAGCTATTGGAGGATAGATGGGCTAATGAGAGCATAGGCAATGGGGTCGAAGAGGTATGGGGTAGGTTTAAAAATGTAGTGTTAGAGTGTTCAGCAGAAGTTTGTGGTTACAGGAAAGTGGGTGCAGGAGGGAAGAGGAGCGATTGGTGGAATGATGATGTAAAGAGAGTAGTAAGGGAGAAAAAGTTAGCATATGAGAAGTTTTTACAAAGTAGAAGTGATGCAAGGAGGGAAGAGTATATGGAGAAAAAGAGAGAAGTTAAGAGAGTGGTGAAGCAATGTAAAAAGAGAGCAAATGAGAGAGTGGGTGAGATGTTATCAACAAATTTTGTTGAAAATAAGAAAAAGTTTTGGAGTGAGATTAACAAGTTAAGAAAGCCTAGAGAACAAATGGATTTGTCAGTTAAAAATAGGAGAGGAGAGTTATTAAATGGAGAGTTAGAGGTATTGGGAAGATGGAAGGAATATTTTGAGGAATTGTTAAATGTTGATGAAGATAGGGAAGCTGTGATTTCGTGTATAGGGCAAGGAGGAATAACATCTTGTAGGAGTGAGGAAGAGCCATTGTGAGTGTGGGGAAGTTCGTGAGGCAGTAGGTAAAATGAAAGGGGGTAAGGCAGCCGGGATTGATGGGATAAAGATAGAAATGTTAAAAGCAGGTGGGGATATAGTTTTGGAGTGGTTGGTGCAATTATTTAATAAATGTATGGAAGAAGGTAAGGTAACCTAGGGATTGGCAGAGAGCATGCATAGTTCCTTTGTATAAAGGCAAAGGGGATAAAAGAGAGTGCAAAAATTATAGGGGGATAAGTCTGTTGAGTGTACCTGGTAAAGTGTATGGTAGAGTTATAATTGAAAGAATTAAGAGTAAGACGGAGAATAGGATAGCAGATGAACAAGGAGGCTTTAGGAAAGGTAGGGGTGTGTGGACCAGGTGTTTTCAGTGAAACATATAAGTGAACAGTATTTAGATAAGGCTAAAGAGGTCTTTGTGGCATTTATGGATTTGGAAAAGGCGTATGACAGGGTGGATAGGGGGGCAATGTGGCAGATGATTGCAAGTGTATGGTGTAGGAGGTAGGTTACTGAAAGCAGTGAAGAGTTTTTACGAGGATAGTGAGGCTCAAGTTAGAGTATGTAGGAAAAGGGAAATTTTTTCCCAGTAAAAGTAGGCCTTAGACAAGGATGTGTGATGTCACCGTGGTTGTTTAATATATTTATAGATGGGGTTGTAAGAGAAGTAAATGCGAGGGTCTTGGCAAGAGGCGTGGAGTTAAAAGATAAAGAATCACACACAAAGTGGGAGTTGTCACAGCTGCCTTTTGCTGATGACACTGTGCTCTTGGGAGATTCTGAAGAGAAGTTGCAGAGATTGGTGGATGAATTTGGTAGGGTGTGCAAAAGAAGAAAATTAAAGGTGAATACAGGAAAGAGTAAGGTTATGAGGATAACAAAAAGATTAGGTGATGAAAGATTGAATATCAGATTGGAGGGAGAGAGTATGGAGGAGGTGAACGTATTCAGATATTTGGGAGTGGACGTGTCAGCAGATGGGTCTATGAAAGATGAGGTGAATCATAGAATTGATGAGGGAAAAAGAGTAGTGGTGCACTTAGGATCTGGGGGAGACAAAGAATTTGTCCTTGGGGGAAAAGAGGGGAATTATGAGAGTATAGTTTTCAACGTCTTATAGGGGTGTGAAGCGTGGGTGATGAATTTGCAGCGAGGAAAAGGGCGGGGGCAGTGGAGATGTCTGTCTGGGGAAAATGTGGTGTGAATATAATGCAGAGAACGTATTTGGAAGTTAGGAGGAGGGCGGGATTCCCAAAAACTGTTGTCCAGGGGCGGAGGAAAGGGTTGTTAGGTGGTTGGACATGTAGAGAGAATGGACAAAACGAATGATTTAAGGTGTATCATCTGTAGTGGAAGGAAGGGGGGTAGGGGTGGGCCCTAGGAAGGGTTGGAGGGGGGGGGTAAAGGGGTTTTGTGGCGGGGGCTTGGACTTCCAGAGGCATGCTGAGCGTGTTTGATAGGAGTGAATGGAGACAAATGGTTTTTAATATTGACGTGCTGTTGGAGTGTGAGAAAAGTAACATTTATGAAGGGATTCAGGGAAAACCGGCAGGCCGGGTTGATCCCGGAGATGGGGTACAGTGCCCGATCGAAGGGGGGTGTTAAAGTTGCAGTTTAAAAATGTAGTGTAAAGCACCCTTCGGCAGACGTGTGGAGTGAATGATGGTGAAAGTTTTTCTTTTTTGGGCCCCCCGCCTTGGGGGGAATCGGCCGGTGTGATAATAAAAAAAAAATAAATATATATATATATATATATATATATATATATATATATTATATATATATAATATTATTTAATCTCTGGCTGAAGGAGACTCGAACCTACAAACCTTGGAACAAGGTACGCAGTGCTATACCAATCTCACCACACTGGACCAATACCTTTGCGTCCAGCTTGCGCTAGACGTTTTGATCCAAGGCAGCCAGCTTTCAGGGAGAAGGCTTACAGCTTTTCATCTCATCCCTGCATGCATCAGCCTTACTAGAGATTTTAACCTTGTTCCAAGGTTTGTAGGTTCGAGTCTCCTTCAGCCAGAGATCAGTGTTTGTGTATATTTCGCCTGATCTTGCGAATTCCTTGCATATATACATATACATACACACACACACACACACACACACACACACACACACACACACCACCACCACACATATATTATATATATATATATATATATATATATATATATATATATATATATATATATATATATTAAATTGCGAGGATGTCAAACTGTCAGTGGAGAACACTTTCAACCTGTATATATTAAGGTAATACACATGTGGCCAGGAGCCGGAGATAACTACGTCAGAGTATCTCAGTGCCAACCCTGACTAACCACGTCAGAGTATCTCAGTGCCAACCCTGACTGTCAGTATCACTCGAGATTGTGAATGCCACCCCCACACTATCAGTGCCACCCCAGATTACCAGTACCACCACATACTGTCACTGTCACTACCACCATAGACTGCCAGCACCACCACAGACTGTCAGTGCCACCCCAGACTGTCAGTATCAGACTGTTACTACCACGACAGACTATCAGTGCAATCCCCAGACTATCAGCACCACTACAGGCTGTCTGTGCCACCATCAAGGTCAATAAAGCCACCACCCAGGTCATCAGTGCCACAACAGTTCTGCTAGCAGTAACAGAACTAGCAGAGAGACAACTTGAAAGAAGTTTTTAATGAAGTTTTCACATTTTGATTTTTATCACAATTTACTCAGAGAGCATTTTACTGCCAGTGTTGCCACACCTGTCTGGCTAGTGTGCCACACCTGCCTGGTCAGTGTTGCCACACCTGGCTTAAATCTTCCAATATTACTTGTGGTTTGCGAGATTTTCCTGTTTCTGGCTTAAAACGCAGTATAGGTATTATGTATTAAATACCATTTCATTTGTCTGGTTAATTCATGAACTAAACCCATGTAGGTCGTTCAGCGCAAGACGTGGTGAAGGCTTGATACTCCGTCTACTGAACGCGAGACAGGTGCTCTTCCTATTTGTACTCACCTATATCACCCAAAGGATATTTTCAGGAATCAACGCCTCCGAGGCCCGGTCCTAGACAGGCCTTTTCATGGCTCAAAGCCTAATCAAGCAGGCTGTTACTACTGCCAGCATGCAGTACAGTGTACGAAGTACAACCCAGCTGATCAGTAACTAACTTTAGGAACCTATAAAGTTCCCTCTGGAAGTCAAGGGTCTCTTTGGTAGTTCCCTTAATGCATTTGGGAGGCTGTTGAGAAGTCTTGAGACCCTTACCTTACTGTGTTATCCAAGTATAGTCATGGCACCCCGGTTTGTCATAGGTGGTGTTTTGCACCTTTCTGCTGACACTTTTACTTTGATAAGGAGTGATTTCTGTATGCAGATTTCGGACCAGTCCCTCTAGGGTTCTCCAGGTGTAAATTACGATGTATCTTTCCAAGGACTACAGGTCGAGGGACTTCAAACTTTCCCAGTAATTCTGATGCTTACTTGAGTAAAGGTTCTCTTTTACTTCTGATCTAAGCCCACAATTTCGCCCGCCTTGAAAGGGGAAGCTAATGTACAGCAATGTTCCAGCCCACACAGAAATAACAATAGAAGGCGAGAAGGTGCGTAGGTGTGAACACATGACAGCGCAAGTAATGTAATGTTATTTTTTCGTTGTTTTACGAGTGTATGTAACGTGATGGAGGTATATTAATTAAGCAGGTATTGCGTGTTAGTGGATGTGGTGTGAGGTGAACACCAGCCCAGATAACAGAATAATCACTGATAAGATACAAGGGTGGGTGCAGTCACCTTGTCTCGCTTGTACTGTACTGTTACATGCCTCCCCCTGCACCATCACCACCTCAACCTTCACCATCACCGCCACCCGAAGTGCCCCTTCACCACCAGCGCTTGAGTCACCTACGCCTGCGTTACTACTACCAGCCCCTTCACCACCAGCGCCTGCGTCACCACCACCTGCGCCTGCGTTACCACTACCTGCCCCGTCACCACCAGCGCCTGCGTCACCACCACCTGCGCCTGCGTTACCACTACCTGCCCCGTCACCACCAGCGCCTGCGTTACCACTACCTGCCCCTTCACCACCAGCGCCTGCGTCACCACCACCTGCGCCTGCGTTACCACTACCTGCCCCGTCACCACCAGCGCCTGCGTCACGACCACCTGCGCCTGCGTTACCACTACCTGTCCCTTCACCACCAGCACCTGCGTCACCAACACCTGCGTTGCCACTACCTGCCCCGTCACCAACACCTGCGCCTGCGTTACCACTACCAGCCCCTTCACCACCAGCGCCTGCGTCACCAACATCTGCGCCTGCGTTACCACTACCAGCCCCTTCACCACCAGCGCCTGCGTCACCACCACCTGCGCCTGCGTTACCACTACCTGCCCCGTCATCACCAGCGCCTGCGTCACCACCACCTGCGCCTGCGTTACCACTACCTGCCCCTTCACCACCAGCACCTGCGTCACCAACACCTGCGTTGCCACTACCTGCCCCATCACCAACACCTGCGCCTGCGTTACCACTACCAGCCCCTTCACCACCAGCGCCTGCGTCACCACCACCTGCGCCTGCGTTACCACTACCTGTCCCTTCACCACCAGCACCTGCGTCACCAACACCTGCATTACCACTACCTGCCCCTTCACCACCAGCGCCTGCGTCACCAACACCTGCGCCTGCGTTACCACTACCTGTTCCTTCACCACCAGCACCTGCGTTACCACTACCTGCCCCGTCACCAACACCTGCGCCTGCGTTACAACTACCAGCCCCTTCACCACCAGCGCCTGCGTCACCACCACCTGCGCCTGCATTACCACTACCTGCCCCTTCACCACCAGCGCCTGCGTCACCAACACCTGCGCCTGCGTTACCACTACCTGTCCCTTCACCACCAGCACCTGCGTCACCAACACCTGCGTTACCACTACCTGCCCCGTCACCAACACCTGCGCCTGCATTACCACTACCAGCCCCTTCACCACCAGCGCCTGCGTCACCACCACCTGCGCCTGTGTTACCACTACCAGCCCCTTCACCACCTGCGCCTGCGTCACCACCACCTGCTCCTGCATTGCCACTACCAGCCCCTTCACCACCTGCGCCTGCGTCACCAACGCCTGCGCCTGCGTCACCACCACCTGCGCCTGCATTACCACTACCAGCCCCTTCACCACCAGCGCCTGCGTTACCACTACCAGCCCCTTCACCACCTGCGCCTGCGTCACCACCATCTGCGCCTGCGTTACCACTACCTGCCCCTTCACCTGCGCCTGCATCACCACCATCTGCGCCTGCATCACCACCACCTGCGCCTGCGTCACCACCATCTGCGCCTGCGTTACCACTACCTGCCCCTTCACCTGCGCCTGCATCACCACCATCTGCGCCTGCATCACCACCACCTGCGCCTGCGTCACCACCATCTGCGCCTGCGTTACCACTACCTGCCCCTTCACCTGAGCCTGCATCACCACCATCTGCGCCTGCGTCACCACCACCTGCGCCTGCGTCACCACCATCTGCGCCTGCGTTACCACTACCTGCCCCTTCACCTGCGCCTGCATCACCACCATCTGCACCTGCATCACCACCGCCTGCGCCTGCGTCACCACCATCTGCGCCTGCGTTACCACTACCTGCCCCTTCACCTGCGCCTGCATCACCACCATCTGCGCCTGCGTCACCACCACCTGCGCCTGCGCCACCACCATCTGCGCCTGCGTTACCACTACCTGCCCCTTCACCTGCGCCTGCATCACCACCATCTGCACCTGCATCACCACCACCTGCGCCTGCGTCACCACCATCTGCGCCTGCGTTACCACTACCTGCCCCTTCACCTGCGCCTGCATCACCACCATCTGCGCCTGCATCACCACCACCTGCGCCTGCGTCACCACCATCTGTGCCTGCGTTACCACTACCTGCCCCTTCACCTGCGCCTGCATCACCACCATCTGCGCCTGCATCACCACCACCTGCGCCTGCGTCACCACCATCTGCGCCTGCGTTACCACTACCTGCCCCTTCACCTGCGTCTGCATCACCACCATCTGCGCCTGCATCACCACCACCTGCGCCTGCGTCACCACCATCTGCGCCTGCGTTACCACTACCTGCCCCTTCATCTGCGTCTGCATCACCACCATCTGCACCTGCATCACCACCACCTGCGCCTGCGTCACCACCATCTGCGCCTGCGTTACCACTACCTGCCCCTTCATCTGCGCCTGCATCACCACCATCTGCGCCTGCATCACCACCACCTGCGCCTGCGTCACCACCATCTGCGCCTGCGTTACCACTACCTGCCCCTTCACCTGCGCCTGCATCACCACCATCTGCGCCTGCATCACCACCACCTGCGCCTGCGTCACCACCATCTGCGCCTGCGTTACCACTACCTGCCCCTTCATCTGCGTCTGCATCACCACCATCTGCGCCTGCATCACCACCACCTGCGCCTGCGTCACCACCATCTGCGCCTGCGTTACCACTACCTGCCCCTTCATCTGCGCCTGCATCACCACCATCTGCGCCTGCATCACCACCACCTGCGCCTGCGTCACCACCATCTGCGCCTGCGTTACCACTACCTGCCCCTTCACCTGCGTCTGCATCACCACCATCTGCGCCTGCATCACCACCACCTGCGCCTGCGTCACCACCATCTGCGCCTGCGTTACCACTACCTGCCCCTTCACCTGCGCCTGCATCACCACCATCTGCGCCTGCATCACCACCACCTGCGCCTGCGTCACCACCATCTGTGCCTGCGTTACCACTACCTGCCCCTTCACCTGCGCCTGCATCACCACCATCTGCGCCTGCATCACCACCACCTGCGCCTGCGTCACCACCATCTGTGCCTGCGTTACCACTACCTGCCCCTTCACCTGCGCCTGCATCACCACCATCTGCGCCTGCATCACCACCACCTGCGCCTGCGTCACCACCATCTGCGCCTGCGTTACCACTACCTGCCCCTTCATCTGCGTCTGCATCACCACCACCATCAGTGTAGTCAACATTACTACACACAAAGTTGTCAGTAATCTGCCTGATGATGTAGACAATAAGGTGGCGTCACGTCCCCAGGGATGACTGAGTGACGTCACGTCCCCAGGGATGACTGAGTGACGTCACGTCCCCAGGGATGACTGAAACAAAATTTACAAAACATCTTCAACTTTCCTACTTTTCCTTACCAAAGTAAATCCCACATTCACCACTGGAGAATAAAGTTTTTAATTAAATGTCAATGGCATTTTGTCCCCTTGTGGGCGAAGAAGAGGACAGCAGTGTGATGGAGGTGGGCTGAAGTGGGTAAGGAGGGCAGGTAACCTTGAGGGTGTGGGGCAGCGGGTGGGTGGGCAGGGAGGGCAGTAATCCTCTCCCACACACTCACTTCTACCGGAACATACTCCATGACTCACACTCAACACATGACAAGTGGACCATCTATACAGAAATGTATTTGCTCCAAATACAACGCATAGCTATGTTACCAAAATTTAGACAATATACAAAGGATTTTGTGCAAAGCTTTTATGCACAGCGCTTAGGTCCTCTTAATCCAGCAGTTTTAACAAGGGTTGTAATAATTGAAAAACAAATTTGTTTTCGTCATATGATTCAAAATAAATGCACACTTTGATTTACCACGAGCATTCTGTGGTTAACCTGCGGAAGGTCATATACTGCTGCATAACCTAGTGGAAATTAATCAAAATACTTGCAGAACGGAAAAGAGATAATTTGATTGTCCTGTCTTCAGAAAAAAATTGACACAATTATTATATATTTTTTTCTAATTTATTTAATATTATACTGGTAATGTTATTTTAGTTAATAGCTGAAGCAAAAGTATCATGTTTTATAGTATTATTAACCTTATATAGTTAGTTAGCTATATTCATAGACAGGCTGTACAATATATATTCAAGTTCTGATTGGCTTCTCGTGCTGCTGAACTAATTGTTCACTTGTACATGAACGGTATACAATACCGACAAGATGAAAAGTAGACACATGTGCAACATCTGGGTATCTTTATTGTAGACGTTTCGCCATCCAGTGACTTGATCAATACAAATTCAAAGACATAATTGGAAAACAGTAGAACTATATACAAAAGATGAGGTAATCAGTCCCTCAGCCTTGGAGTTGGCGAAGATAACTGTAGTCTTGAAGAGTCTGGAGCAAATTAGATAAGTTTAGATTTAGAAAGGATATAGGAAAGTATTGGTTTGGAAATAAGGTAGTTGACGAGTGGAACAGTCTGCCTAGTAGGGTTATTGAAGCTAAAACCTTCGGTAGCTTCCAATTTAGGTTGGATAAATACATGAGTGAGAGGGGTTGGATTTGAGTGGAACTTGCACACGAGTTAGTGGATTTATCAGAGCTTAGTGTTAGGGTAGGATTAAAGTGGGTTGGGCAAATATTCTGTTAGTGGGTTGGATTTGTGAAGGACTTGTCCAGTATGGGCCAACAAGCCTACTGCAGTGTTCCTCCTTTTTTATGTTCTTCAAGGCAAGTATATATACGCCAGTATATAAATGCCAGCCTTCTTGCCTGTGCTCCAGACTCTTCAAGACTACGGTGATCTTCACTAACACCAAGGCTGAGGGACTGATTACTTCATCTTTAATATATAGTTCTACTGTTTTCCAATTATGTCCTTGAATTTGTATTGATAAAGCCACTGGATGGCGAAACGTCTACAGTAAAGATACCCAGATGTTGAACAAGTATCTAATTTTCTGCTTGTTCACTTGTTTGCCTTCTGGGACATGAGGCAAGGCAAGAGAGTATCTGACCTCACACCTACATCCACTGTTTCTTTCTTTTCCTGGCTGGACATCACGGAGGCAACACCTCTTCTCTCTATTCTAGTCTGGGAGAACACTGTTCTTTTTTGTCATGTAAACTCATTTTCTGGCAGACTATGTATCCGCTGGTGAGCCGGAACACACATTTGATTTTTTTAAATTTTCTGAGGTTGTGTTGTGAGACTATGCTTCAGGTCCCCAGTCTAACTCTAGACGTAACCTGTTCTGGCTGGCTTCTACGCACTGTCGTGGTCGGGGTCTGGAAGTGCGGAGTTCAGATCCAGTAATTTGGGAGTTTTTTTGTTTTTTTGTCTTGTATGGAGGATATGTATACCTTTTGTCCCCATTTAGGGTCGTTTTTGTGTCTCCTTCCTTATCTGACGCTGTGCTGTTCACGGCTGCTCTGTGCACTTTCTGTTTCGTGAACTGGTCGCAAGCTGTGCTTAGTGCCTCTGTTGGTCAGAAATTGATTTGGTATAAACCTTGGTAATATATACCGACAAGTTGGTAGTACCTCTGAGTACAATGAAGTACAATAACATACAGATGGTACAGATTATCATCAATTACTGGGAGCGCTTGAGGTTTCTAAACCTGTATTCCCTGGAACGCAGGAGGGAGAGATACATGATTATATACACCTGGAAAATCCTAGAGGGACTAGTACCGAACTTGCACACGAAAATCACTCACTACGAAAGCAAAAGACTTGGCAGACGATGCACCATCCCCCCAATGAAAAGCAGGGGTGTCACTAGCACGTTAAGAGACCATACAATAAGTGTCAGGGGCCCGAGACTGTTCAACTGCCTCCCAGCACACATAAGGGGGATTACCAACAGACCCCTGGCAGTCTTCAAGCTGGCACTGGACAAGCACCTAAAGTCAGTTCCTGATCAGCCGGGCTGTGGCTCGTACGTTGGTTTGCGTGCAGCCAGCAGCAACAGCCTGGTTGATCAGGCGCTGATCCACCAGGAGGCCTGGTCACAGACCGGGCCGCGGGGGCGTTGACCCCCGAAACTCTCTCCAGGTAAACTCCAGGTAATAGTACTATACAGTATTCCGAGTGCTAAAAGTACAGATGAAATAAAATGTACAGAAATACTACATACTCATAATGATAAGTTAGAGGAGCTATGCACCTTGTGATGTGTAGGAGCCTAATACCAGAATTATTAATTTCGACTCTGTATGACCCTTATGGGTTAGCGCTTAGTTTTAATTGTATTAATTAATTTTGACTAAATATTGTTAACTCTCAACAAACCTTTATTTTCATAAAAGTTCTCAAACTTTTTTGGTGATAATTATTTATACAGTTGTAATACTACGCTTACAGCCCAACAGCGCTATATAAAATATCAGTGTGGTATAGAATAACTGGGCCAGAATTACTACTAGTTACTTGTTACAAAGCCCAAAACAGGCGCTTGATACTATAGGTGTATCAAGAGGTTGACTTGGTATTCTCTGATAGATGTCTATGGTGACATCACATTTGTAACAATGATAATATATACTTGGAAAATGTTTGAGGGACAAGTCCCTAACCTACACACTGCTATGATTTAATGGAATGAAAGATGGAACAAAGTGTAGAATAAACTCAGTGAAGTGAAAGGCGGTCATGAGTTTAATTTTTAAACAGTGTGGACATAAATCACCCGATTATTTAACCTACCAGTAAATTATCAGA
The DNA here is from genome assembly GCF_026875155.1 of Cherax quadricarinatus. Taxonomy (NCBI): domain Eukaryota; kingdom Metazoa; phylum Arthropoda; class Malacostraca; order Decapoda; family Parastacidae; genus Cherax; species Cherax quadricarinatus. The sequence continues at coordinate 49,161,253 of NC_069409.1, forward strand.
ACTGCTGCCGGAAAGATGACCGTGAGGGAAAAGATAATTTTTACAAATCTAATTTTGTGTGCATGGGTGAATGACTATGAGGTAGATTATTTTTATGTGGAAGCACAAATTTGAGACATATTGACTTCAGCGCCTCTTGCCAGTTTTTCTTCACGCTACTCTCCTGGTTGGTAGGTGATGTGTGGCAATACGTAGCATTATGTCGGTTTTGTTTAGCATATTACTGTATTTTTTAGCACCTGTTACCTGTTTTGCTTTGATACTTTGTAGGACTTTTTGCCTATCAAATGAGTAACATATCCGTGATGGTATTATTACAATCCAAACTAAGCGCTAAACCCACAAAGGTCACACAGTGTGGTGGCAACTCTTGATACTTCTACTCTATGTGTAGTTCATATCTACCATTTATATTACAGTATCGTCTGTCTGTATACTTACTGGTAAACGTATATTGTGATTGGTTATGTACGAGTGTAGTTGTTTAACTATTTTTTCGGTAAGACACATATGCAACAGTTAGGTATCTTTATTTCGAAACGTTTCGCCTACACAGTAGGCTTCTTCAGTCGAGTACAGAAAAGTTGATAGAAGCAGAAGATACTTGAAGAAGATGTAATCAGTCCATCACCCTTAAAGTTTTGAGGTGGTCAGTCCCTCAGTCTGGAGAAGAGCATTGTTCCATAGTATGAAACAATATGGAGATGAAGTGACAGGATGGAGCCTTATATAGCACCAAGAGGTGAGACCTAGGTCACTAGAAGAGGTAAGAACTCAGATGTTGGGAGGTCAGGTCCCTCTCAAATCCAGCCGTTCTCACTAGTAGAGGTTGTCGAAGTTGATTGTAGGTCTGTACCAAGATACCCTTGTGTTGCAGTGTCTGACAGATTGAACATTAAAATGGTATAAAATACCGACAGGTTGTTAGGTAAGACACATATGCAACAGTTAGGTATCTTTATTTCGATCAACTTTTCTGTACTCGACTGAAGAAGCCTACTGTGTAGGCGAAACGTGTCGAAATAAAGATACCTAACTGTTGCATATGTGTCTTACCTAACAACCTGTCGGTATTTTATACCATTTTAATGTTCAATCTGTCAGACACTGCAACACAAGGGTATCTTGGTACAGACCTACAATCAACTTCGACAACCTCTACTAGTGAGAACGGCTGGATTTGAGAGGGACCTGACCTCCCAACATCTGAGTTCTTACCTCTTCTAGTGACCTAGGTCTCACCTCTTGGTGCTATATAAGGCTCCATCCTGTCACTTCATCTCCATATTGTTTCATACTATGGAACAATGCTCTTCTCCAGACTGAGGGACTGACCACCTCAAAACTTTAAGGGTGATGGACTGATTACATCTTCTTCAAGTATCTTCTGCTTCAATCAACTTTTCTGTACTCGACTGAAGAAGCCTACTGTGTAGGCGAAACGTTTCGAAATAAAGATACCTAACTGTTGCATATGTGTCTTACCTAACAACCTGTCGGTATTTTATACCATTTTAATGTTCAACTATTTTTTCATAGCACTAATAAGAACATAAGAAAGAGCACTGCAGCAGACCTACTCGTCCATGCTAGGCAGGTGCAAGTCACCTATTGGCCTAGGCCAGTCAGGTCAAAATCACATCCACTTGAGGGAGTAATGCATCAGACCCACTAGCTAGCCCAAGCCAGTCAGGTCTAACTCGCACCCACTCATGTATCTGTTTAAACTATTTTTAAAACTACACAACGTTTTAGCTTCAATGGCGCTACTCGAGAGTTTGTCCTACTCATCCATAACTTTATTACCAAACCAGTGCCTTCCTATATCCATCCTAAATCTGAATTTGTCCAACTTTAAACTATTGCTGCAAGTCCTGTCCTGGTCAGATACTTGCAGCACGTTCTTTACATCCATTCCCTTTATATATTCCTGTTTTCCATTTATACACCTCAATCTTATCTTCCCCTAATTCTACGCCTTTCTAGAGAGTGCAGATTCAGGGCCCTCAGTCTAACTTCATAAAGATTTTTGATACTTGGATCAACTTAATCATCCTTCTTCGTACGTTTTCCAGCGTATTTATATCCATTCTGTAATATGGTGACCAGAACTGTGCAGCATAATCTAAATGAGGCCTAACCAACGATATATAGAGATGAAGAATAACCTAAGAACTCCTGTTATTTATACTTCTTGATATGAAGCCAAGAATTCTATTTGCTTTATTGCGAACATTTGCGCACTGCTGTCTAGGTTTTAAATTACTGCTAACCAGAACTCCTAAATCTTTTTCGCAATCAGTGATATTAAGATCTACATTATTTAGTGTACAAGTGTCTTGGTTATTTTCATTTCCAACACAAAACTTTGCATTTGTCTAAATTAAACTACACCGGCTACTTCTCCTACCACTGCATCAGTCTATTCAATTTTCTTGCAGCGCTCTAGTGTCCTCGTCAGAATTAATTCGACGACCTATTTTCATGCCGTAAGCAAACTTGCTAATGCCGCTATTTATTCCTTCAGCTGGATTCGACCTCACTGCTGCATAATTACTGCTGGGTAAGTGAGACAACCTGCTGAATCAACAGTTAATTATAAACTGTATACAGAGTAAACGTCATATAAGTAAGCAGACATTCGGAAGACTGAGTTCGGCAAGATTAAGACCCGTGTTAGGTGATTTTTTTTTTTTCCATGGTGAATAAACCTAAAAAAAAGTACAGTTTTGTTAAACAGATGCCGGTGGACACGTAACTGACTCTTCTAAAGTTCTGTGTGAGTGTTCTACAATTCTGTCAAATCTTCCTCGAGTTACACACGCCGTTCTATTTGTTGCGCCGCCACCAGTTTAGTGCGGCCCATCATGACAAGAGATGGACCAAGTGAACTGGCTCAGTCATTGTTCCAACTTGTCGACTATTGGGGCAACCACGGCGACCCACATGAAGTCAACTTGTCTGCGACATTTCTCATCAACAGCTCATTGCTACTGACATCTTGTCATTTTTTTTAATAGCTGAATATAAAACTATGTTCATTTCAAAGCCCAGCCCTAAGAAATACCAGCCACACTTTCCCGTCGTGATGGTACCCATAACAGTCAGCCAACATCCGCATACCTATTCACTACTAGGCGAACAGCAGTACGAGGCTTCCTCACACATCTCTACCCGACCAAAGATTGAACCAGAATCCTTCGGTTGTCAGCCGAAAATGTTACTAGTGAGCTACAAGCCACGTTTTATAGCTTGTTTTCCAACTCTAGCTTGAGTTAAACTGTACGAGTACCTGGCGAACCTCGCCCACCACACCCGACGTTACCTGACCCATCACACCTCTTGCCCTAATCTGACCTACATGACCCCGACGCGCCCTAGCCACTCAAAATCTCCACACACATAAGAACATAAGAACATAAGAACGAAGGAACACTGCAGAAGGCCCACTGGCCCATGCGAGGCAGGTCCAAGTCCCTACCGGCTTAAGCCAATGCACCCAACCTAGTCAGGTCAGGTCACACTGACTTAAGGGAGGAACACGGCAACCGACCTGTTAGCACAAGCTATCAGGTCTAACTCACACCCACCCACATCTACTCATGTATTTATCCAACCTATTTTTAAAGCTACACAACGTTCTGGCCTCTATAACGGTACTTGGGAGTTTGTTCCACTCATCCACAACTCTATTATCAAACCAGTACTTTCCTATATCCCTCCTGAATCTGAATTTTTCCAACTTAAAACCATTGCTGCGAGTCCTGTCTAGGCTAGATATTTTCAGCACACTATTTACATCCCCTTTATTTATTCCTGTCTTCCACTTATAAACCTCAATCATATCCCCCTAATTCTACGTCTTTCTAGAGAGTGCAGTTTCAGGGCCCTTAGTCTATCCTCATAGGGAAGGTTTCTGATACATGGGATCATCTTTGTCATCCTCCTTTGTACATTTTCCAGAGAATTTATATCCATTCTGTAATACGGTGACCAAAACTGTGCAGCATAATCTAAATGAGGCCTAACCAAGGATGTATAGAGTTGAAGAACAACCTGAGGACTCCTATTATTTATGCTTCTTGATATGAAGCCAAGGATTCTATTAGCTTTATTGCGAACACTTATGCACTGTTGTCTTGGTTTCAGATTACTGCTAACCAGAACTCCTAAATCTTTTTCGCAATCCGTAATATTAAGATCTACATTATTTAGTTTATATGTGGCATGGTTATTGTCCTGTCCAACATTTAGAACTTTGCATTTGTCTATATTAAACTGCATCTGCCACTTCTCCGACCACTGCATCAGTCTATTCAAATCTTCCTGGAGTGCTCGAATGTCCTCGTCAGAATGAATTCGACGGCCCTATTTTGGTGTCATCGGCAACTTGCCGATGTCGCTCTTTATGCCCTCATCTATGTCGTTTATGTAGATTGTGAACAGCAGGGGGCCCAACACTGACCCCTGTGGAACACCGCTCGTGACGCTTCCCCACTCTGATTTCTCCCCATTTATGCAAACTCTCTGCTGCCTATTTGTCAACCATGCTCTATCCAGGAAAAAATTTCTCCTCCTATTCCATGTGCTTTAATTTTCCTCAATAGTCTCTGATGTGGACCCTGTCAAAAGCCTTACTGAAGTCCATATACACAATATCATATTCGTTACCATGATCTACCTCCTCAAATACCTTAGTGAAAAAAGTTAATAAATTCGTAAGGCAGGAACGTCCCTTTGTAAAACCATGCTGAGATTCGTTGATTAATTTATGCTTTTCAAGGTGGCTACGAACTGCCTCGGCAATTATTGATTCCATAAATTTTCCCACTATGGAGGTTAGGCTTATTGGTCTATAGTTCGAAGCTAAGGACCTGTCACCTGTTTTGAAAATAGGTATCACATTTGCCATTTTCCACTTATCTGGCACCATGCCAGTTTGTAGTGATATGTTGAAAAGATTAGCCAAAGGTGTGCTAAGCTCCTCTTTACATTCCTTTAGAACCCTTGCATACAGTTCATCAGGGCCTGGGGATTTGTTAGGTTTTAATTTATCTATTTGCCTAAGGACCATGTCACTTGTGACCCTAATAGTGCACAGTTTATTATCGTCCTGTTCTACATAATTTATCATTACTGGAATATCACTGGTATCCTCCTGTGTAAAAACTGAGAGGAAGTATGTGTTAAAAATTCTACACATTTCCTTATCACTGTCAGTGAGCTGACCCGAGGAACTTTTGAGTGGGCCTATCTTGTCCCTGATCTTACTTCTGTATACCTGAAAGAATCCTTTTGGGTTAGTCTTCGATTCTCTTGCAACTTTAACCTCATAATCTCTTTTTGCTTTTCTAATTCCCTTTTTTATTTCTCTCTTTAACTGAATATATCGATTTCTTAATTGCCCCTCTCCTCTTTTGATTTGCCTATATATGCCTCTCTTTTGACCAATCAGATATTTTAATCTATTGTTCATCCATTTAGGATCATTTTTGTTTGATCTGATTTCCCTATTTGGAACATAATTTGACTGAGCAGCTAGAACTATGCCCTGACCCCTAGTCAGGTCATTCCAGTTCAGCCCACCTAAGTAATTTTTCAGTCCTATGAAATCAGCCAAGCGAAAGTCAGGGACGGAGACTTGATTGCCATTATTAGGGGAATTCCATGATATGTTAAAACTGAGTGATTTGTGATCACTCTCCCCAAGCTCATCATTAACCTCAAGATTATTAATTAGTGTTTCCCTACTGGCAAGAACCAAGTCAAGGAGGTTATTTCCCCTAGTTGGCTCTGTCACAAACTGTTTTAAAAAACAATCCTGGATCGTATCAAGAAAGTCACCCGACTCTAAATTTCCTGTCAAATTGCTCCAGTCAATCTGTCTATAGTTGAGTCTCCCATTAGCACAACATTTTCGTATGTAGATGCCTTACGAATTTCGTCCCATAGAAGTTTACTGCACTCCCTATCAAGATTTGGGGCCCTGTAAATCGCACCCAAAATTAGTTTTTCTCGGCCCTCGAGAAGCTGTAACCAAACAGATTCAGTGGCTGACGCTTCTAATTTAATATCTTGTCTAACACAACAATTTAAATTGTCTCTGACATACATCGCTACTCCACCACCTTTCCTGTTGACCCTGTCAGTGTGGAATAATTTATAGCCTTGTATGTGACATTCAGATGGCATCTCTCTATCTTTCAGATTGAGCCAGGTCTCTGTTATAGCAATAATATCTATGTTTCCTGCACTTGCAATTAATCTTAGCTCATCTATCTTATTTCTAACACTCCTGCTATTAGTATAGTAAACCTTAAGGGAGCTAGTCCCTTGCTGCCTCTGCTGTCCCCCTTTGTTTTCTGACCTGTTCTATTGTCTTTATTTATAACTTCATGCTGAATGCCTTTTATACATTTACTGTTTCCAACCCTAGTGTTGCAACCTGCTTGTTTCCCACACACACCCATACCTCTATCTTCCATCAGTTTAAAAATCATAGGCATTTCACCAATGGCCTTCTCAATCGAGTCTGCAAGTGCTACCACCCCTGCCCAGAGAGATGAACCCATCCCTTGCATACATATCATGTTTGCCATAAAAGTTGTTCCAGTTGTCAATGAATGGGATTGCAAGTTCCTTGCAGTATCTGTCTAGCCAGCAATTTACACCAATTGCTCTAGACAACCATTCATTTCCTACTCCCTTCTAGGCAAGATGCTACATATGATTGGGATCCCTCCCTTAGACTTAATGAAATCTATAGCTGACCTGTACTTATCTAGCAGCTCTTCTCTCCTACCCTTCCCAATATCATTTCCACCAGCACTGAGACAGATAATGGGCTTGTTCCCATTACCTGACATGATATTATCCAGTCTGTTGACAATGTCCCAACACCAGCTCCAGGGAAGCACACTCTATCTCTCATCTTCTTATTCCTATTACAAAAAGCACGGTCAACATATCTTACCTGAGAGTCACCAACCACAAGAATGCGCTTACCTTCATTAGCAGGGGCAGTAGTACCTTACCTTCACTGGCCACTGAAGTACATTCATCCTGGAGAACAGAGAAGCGATTTCCTACCTTCAGATCTTCACTCTTAACTTTCCTTACTCTGATGCGCCTCCCATTACTGTGAACAACTCGCCACTTGTAGCAGGTGCTGGGCTGCACCTCACTGCTGGTACCCGTTGCTACCTCCCCACCTACAGCCTCCTCACAGTGAGAGACAGACTGCACCTCACTGCTAGAAGCCTCATTCCCCACATCTCCAACCACCTCACACACTCTCCCAGGCCCATTTAGGTGGACCTTCAGCCTCCTAATCTCCTCCTGGAGAAGCAAGACCTCCTCCTTCAACTCTCCAAACTCAGTTTTTAAAACACTGCAGAAGCAAGCCATGCTTTGTAACCGTCCACGCTAATCCCCAAAGCAGCTCAGCTTGCCAAATAATAACACTAGTCAACAACTTTTGAAAAGTTGTATGCTTCTTAAATGAGATTAGTTAATTCTTATATATTTTAATGTCCTGAATCCAAATATCACCTTGAAAATTATAATCACGGGGGAGCGCTAAACCCGTAGGATTATACAGCGCATGTGAGGGGAGGATGGAAGGTATTCAGAAACAGTCCAGGGAACAGGAGCACAGATCCAACTCCAAGAGCCCCTCACCGGCGTCAAAGAACCTCCCTTGAGGGGAATATCACCTTGAAAAATGCTAACTGGTTATAGGTTTAAAGATATGAAACATGTAATATTTGATTATTTTACTATAACGTACAATATGTGTCAGTATGTTTTAAACTCTAATCCGTACCTATTCTCTGTCTTTTTGACTGACGCTTATAGCCCATGTCCAGCAATAGTCTACAAGCATTCTCGTGCCCCATTTGTCCTGGTACCATTTTTTCATGGTTGAAATATCTTGGTGAAACCTTTCACCATATTTGTCACTAACTGCCCCACAGTTCGCTGGAAAAAGTCTAAATGTAAGTCCAGAAAGTGGATTTTAAGTGACATATTACATCCATTGTTCTTGTAAGCCTTGATAAAGTTTTCCACCAATTCTTCATAGTTGCCTTCCGTTCTGTTTCCAAGAAATCCCTTCGCCACTAACTTGAATGCTTCCCAAGCAGCTTTCTCCTCCCCATGAAGGTCTGATTCAAAGTCACTACCTTTAAGAAGTTCTCGAATCTGGGGACCATTGAAGACTCTCTCATCTTAGCGTTGCTCAGTGAGGGGAATTTTGATGTTAAATACTTGAATCCCTGACCGGATTTGTCAATAACATTTACAAAGTTTTTCATGAGCCCCAGTTTTCTGTATCGTGGTGGTAGCAAAACTTTGTTTGGTTCAATGAGTTGTGGATGTTGAACATTTTTCATCCCAGGCTCCAATTATTGACGAGGTGGCCAGTCTCTCCTGATGTATTGGGAACCTTCTGCACGGCTGTCCCATTCACGTAGTGAATGTTTTGCTAAGAAAAACACCCACCTTTCACCTCAAAATATAAACTTGGACAGCACAACCATATTCTAGGACTACTGGAACAATAATGAAGGTCAGTGAGACTGTGAGTATGGTAAGAAACACTGCCGCAAGCCTGTTGGAACCTGTTGTGACACGTAGGTGTACATTGAAAAGTAGAGCTAACAAGCAATTTAACCATGATATTCATTATCAGTGACCTAAAATTAGTTGGAAATTGCTACTCTGGTCTCGGAAGCATTTTGATTGTTGACAAGTGTAATTTGTGCATCATGTCTATTAGCTATGAAATAACAACACAAACGTCACTTGTTACAGGTATGCTTCAAGTGTTTTCTTACCGATGTCTGTTTTAACGATTCTTACATTTATCTGTTTTAAAGCAAAAAGGTGTCACGTGCACGGCAGATAAACAGACGCTCGACAGATGACTATCAGAATCACTAAGACAACCCTGATGAGCCACGGCCATCAGTTCCGAGTCTCCCCAAACTCTCCTATACATTAAAAAAAAAAGGCATCTGAAAAAAATCAAAAGCCATTTGAAATAGAATGCCAAATTTCTGAGGTAATGGATGAAAAAAAAAAGAACTTATAAATAAAGAAGTAAAATGGCTAATAGTAGAACATGACATCAACATTGCTACGGAGGACACAACTTTGAAGTTGCAAAAAAAAAAAAAAAGGTCACAGGAAAATAAGTAATACTTTAATGGCCAGAATTAACTATACTCAGTGTATCAGAACATATTTCTGATGTTTATTTAACCAGGAGGACTGGTCTGAGACCAGGCCGAGGGGTCATGATCAAAGACCATCAAAAGTAAGCAAGAAGCAAACATTCAGAAGATTGAAAGGTTCAAATGTTTGCAACGAGAACAATCCAGAGGAAATAACCTGCAGACTATTTCAAATGCAAAGACCAACACTAGGGAAACATTGAAGCTAAAAACATAGACGAGTCACTGAGGCGTTGGAGTATTTTTTTCTGGTTTTAGGGTACTTGCAAGATAAAAAAAAAAGTGAAAATGATGTATGAAAACTCTATACATAGCTTTAACTTCAGGTATGACAAGGATCAGGCGGTGAGAAATTAGTGCCCGGTAATACCATGGGTAAAACTTTAAGTTGGGACTTGAGGTCAAAACTACCCCCACAAACACAACCTCCGCTTATGTGGTGAGGTAAAGGAGAGCCGTGTACTCTGGTCACCTAAGCATGCAGGAGACAACACATCAGAGATGCACTTATGTAGGCTGAGGAAAGTAAGTGAGCTAACTTTGTACCGTGCTCACATCAAGCATGCAGGAGAAAACAACGCTAAACAGAGGTATTCAAATCGTGAAGGAGCGAAGATAAATGTGGGTTGAGTCAGGCTCACTCTAACGAAACTGCACAATGGAAATATGTATTAATATACATATAACAAAGAAGCTATGTAGTAGGCCTACTTGCCCATGCTACTTCCATCTACTCCCAATTACCATTTGCATAACCTGGTTTGCAGCGCTGTATGACCCTTGTGGGTTTAGCGCTTAGTTTTGTTTAATCCAAGTTACCCAAAGTGCTCGATGCAATTACATTATTTTGGAGCTTATTCCACTCATTCACAACGATATCGCCTAATTAGTGTATGTTTCATCATTTTCAAGTTAAAATTTATATAAGTTGAACTCCACTGTTGCGAGTTCTCTTGTTAGATATTTTAAGCATCTTTATATCCTCCTCATCTATTCCTAATTAGCATTTGCGCACCTGCATGTCTCAGAGAGAGCAGGTTCAGTGTTTTTAATATAATCCTCCTAAGATGTACGTACGACTCCAGACAACTATATATCATGTTTTTTATTGGCAGTCGGCCGATCTTCACCTCTGATATACCTGTAGTGAGTTTCGAGAGTTTTTCTACCCTCGGCGCCCAATCCTGAGCTTGCTGGCCCGCTTATCCATCACAGCCACTTATCCATCTTGGCCAAACAGAAGTCTTCTTAAACGTTCTTTTCTGCATTACTAGATGTTTCGTGAATTAATATATAGAAACTTTTAATTTTCCACCAAAACTAATTTAACAACCTCTTAACTTGCCTAAAATTAACGCATTACTGCATAATTTAATGTAATCCTGCCAGAACTCACTTAGACTCACCTAAATTTAATTAGTGGCATTTAATATCAACATAATATATTTGGTTCACACTGATTTTCGCGGAGTTACTGTTAAAATAACTTGGAACTTCCTTGTCTGGCAAAAGGCTCGTTGTTTATATAATTAAAATCCTCATCTTTGTCTTAAAAACGTAAGATTAATGAATTATCGCGACAGCAATGTGAATTTCTACTGTACACTAAGAACAATCTGTTGAGCCCCATGCTGTTCTTAACAGACCACCTGAACTAGATGTGTCACAAGTCTGCTAAGGACACCCGAGAGCTTCAGCTTTCAAGAAAAGCTAGTTGTGTTCGGAAAAGTTGAAGATACAGTACATTTAACTGTGGGCACCTAGCTGTGCTTAAAAACGTAGAAGATACAGTACAGTTAACTGTGGACACTTAACTGTGCTTGAAAAAGTAGAAGATACAGTACAGTGTTAAACGTGGATAAACGAACGTGCTAAGTTCATTTATCCCCATAAATGAACTAAATATAAAAATTACCGAAACCGGTGCATAAAAAAGCTCTCTTTATAAATTTAGTTAAGTCACAAAGATGTTATGAAACATGAGTAAGCTAATTCAAATAGAAATATATACAATACAAAATTTTAAAATGACCTAACGAGGACAATCTTACAACACACAAGTCTCGAGAGATTTGTTGTATTAGTTATAGTACCTTTCAACCCTAAGATGCCACCCATAATAGTCTACAAATGTCCAGATATCTACTGCTACATAGTAATGGCACAGAGAACTTTAGATCGTGAACTGACCTCTATAGTGTACTACCAAGCTATATGAAGTATGGCAAGGAATCACTTTAAAATGCGTGACTGCAATTATGCAAAAATGCCACCGAGAGCAATAAAAGATTAGAAAAACGCGAGAACTTGTGTGGAAAGATGGTAGTTTCTACTGGCAGGCGAATGAATAAGATATATACCTGAAGAACGTTTCCGAGGGTCAACACCCCGCGGCCCGGTCCCAGACCAGGCCTGGAGGATCAAGGCTTGATCAACCAGGTTGTTACTGTTGGACGTACGCAGTTCAACGTACGAACCACAGACCGGCTGCTCTGGCACTGATTTGAGGAACTTGCGCAGTTCCCTCTTGCAGATCGTCAGAGATTTGTTGGTATTTCCCTACTTTTGTTTTTAGTGGAGGTATTTTGCACTGTCTGCCAAATCCGTCATACAGAATGATTTCAGTCCAACATTGTCGAAATTTTTCTCCTGCGCAGCAGATTTTAGTCAAAGACAAGTGGAGAGGTAATCTTAGGCGATCAGTCTCCTAGCCTTGATAAGTGGTTAGTCCCTTAGCTTAAGTGACTGACCGCTTTCTATCAAGGCAAAGGGATTGATCACTTCAAATTATCTCATCATGTCTATGTTTACTGTCTCCAGTGTTATGACTGTCTGTATTCGACTCGTTGTATACCATACATAATATGACGTTGCTGTTAAGAGCCTACGGTGGGCCACGGAAGAACGACCGCTGGCTTGCCTGTGAAACCGGTGCTCTTGAGTCAGGCACGAATTTGGTGAAGAAAAATATTGTTAGTTTATTCATCAGACGTATCACATGACCCAGGTGTTTACCATGCGATGATCCGCTCATTTCTTCATTAAGAGTCTTGTTAAAATGTTATTATGACCCCTGATTTTAAAGAATCACTCAAAACACGCTTCTGAAATGTGGTATAGCCCTTGGCTCTGCACAGCTACATTATAAGGTACAGCCCTTAGCTAGTATCGGTACTACTAGATTATTACATTATGGAGAAGTGATAAACTTTTAGGGTCATATGGAAAATGAGAGGCATTCAGGTTTCATTCAAGGAAGTGGACGGTAGATCAAATTCCCTAGATCAAGAGCCTTTCACAGGCTTCAAGGAACCCACGTTCCCCATATAAGCTATATACCTGTAGTCACTTTCAGGGGTCGCTGCCCACGCGGCCCGGTCCCAGACCAGGACTCCTGGCAGCTGGTCTGATCGATGAGGCTGTTGGTGCCCTGTGACCAGATTTGCGAGTTTTCCTACTCCCCCGGCCCGGCCCAGGCCTTCCTTTTAATTGCCTGGTCGACCAGACTGTTGCTGACCCACCTGCCTACATATCCATTACAACTTGGTTGATCTTGCGCACCTCATAGGCAATTTCTTCTTGAAGACGTCTACATTGGTTCCAGCAATATTTCTAAAATCTGCTGGTCGAGGGTTCAGAAGCTTTGACCGACGGGTAACGTGTTCTCGTTTTGTACGAGTGACTTCCCTGCTTTTCAATGGATCTATCTAACACTTCCTTACCTTTCATTCCAGACATTATGGTACTGATTAGATTTGGGACCAGGCCCTCCGGTATCTTCCACCTGCCTACCTGGAGGGTGTTCCGGGGGTCAACGTCCCCGCGACCCGGTCCATGACCAGGCCTCCCGAAGGATTAGGGCCTGATCAACCAGACTGTTAATGCTGCCCGTATACAATCCAACTTACGAACCATAGCCCACCTGGTCAGGTATTGACTTTAGGGATCTATCCAGTTCCCTCTTGAAGACAGCTAGCGGTCTATTGGTAATTCCCCTTACATATGCTGGGAGGCTGCTGAACAGTCTTGGGTGCCTGACAATTGTTTTCTCTTAGTGTACTCGTGGCACTCCTGCTATTCATAGGGGGTATGTTGCATCGTCTGCAAATTCTCTTGCTTTCGCAGGGGGTGATTTTGTATGCAGATTTGGGACCAACCCCTCTAGAATTTTCCAAGTGTAAATTATGATGCATTTTTCTCGCCTGTGTTCCAAGGAGTACAGGTCATGGGACATTAACGGTCCTAATAAGTGAGGTGCTTGACTGCACTTATACGTGCAGTGAAAGTTCTGTATATTCTCCAGATCTGCATTTTATCCTACCTTCAAAAAAACAGATGTTAGTGTACAGCATTAAGTTTTCCAGCCTAGAGAGAACAAGTGACTTAAAGTGGATCATTAATGGCTTGGCCTTCCTTGTTCTGACGGTTCTCATTATCAATCCTATCATTTCCTCGGAGTTGTGATAATGACACTGATGTGATCTTTGAAAATGAGATCTTCTGACAGTATCATTCCCAAGTCGCTCTATGTGTAATTATAATTTGTTTTATACTCCGATCTGGCATTTATTTCCTCAAATTTTCCATAACAGAGTAACTGAAATTTGTCTTCATTGAACTTCAGATTGTTCTCTGTGACCCAATGGAAGACTTGGCTTATATCCCCTTGGAGGTTTACAGTGTCCTCAATGGATGATGCTCAGGCAAATTCTAGTATCGTCGGCAGAGGAAGACACGGGGCTATGGTTTACATTTCTGTCTGTCATATATAAGGATGAGGAAAAGGATGAGAGTGAGTATTGTATTTTGTGGAACAGCTTTTCACTATGGCAGCCTCTAGTTTAATTTTGTTTACGGTTATTCTTTGTGTTCTACATTATAGAATGAATTACTAAAGGTACCACATTATAAAAGTTAGGTGTTTAAATAAGCTGCGTAATATTAGATACACAATGGACCTGAAGAGGGCAATACAAACTAAAATTCGCCAGTTAAATTAGGTAGCAAATAACTTAAGTCATGCAGTTCATTAGTTTTCACTGATACGTTTACACTAGGTAAAAGTAAGAGAAGATCCTAAACTTATATTTGGAAGAGCCTCGATAAAATTGTGTAGTAGTTCTTGTTTCTATCTTCAAGAACGTGTATAAATGCATTGGAACACACAGAGAGATTACACAGGGAGATTACGATACCGATACCGATATTTTGACATATAATTCTGAACTTACACACTGTTCAGAGGTGAAAGAATTGAATTCAGAACCGTGAAGATAAAGGAGATATAAATAATATGAATAAAAGATCTATTCAAGACAGAATTCACATAAGAACATAATAACATAAGAAAGAAGGAGCACTGCAACCAGGCCTACTGGCCCATGCTAGGCAAGTCCAAGTCACTTATTGGCCCACAAGGGGATCGAACATGGGCAATTCAGATTTAAAAAAGGATATAAAAAAAAGTTTTAACAATGACTGTACATAACTAGGACAAATTGCGAAGTTGCGTCATGGAAGATAACATAAGTGGCCTTAAAACATCGATTGCAGATACATGTATGTTGTGCCGAATAAGCCGAACCGGCGTGCTTCGCCTAAAATGCAAGGGTCATTTCTTCCGAATAAGCAAAGTGAAAATTTTTTACGCAATAAATTTAGAAAAATCAATTTGAACAAATCGAAAAAATAATATTAAGTTATTATGTAATATTAAATTAAATTTGGGAATGACATATATAATTAGTAAAATTTTTTAAAAAAAAAATTCATTAGTTAGGTTAGGTGGGTTCTAATTAGGTTTGGTCCAAAAATGAAAAAAATATAATTTAAAATATTTTTTTTAGAAAAGACTAATTTTTAAGGAGTTCGACCATAATTGACAATTCGTTTATTATATATATATATATATAATATATATATATTATATATATATATATATATATATATATATATATATATATATATATATATTTTATATATATAATATAATGGGACGAGACAAAAGTTCAGGGAAGAGACTAGTGAATAAGCGTAAACAGACACACAAGACACTAGGCATGGACCAGTAGGGAAGGCGAGCAAACACAAGACAAAGCGGCGACAAGAAGCGTAGCCACAGGATTGGAAAGCGGCGACACAGCAAGACGGGGGATGGTGGGGAGGAGGGTTGGTGTAGCAGCCGTGTCGACACTTCCTGGTCGTCAACACTTGCTTCACACCCTTAGGTGTTTCACAGGTGTGCCCTATGGTGGGAAAAGTCTTCAAGACAGTGATGACTGCAGCACCGGTGTGTCCCAGTGTAGATGGTCGCAGTACACCAACCCTCGGGCAACCTATGACGCAACCCAACCCTGCCTCGACCTCACCTTGGCGAGTGCAGGTGGTGGGCAGCCAGGAGCAGGGGAGGAAGGAGCGGAAGAGGTAGGTGGGAGTGAGAGTCAAGAGGGGGTTAGGGTGAGGGGCAAACGAAGGTATGGGGCAAGCAAAGGTAATGTGCAAGGCGGAATTTAGGGCAAGGTGGGGACGAGGTGGGCAAAAGGGGGAGGTATGGTATAGGGAGAGCATGGGTGAGGTAAGGAAACGTATGAAACGGGGTTGAAGGAATGGTTAGTTGGGGAGGGGGGGGGGGTCAGGCGGAGGTGAAGGAGTAAAGTGAAGGAAAGGGAGGGGGACAGGGAGATGAGGTGGTGGTGAGGAAATAGTGGGGATGAGCAAGGGGTGAAGTGGAAATGAAGGCAGGGTAAGGGTGAGGTCAGGATGATGGAGGGGTGAAGTAGGTGGAGGGAGGAGAGGTTGGCATGAGGGAAGGGTTAGGTGCAGGTGAAGGAGGGGTGAGGTGGAGGGAGGATAGAGGTTGGATGAGGGAGGGGTTAGGTGGAGGTGGGTGTGGAGTAGGAGGGGTTAGGTGGAGGTGGGTGTGAAGGAGGGGTTAGGTGGAGGTGGGTTAAGGAGGGGTTAGGTGGAGGTTGGGGTTAAGGAAGGGTGAGATTGGGAAGAAGAGATTGGGATGAGGGAGGGGTAAGGTTGAGAGGTGATGTGGGGGAGGGAGAGGTTGGGATGAGGGAGGGGTGAAGGTGTTAGGTGGGGGTGTAAGGGAGTGAGAATCAGCTGACAAGTGGAATATTCAGGACAGCACCCCGCGCCGTGTTCCATCAACAATCTGGTGTTTCCTTCATCTTGTGAGTGTGGTCAGCTGGGTTGCCCACCACCCACCACCACCAAACATTCACATCAAGCCAGCATAAAACAACTACATAAACATGGAAGTGCTTCACATTTCTTGCAGAGTGGTGATTGAGGTGGTGTGTCGTGTTCCACACCACTTATCGATCCGTTCTGTGGTCTCTCCCTCACATAACATTCTCCTGCATCTCTGGGCGACGCACGGACCATTAAATGCGTCATGCCGGAGCACACGCACGTTAAGAAAGAAAATAAATATTTCATGGCCCAAGAAGCCAGACTGGGGAACTTCTCGCATTTTCAAATAGATTTATACTCTCTTAAGTACTATTGTGGAAAATTTACTTACCTCGCCGGTTGAAGGGCCGGACCCTCACAGCAACTCTTATCTTATCCATGACGAAGAATTGTTTGCGACACCAAGACACCGAGAATATTTTAAAAATTCACTCCATATTGAGAGTTTAAGTTATCAGGGACGACGTGACCTCCCTCCTCACTGGCTCATCACAGACTGAGTCAGAACATCCGGGGACCTGAGAACAAGTCGCTAGCGGCCACATATTACCAGAGCTCACCATAACAACATCATCTTACACTCTTATATACATTTCTGTATCTCCATTTGTATTTATAACTTTTATCACTGTTACAGATTCTATACGTTATGCAGGCATTAATGATCTTCAAACTTTCAAGTGAATAAAAACTGCACGTAAGGATAATATGGAAGCATCATTATCAAGTCCATTTTCTGTTCAGAAGGACTCTGCCAGCGGTGACTTGTTCCTTCAGCAATGGCTGATGCTCGGCGTTAAATTCCAGTAAGAATCCAAAAAGCCTATTTATTTCGTATGAAGATAAAGCTGGAATGTTTTAAAACTTATGTTGGTGTATCGTCATTTTGCTCTACACTGGCAGACAGAAAGTGTGAGCATCACCATGATCATGCTATTATTACACGTTTGCATTAACAGAACTGCACTATTACACCTCACGTGAAGATCTTTCATAAATATTCATAACAATGAATCGGGAACATTGCTTGGTAAACACAGGAGCAACTTCTAACCTCTCATCTGGGAGGTTGTGTCTTCAAAACATTGAAATAATTTTTGACATCAAGTGTTTTCTACGCATTTGCTTATGCTGACTTTAAAGGCATCATATACGTCGCCAGACAAATAAAAAACTCCATGGGAAAACTCACACTGCCTTTGTTGGATTACCTTAGCTTAAGTCTACTTAATATATTACTGTCTTTAATACCTATTTATTGCAACCTTTGCATAAATTTAAATACTATCTGTAAACCTAAAGGCAAGTCTGATTACTGTTCTTCCAGAATATTCATGTTGATGTTCGTGTCTTGTTTTTTAACATAGTTCACAATCTTGGCTTATAAAGCAACAGTTGTTTTACAAATCAAGCAACGAGTAAATTCATTGTTCTAAAAACTACGCGTAAAATCAGTGTGTATGTGATGAAGTTTCTATATTTCGTTAACGTCCAATAATTTAGGCTAACAGCCCTCTTCAAGGCAAACGAAATTACTGAGCTAGAAAATGCAGAGAACCTTCACAGCTCGTATAAACTCAGTCAAGCACCTAAATTACTGGGAGCGCCTTAAGTCTCTGCAACTATACTCATAGAACGTAGGAGAGAAAGATATATCATAATCTACGCATGGAAGATGCTGAGGCATTGGCCCCAAATCTGCACACCGAAATTACTACTTATGAACACAAGAGGCTTGGCAGATGGTGCAGGATACCTCCAATGAAAAGCAGGAGAACGATGATCATATGCACTGAGAGAGAACTCAATAAGTGTTAAGGGACCACGACTCTTCAGTATCCTCCCTTTATGCATAAGAGGGATTACCAACAACCCCCTAACTATCTTCAAGAGGGAACTTGACACATTTCTCAGAATAGTTCCTGATCAGCCGGGTTGTGGTGCATACGCTGGGCTGCGGGCGGTGGTCAATAGCAGCTAGAAGATGGAAAGCAAGATCGGGTTTGAAGACACTGATGCGCATACCTTCCATCTACTCACCAGATGACTATCAGTCCCCATATCCCTTAAACCTCACCTAATTTTTGTGGTGCTCCCTAGCCATCAACAATCCCAAACACAAGGAACACGACAACCTTCTACAGTCCATATTAGAAAACGTCCTGAACTTTTTCCTGGTGGCGAACAATGGATGCAAGCCTCACTTCCGGTTACGTAGACTTGATCCCAAATTGCCTTGCCATCTTTCACATCCTTCTACACGGTATCAAATTAACTAGCAATGCAAATTTTAGCAGGCCTCTGGGTGATTAGCCGAAGTGCGTAACTCCACCTTCACTAGCGCCATTACTGATTGGAAGACTCATTTCTTCAGCATAAAAAAACAGCTTCAGTTTTGACCTGGAAACAATCCAGCTGGGACACCCTCACTGCAAAAAAAAAAAAATCATATATAGTTGTGTTTGTGGCCGCTACAGGGATATTGCCTTTCCCAAAGCTGTGAGCACATGTCACTCCAGAGACTTTCTTTCAACAGTACTTTTTCAGTAATGGATGCAAGTCTCGACTCACAGACCCTCTAAAGTGCAGTACTTCTCCACCTTGTACCAATTCACACTGAATTTGAGTATCTATGTGGAAAGGAACAAGATAAGCAGTGTGGTCCAGACTATTCAGGTTCCAAGGGTTGGCATGTAAGCCACAACGAATTCAACATCACAAGAGAAGCCTTGCCATGACTGAGTGCTCCGCTGAGAGGGAACGCCGGTACCTAACATCTGGTAATCTCAGTATTCCTGCTAAACAGACTGATGTGATCACAATCTGTTCCTGGCAGAGTGACAGACAGATGTGGGATTATACCTGTGTATCTACTCTGACACCTATATCCGCTTCAGTGTTGGGTTAACAAAGCGACTCGTCAAGGTACGATGACTTGGTTCATCAGTACCAATTTCTCCCAAGAGTATCGGTGGCCCATGGACTTGGGAAACAGTCTTCCCCAACGGAGTGCTTTCCACACTCTTCAAAACTACCAGAGGTTCTAGCAATTTTATATTGCAATCCAGAGGAAGCATGTCTGTTGACTGTCTTAAGTCTGATGATGTCTCCTATACCTCAATCCTTTACACTCCAGAGACGCAGCAGCTACACCTCAGTCCCTAACACATTCCAGGGATGTAGCTACACCTCACAGTCCCTAAGACTGCCCAGGAACGCAGGTACACCTCGCAGTCCCTAACACTGTCCAGGGACGCAGGTACACCCCACAGTCGCTTACACTGTCCAGGGACACAGGCACACTTCACAGACCCTAAGACTATCCAGGGACGCAGGTACACCTCGCAGTCCCTAACACTGTCCAGGGACGCAGGCCACCAGCGCCAGGGAACAAAACTTTGATTAATTTTTAACCTACGATAGCACAACAAAGTCACATTGTATACTGTATTTCCACCATTGTTACCCAGCTGCCCCCAGGCTGCTAACCATGACACCTAACACCCAGATACATATTTACTGCCGGGTAAACAGTCAGCAGATGTATGGATACTAACAAAAAGACACTAGATAAAAAGTCAGCAGGTGTTAGGAGACTTACATGCCACAATGCGCCCAGGAATTAACCCGGGTCCTTCGGTTAGTTTTCACCATAATTATTATCTCACTTCTGCACATAATTTACATAATTTTGTTTACTGTTTCCATCTGAGAGATTTTAATGATGAGATCAATACTTTCTTATATATGATGCTGTGGTAAACCCAGGTGTAGCGCGCACACACACCTGTGTACATGCAGGTGTAGCGTGCACACACACCTATGTACGTGCAGGTGTAGCGTACACACACACACCTGTGTGTACGTGCAGGTGTAGCGTGCACACACACCTGTGTGTACGCGCAGGTGTAACGTGCACACACACCTATGTACGTGCAGGTGTAGCTACGCACACAGGTGTAGCTACACCCGCATGTACACACCTGTGTGTACATGCAGGTGTAGAGTGCACACACGCCTGTGTGTACGTGCAGGTGTAGCTTGCACACATACCTGTATGTACGTGCAGGTGTAGCTTGCATACACATCTGTGTGTAAGTGTAGGTGTAACGTGCACACACACAAATGTGTGTGCGTGCAGGTGTAGCTTGCATACACATCTGTGTGTACGTGCAGGTGAAGCATCCACACACACACACCTGTGTGCACAGTGTAGCGTGCACACACACACACACCTGTGTGCACATACAGTGTAGGGTACACACACACATCTATGTACACGCACAGTGTAGCGTGCACACACACACACACACCTATGTGCACGTACAGTGTATCGTGCACACACACACACCTGTGTGCACTTACAGTGTAGCGTGCACACACACACACCTGTGTGTACGTACAGTGTAGCGTGAACACACACACACCTGTGTGCACGTACAGTGTAGCGTGCACACACACACACCTGTGTGCACGTACAGTGTAGCGTGCACACACACACACACCTGTGTGCAAGTAGTGTAGCTTGCACACACACACATGTGTGCACGTAGTGTGTAGCGTGCACACACATACCTGTGTGCACGTACAGTGTAGCGTGCACACACACAGACACCTGTGAGCACGTACAGTGTAGCGTGCACAAACACACATGTGTGCACGTACAGTACAGCGTGCACATACACACATACCTGTGTGCACGTACAGTGTAGCGTGCACACACACACACACCTGTATGCACGTACAGTGTAGCGTGCACACACACACACACACCTGTGTGCACGTACAGACAGTGTAGCGTGTACACACACACACACACACCTGTGCGCACGTAGTGTAGCGTGCACATACACACACACCTCTGTGCACGTAGAGTGTAGCGTGCACTCACATACACCTGTGTGCACGTACAGTGTAGCGTGCACACACACAGACACCTGTGTGCACGTACAGTGTAGAGTGCACACACACACACACAGACACCTGTGTGCACGTACAGTGTAGCGTGCACACACAGATACATGTGTGCACGTACAGTGTAGCGTGCACACACACACACCTGTGTACACGTACAGTGTAGCGTGCACACACAGACACCTGTGTGCACGTGCAGTGTAGCGTGCACACACCTGTGTGCACGTACAGTGTAGCGTGCACACACACAGACACCTGTGTACACGTACAGTGTAGCGTGCACACACACAGAGACACCTGTGTGCACGTACGGTGTAGCATGCACACACACACACACAGACACCTGTGTGCACGTACAGTGTAGCGTGCACACACACACACACCTGTGTGCACGTACAGTGTAGCGTGCACACACAGACACCTGTGTGCACGTACAGTGTAGCGTGCTCACACACACACACACCTGTGTGCACGTACAGTGTAGCGTGCACACACACACAGACACCTGTGTGCACGTACAGTGTAGCGTGCACACACAGACACCTGTGTGCACGTACAGTGTAGCGTGCACACACACACACACACCTGTGTGCACGTACAGTGTAGCGTGCACACACACATAGACACCTGTGTGCACGTACAGTGTAGCGTGCACACACACCTGTGTGCACGTACAGTGTAGCGTGCACACACACATAGACACCTGTGTGCACGTACAGTGTAGCGTGCACACACACCTGTGTGCACGTACAGTGTAGCGTGCACACACCTGTGATAATACATAAAAACAGTTTTTATTGTAAGACTCTAAATTTAAAAGAAATATTATATGAATATACTTGGGGTTGGGGGGAGGGGAGGTATGGGGGAATGTGAGGGGAGGGGGCGAGGGGAAGGGGCGAGGGAAGGGGGCGAGGGGAGGGGGCAAGGGGAGTTAGCGAGGGGAGGGGTCGAGGGGAGGGGTCGAGGGGAGGGGTCGAGGGGAGGGGTCGAGGGAGGGGTCGAGGGAGGGGGCGAGGGGAGGGGGCGAGGGGAGGGTCGAGGGGAGGGGTCGAGGGGAGGGGTCGAGGGAGGGGGCGAGGGGAGGGGGAGCGCCGACCAGGTGCCTATCATCACACAAATTGTTAATTAGGTAAGTCAGAGCTGGGACACACCTGGTCACTCAGGCACTTAGTATCACCTCACCACTCAGTGTGTCACCACTCAATGTGTGTTATCACCACTAAGTGTGTGCTGTCACCACTAAGTGCGTGTTGTCACCACATTCTGTGATCACCATACAGTATATGTCACCATGCAGTGTATGCTGTCACCACAGAGTCTGTTACCACACAGTATATGTTGTCAGTACAGAGTAGGTTATCACCACAGTGTATATTGTCACCACATAGTGCATGTTGTCGCCACAGTGTGTGTTATCACCATACAGTGAATGTTGTCACCAGTGTATGTTGACACCACAGTTGTTAGGTAAGACACATATGCAACAATTAGATATCTTTATTTCGAAACGTTTCGCCTACACAGTAGGCTTCTTCAGTCGAGTACAGAAAAGTTGATAGAAGCAGAAGAGACTTGAAGACGATGTAATCAGTCCATCACCCTTAAAGTTTTGAGGTGGTCAGCCCCTCAGTCTGGAGAAGAGCATTGTTCCGTAGTCTGAAACAATATGGAGTTGAAGTGACAGGATGGAGCCTTATATAGCGCCAGGAGGTGAGACGTAGGTCAATTTGGGAGGTCAGGTCCCTCTCAAATCCAGCCGTTCTCACTAGTAGAGGTTGTCGAAGTTGATTTCAGGTCTGTACCAAGATACCCTTGTGTTGCAGTGTCTGACAGATTGAACATTAAAATGGTATAAAATACCGACAGGTTGTTAGGTAAGACACATATGCAACAGTTAGATATCTTTTTTTCGAAACGTTTCGCCTACACAGTAGGTATTTTATACCATTTTAATGTTCAATCTGTCAGACACTGCAACACAAGGGTATCTTGGTACAGACCTGAAATCAACTTCGACAACCTCTACTAGTGAGAACGGCTGGATTTGAGAGGGACCTGACCTCCCAAATTGACCTACGTCTCACCTCCTGGCGCTATATAAGGCTCCATCCTGTCACTTCAACTCCATATTGTTTCAGACTACGGAACAATGCTCTTCTCCAGACTAGGGGCTGACCACCTCAAAACTTTAAGGGTGATGGACTGATTACATCGTCTTCAAGTCTCTTCTGCTTCTATCAACTTTTCTGTACTCGACTGAAGAAGCCTACTGTGTAGGCGAAACGTTTCGAAATAAAGATATCTAACTGTTGCATATGTGTCTTACCTAACAACCTGTCGGTATTTTATACCATTTTAATGTTCAATCTGACACCACAGTGCATGCCGTCATCAGTATATGTCACCAAAGCGTATGTTGTCACTAGTGTATGTCACCATAGTGAACGTTGTCACCATTGTAAGTCACCACAGTGTATGGTGTCACCAGTGTTTCTCACCACAGTATATAGTGTCACCAGAGTGTCACCACAGTGTATGGTGTCAGCACACAGCATATGGTGTGTGTGTGGGGGGGGTACATTGAGTACATTACAGGAGACGTACATCACACACAAAACACTTGTGTCGACCGTCAATAACCAGCTTAAAGCACACTAGTTCACTGTGTATTCGAATACGTGGATACACTGGGACCTCTAGTGCTGGATGTCTGCCAGCCAAAGTGAGAGAAGTCTCAGGGTCAACTACCTTCTATGCAGGGACAGCACTGTAGTATCAGATCCTCATGAGCCTGGAGCTGGCTGACACCAAACTATAGCCTGTCCTCTGTATGGGTGTTCAGAGCTGTAGCACTGAAAGTTATCATATATTTTCTCTCAGTCAGCTCACATTATGGTATGTATTTGGTAAACCTATTGTACATCTGTTTGTTGGTGGGAATATATGGTAAAAAATGCTAACATCTGGCATATACCTTATTCCTCATTCTGTGACTTGATTTATTGTGTTTGTACTGGTATCCTGCACCACCAGGTACGACACGCCTCTGAAAGTACCTGTGTTTCATATAAATGCTACTGAGTCTACTGTCAGGACTAGTATATCGATATGTTAGTAAGAAGTATCCTGCTAAGTCTGGTATATCAACAATAATGAGTATGCTGCTAGGCCGGGTATATCAATATAACACTAAAGGATATGCTGGCATATTAGATATACCAATACAAAACTATGTTGGTATACTGGACATACCAACACAACAAGTTAGTATGCTGGGTACACCAACACAATACTCTTGGTATGCTAAGCATGGCAACACAATACCGTTCGCATGCTGGGTATACCAACACAATGTTGTTGTTATGCTGGGTAGGTATACCAATACAATACTGCTGGTATGCTGGGTATACCAACCCAATACTGTAGGTATGCTGGGTATACAGACATAATGCTGTCGGTATGGTGGGTATGACAACACCATACTGTTGGTATGCTGGGTATGCGACACAATATCGTTAGTATGCTGAGTATACTGATATCGTTAGTATGCTGAGTATACTGACAGTACTGTTGGTATACTGGGTATACCAACACAATACTGTTGGTATGCTGGGAATACCGACACAATACTGTTAGTATGCTGCGTATACTGACAGAGTACTGTTGGTACACTGGGTATACTAACAAAATACTGTTGGTATGCTGGGTATATCGACACAATACTGTTAGTATGCTAGGTATACTGACACAGTACTGTTGGTATACTGGGTATACCAACACAGTACTTGTTATGCTGGTATACCTACAAAAGACACAACTACTGAGGTAAGTTTCATGAGCAAGAACTTTCAAGCTGACCTTGTTGGTGTGTTGGTGTGTTGGTGTGTTGGTGTGTTGGTGTGTTGGTGTGTTGGTGTGTTGGTGTGTTGGTGTGTTGGTGTGTTGGTGTGTGGTGTGTTGGTGTGTTGGTGTGTAGGTTGTGTTTGGTGGGGGTTGGTGTTTGGTGTGAGGTGTGTTGGTGTGTTGGTGTGTAGGTGTGTTGGTGTGTAGGTGTTTGGTGTGTTGGTGTGTAGGGGTGTTTGGGGTGTTGGTGTGTAGGTGTGTTGGTGTGTTGGTGTGTTGGTGTGTTTGGTGTGTTGGTGTGTTGTGTGTGGTGTGTTAGGTGTGTTGGTGTGTTGGTGTGTTTGGTGTGTTGGTGTGTTGGTGTGTAGGTGTGTTGGTGTGTTGGTGTGTTGGTGTGTTGGTGTGTTGGTGTGTTGGTGTGTTGGTGTGTAGGTGTGTTGGTGTGTTGGTGTGTTGGTGTGTTGGTGTGTTGGTGTGTGTTGGTGTGTTGGTGTGTTGTGTGTTGTGTGTAGGTTTTTGGTTTTGTTTGGTGTGTTGGTGTGTTGGTGTGTTAGGTGTGTTGGTGTGTTGGTGGTGGTGTGTAGGTGTGTTGGTGTGTGGTTGGTTGGTGTGTTGGTGTGTGGTGTGTTGGTGTGTTGGTTTTGTGTTGGTGTGTTGGTTGTGTGGTGTGTTGGTGTGTAGGTGTGTTGGTGTGTGGTGTGTTGGTGTGTTGGTGTGTTGGTGTGTTGGTGTGTTGGTGTGTTGGTGTGTTGGTGTGTTGGTGTGTGGTGTGTTGGTGTGTAGGTGTGTTGGTGTGTTGGTGTGTAGGTGTGTTGGTGTGTTGGTGTGTAGGGTGTGTTGTGTTGTGGTAGGTGTGTTGGTGTGTTGGTGTGTAGGTGTGTTGGTGTGTGGTGTGTTGGTGTGTTGGTGTGTAGGTGTGTTGGTGTGTTGGTGTGTAGGTGTGTTGGTGTGTTGTGTGTAGGTGTGTTGGTTGTGTTGGTGTGTAGGTGTGTTTTGGGGTGTTGGTGTGTTGGTGTGTTGGTGTGTGGTGTGTTGGTGTGTAGGTGTGTTGGTGTGTTGGTGTGTTGGTGTGTAGGTGTGTAGGTGTGTTGGTGTGTTGGTGTGTTGGTGTGTTGGTGTGTTGGTGTGTTGGTGTGTTGGTGTTTTAGGTGTGTTGGTGTGTTGGTGTGTAGGTGTGTTGGTGTGTTGGTGTGTTGGTGTGTAGGTGTGTTGGTGTGTAGGTGTGTTGGTTGTGTTGGTGTGTTGGTGTGTTGGTGTGTTGGTGTGTGTTGGTGTGTGTGGTGTGTTGGTGTGTTGGTGTGTTAGGTGTGTGGTGTGTTGGTGTGTAGGTGTGTTGGTGTGTTGGTGTGTTGGTGTGTAGGTGTGTTGGTGTGTTGGTGTGTTGGTGTGTTGGTGTGTTGGTGTGGTTGTGTGTTGTGTGGTTTGGTGTGTTGGTGTGTTGGTGTGTGGTGTGTTGGTGTGTAGGTGTGTTGGTGTGTTGGTGTGTTGGTGTGTAGTGTGTTGTTGGTGTGTAGGTGTGTGGTGTGTAGGTGTGTTGGTGTGTTGGTGTGTTGTGTGTTGGTGTGTGGTGGTTGGTGTTTGGTGTGTAGGTGTGTTGGTTTTGTGGGTGTGTTGGTGTTGGTTTGTTGGTGTGTTGTGTGTTGGTGTGTTGGTGTGTTGGTGTGTTGGTGTGTTGTGTGTGTGGTGGTGGTGTTGTGTGGTGTGGTGTTGTGTGTGTGTGTGTGTGTGTGTGTGGGGGTGTGTGTGTGTGTGTGTGTGTGTGTGTGTGTGTGTGTGTGTGTGTACTCACCTAGTTGTACTCACCTAGTCGAGGTTGCAGTGGTCGAGTCCAAGCTCCTGGCCCCACCTCTTCACTGGTCGCTACTAGGTCACTCCCACTGACCCGTGAGCTTTATCATACCTCTGCTTAAAGCTGTGTATGGATCCTGCCTCCACTACATCGCTTCCCAAACGATTCCACTTACTGACTACTCTGTAGCTGAAGAAATACTTCCTAACATCCCTGTGATTCATCTGTGTCTTCAACTTCAAACTGTGTCCCCTTGTTGCTGTGTCCCAGCTCTGGAAAATCCTGTCTTTGTTCATCTTGTCAATTCCTCTCAGTATTTTGTATGTCGTTATCATGTCCCCCCCATCTCTCCTGTCCTTCCAGTGTCGTCAGGTTGATTTCCCTTAACCTTCCTCATAGGACATACCTCTTAGCTCTGGGACTAGTCTTGTTGCAAACCTTTCCACTTTCTCTAGTTTCTTTACGTGCTTGGGTAGGGTGTGTGTGTGTGTGTGTGTGTGTGTGTGTGTGTGTGTACTCACCTAGTTGAGGTTGCGGGGGTCGAATCCGAGCTCCCGGGCCCCCCCTCTTTACTGATCGCTACTAGTGTGTGTTGGTGGTTGGTTGTTTGGTGGTTGTGTTGGTGTGTGGGGTGTGGTGTGTGGTGTGTTGGTGTTGGGTTGGTGTGTGGTGTGTTGGTTGTTGGGTTTTGGGGTGTAGGTGTGTTTGGTGTGTTGGTGTGTTGGTGTTTTTGTGTGTTGGTGTGTTGGTGTGTTGGTGTGTGGGTGTGTTGGTGTGGTTGGTGTGTTGGTGTGTAGGGGTGTTGGTGTGTAGGTGTGTAGGTGGTTTTGGGGTGTAGGTGTGTTGGTGTGTAGGGTGTTGGTGTGTTGGTGTGTTGGTGTGTAGGTGTGTTGGTGTGTGTATGTGTGCGTGCGTGCGTGTGTGTGTGTGTGTGTGTGTGTGTGTGTGTGTGTGTGTGTGTGTGTGTGTGTGTGTGTGTGTGTGTGCGTGTGTGTTTGGCTGTGAAACTTGAAAGCAGAAACAGTAACTTCAACGGTAGTAACAGAAGCAACAACATCGGTAGCAACAGATTCAACCAATTACAGCAATTTCCGCTGCAGCGCAGTCGACAGCATTAGCAGCAGGAGCAGCAGACACAGCGCTGGTATTAATAGCAACAGCAGCAAGCATATCGAGTGATAGCAGCAACAGCGGACACAGCAGGCAATATTAACAGCAGCAGCCATTTCGACAGTAGCAGAAGCAAGTAGCAGTAGCAGTAATCACAGTGAGCGTATAACGCCAGCAGTAACATCATAAGCAACAACAGCAAAAGGTGCATTAGCAGCCATAGCAACAGCATAACCGCAGAAGTAGCAGCCACAACAATATTCAAGCAGCACTATGACGTGCAGCAGCAGTTACACGACTAACAGAAACGACAACAGTAATAGCAGCAGCCGTTGAGTGTGCAGTCTGCATGACTCTTGTCTTCTCTTGCATGACCGTGTTAGTAACTGTACACTCAAGACAACACAACACTCAAGACAACACTCAAGACAACACAACACTCAAGACAACACTCAAGACAACACAACACTCAAGACAACACTCAAGACAACACAACAGTCAAGACAACGCAACAGTCAAGACAACACAACACTCAATATAACACTCAAGACAACACAACAGTCAAGACAACACAACACTCAATATAACACTCAAGACAACACAACACTCAATATAACACTCAAGACAACACAACACTCAATATAACACTCAAGACAAACAACACCAAGACAACACTCAAGACAACACAAAACTCAAGACAACACTCAAGACAACCAACAGTCAAGACAACACAACACTCAATATAACACTCAAGACAACACAACAGTCAAGACAACACAACACTCAATATAACACTCAAGACAACACAACACTCAAATAACACTCAAGACAACGCAACACTCAAGAAAACACTCAAGACAACACAACACTCAAGACAACACAACACTTAAAGACAACACAACATTCAAGGCAACACAACACTCAAGACAACACAACACTTAAGACAACACAACATTCAAGACAACACAACACAACACTCAACACAACATAACAATGAAGACAACACAACACTCAACACAACACAACACTCAGAACAACACAACACTTAGAACAACACAACAATCAAGGAAAACACAACACTCAACACAACACAACACTCAGAACAACACAACACTCAACACAACACAACACTCAACAAAACACAACACTCAACAAACACAACACTCAACAGAACACAACACAACACTCAACACAACACTCAGAACAACACATCACTCAAGACACACAACACTCAACACAACACTCAACACAACACAACATTCAGGACAACACAACACTCAACACAACACTCAACACAACACAACATTCAGGACAACACAACAATCAACACAACACAACACTCAACACAACACAACACTCAACAGAACACAACACTCAACACAACACAACACTCAACACAACACAACACTCAACACAACACAACACTCAACAGAACACAACACTCAACACAACACAACACCAACAGAACACAACACAACACTCAACACAACACAACACTAAACACAACACAACGCTAAACACACAACACAACACTCGACACAACACAACACAACACTCAACACAACACAACACTGAACACAACACAACACTCAACACAACACCCAGGCAAAACAACACTCAACACAACACTCAGGACAAAAAACACTCAAAACAATACAACACTCAGCACAACTCTGAACACAACACAACGCAACACTCAGACAACACAACAATCAAGGCAACACAACATAACACTCAACACAACACTCAACACAACACAAACACAACACAACACTCAACACAACACAACAGCCAACACAACACTCAAGACAACACAACAATCTAGGAAACACAGCACTCAACGCTACACAACACAACACTCAACACAACACAACACAACACTCAACACAACTCAACACAACACTTAACACAACACAACACTCAACACAACAC
This sequence comes from Cherax quadricarinatus, assembly GCF_026875155.1. Classification (NCBI taxonomy): domain Eukaryota; kingdom Metazoa; phylum Arthropoda; class Malacostraca; order Decapoda; family Parastacidae; genus Cherax; species Cherax quadricarinatus. The sequence continues at coordinate 49,191,283 of NC_069409.1, forward strand.
AGCACTCAACACAACACAACACTCAACACAACACAACACTCAACACAACACAACACTCAACACAACACAACACTCAACACACACTGAAACACAACACAACACCATCAACACACAACACAACACTCAACACACACTGAACACAACACAGCACTCAACACAACACACAACACTGAACACACACAACTGAACACAACACAGCACTCACCAACACAACCACAACACTGAACACAACACAACACTCAACACAACACAACACTCAACACATACACAACACTCAACACACACTGAACACAACACAACACTCAACACAACACAACACTCAACACAACACACTGAACACAACACAGCACTCAACACAACACAACACTGAACACAACACAGAACACAACACAAGCACTCAACACAACACACAGCACTCAACACAACACGCATTCAACACAACACAACACTCACACACACACAGCACTCAACACAACACAACACTCAACACAACAACAAGACTCAACACAACACAACACAAGACTCAACACAACACAACACTCAACACAACACAAACTCAACACAACACAACACTCAACACAACACAACACCACAACACACACTCAACACAACACAACACTCAACACAACACACACCACAACACAACACTCAACACACACAACATCAACTACAACACAACACTCAAACACACACTCAACACAACACAACCTCAACACAACACAACACTCAACACAACACAACACTCAACCACACACCACAACACAACACTCAACACAACAAATCAACACAACACAACACTCAACACAGCACAACACTAAACACAACACAACACTCAACACAACACAACACTCAATACAACACAACACTCAATACAACACAACACTCAATACAACACAACACTCAATACAAACCAACACTCAATACAACACAACACTCAACACAACACAACACTCAACACACACTCAACACAACACAACCTCAACACAACACACACACTAACACAACACAACACTCAACACAACACAACACTCATACAACACAACACTCAACACAACACAACAACAACATCAAACAACACAATACACATCAACACAACACAAGACACAACAAACACAACACCAACACTCAACACAACACAAGACTCAACACAACACAACACTCAACACAACACAACACTCAATACAACACAACACTCAATACAACACAACACTAACACAACACAACACTCAACACACACTAACACTCACACAACCTCAACACAACACAACACTCAAACAACACAACACTCAACACAACACAACACAACACAACACTCAACACAACACAACACAACAATCACCAACACAAACTCAACACAACACAACACTACACACAACACAACAAACACTAACACAACAAACACAACACTCAACACAACACATGACACAACACACCAATCACACACAACACAACACTAACACACCAATCATTTCTCGCCAACACAAGCACAAACACTCAACACGAACACAACACTAACACAGACAATTACACAACACAACTCAACACAACACAACACTAAACACACGCAACACGTACACAACACAACACTCAACAACAAAACTCAATACAACACAACTACTCATACAACCAACACAACAGTCAACTCAACACAACACTCACAAGAACACATGACTTCAGTTACGAACACAACACTCAATACAACACAACACTCATACACAGACACCTCAAGTTAAGAATCGTTTTTTACTATTCCATATTTCATTCTTTGATTTTCCATAGCGGAGAAACTTAAATTTGTCCTCGTTGAACTTCATATTGTTTTCTGTGTCCCTCTGGAAGACATGGTTTATGTCTGCGTGCAGGTTTTCTGTGTCCCTCTGGAAGACAAGGTTTATGTCTGCGTGCAGGTTTTCTGTGTCCCTCTGGAAGACATGGTTTATGTCTGCGTGCAGGTTTTCTGTGTCCCTCTGGAAGACATGGTTTATGTCTGCGTGCAGGTTTTCTGTGTCCCTCTGGAAGACATGGTTTATGTCTGCGTGCAGGTTTTCTGTGTCCCTCTGGAAGACATGGTTTATGTCTGCGTGGAGATTTTCTGTGTCCCTCTGGAAGACATGGTTTATGTCTGCGTGGAGGTTTTCTGTGTCCCTCTAGAAGACATGGTTTATGTCTGCGTGGAGGTTTTCTGTGTCCCTCTGGAAGACATGGTTTATGTCTGCGTGGAGGTTTTCTGTGGCCCTCTGGAAGACATGGTTTATGTCTGCGTGCAGGTTTTCTCTGTCCCTCTGGAAGACATGGTTTATGTCTGCGTGGAGATTTTCTGTGTCCCTCTGGAAGACATGGTTTATGTCTGCGTGGAGGTTTTCTGTGTCCCTCTGGAAGACATGGTTTATGTCTGCGTGCAGGTTTTCTGTGTCCCTCTGGAAGACATGGTTTATGTTTTGCGTGGAGGTTTTTCTGTGTCCCTCTGGAAGACATGGTTTATGTCTGCGTGGAGGTTTTCTGTGGCCCTCTGGAAGACATGGTTTATGTCTGCGTGGAGGTTTTCTGTGTCCCTCTGGAAGACATGGTTTATGTCTGCGTGGAGGTTTTCTGTGTCCCTCTGGAAGACATGGTTTATGTCTGCGTGCAGGTTTCTGTGGCCCTCTGGAAGAACCATGGTTTATGTCTGCGTGGAGGTTTTCTGTGGCCCTCTGGAAGACATGGTTTATGTCTGCGTGGAGGTTTTCTGTTGCCCTCTGGAAGACATGGTTTATGTCTGCGTGGAGGTTTTCTGTGTCCCTCTGGAAGACATGGTTTATGTCTGCGTGGAGGTTTTCTGTGGCCCTCTGGAAGACATGGTTTATGTCTGCGTGGAGGTTTTCTGTGGCCCTCTGGAAGACATGGTTTATGTCTGCGTGGAGTTTTCGTGGCCCTCTGGAAGACATGGTTTATGTCTGCGTGGAGGTTTTCTGTGTCCCTCTGGAAGACATGGTTTATGTCTGCGTGGAGGTTTTCTGTGTCCCTCTGGAAGACATGGTTTATGTCTGCGTGGAGGTTTTCTGTGTCCCTCTGGAAGACATGGTTTATGTCTGCTTGGAGGTTTTCTGTGTCCCTCTGGAAGACATGGTTTATGTCTGCGTGGAGGTTTTCTGTGTCCCTCTGGAAGACATGGTTTATGTCTGCGTGGAGGTTTTCTGTGTCCCTCTGGAAGACATGGTTTATGTCTGCGTGGAGGTTTTCTGTGTCCCTCTGGAAGACATGGTTTGTCTGCGTGGAGGTTTTCTGTGGCCCTCTGGAAGACATGGTTTATGTCTGCGTGGAGGTTTTCTGTGTCCCTCTGGAAGACATGGTTTATGTCTGCGTGGAGGTTTTCTGTGTCCCTCTGGAAGACATGGTTTATGTCTGCTTGGAGGTTTTCTGTGTCCCTCTGGAAGACATGGTTTATGTCTGCGTGCAGGTTTTCTGTGGCCCTCTGGAAGACATGGTTTATGTCTGCGTGGAGGTTTTCTGTGTCCCTCTGGAAGACATTGTTTATGTCTGCGTGCAGGTTTTCTGTGTCCCTCTCGAAGACATGGTTTATGTCTGCGTGGAGGTTTTCTGTTGCCCTCTGGAAGACATGGTTTATGTCTGCGTGCACGTTTTCTGTTGCCCTCTGGAAGACATGGTTTATGTCTGCGTGCAGGTTTTCTGTGGCCCTCTGGAAAACATGGTTTATGTCTGCGTGGAGGTTTTCTGTGTTCCTCTGGAAGACATGGTTTATGTCTGCGTGCAGGTTTTCTGTGGCCCTCTGGAAGACATGGTTTATGTCTGCGTGCAGGTTTTCTGTGGCCCTCTGGAAGACATGGTTTATGTCTGCGTGCAGGTTTTCTGTGGCCCTATGGAAGACATGATTTATGTCTGCGTGGAGGTTTTCTGTGGCCCTCTGGAAGACATGGTTTATGTCTGCGTGCAGGTTTTCTGTGGCCCTCTGGAAGACATGGTTTATGTCTGCGTGCAGGTTTTCTGTGGCCCATTGGAAGACATGATTTATGTCTGCGTGGAGGTTTTCTGTTGCCCTCTGGAAGACATGGTTTATGTCTGCGTGCAGGTTTTCTGTGTCCCTCTGGAAGACATGGTTTATGTCTGCGTGGAGGTTTTCTGTGGCCCTCTGGAAGACATGGTTTATGTCTGCGTGGAGGTTTTCTGTGTCCCTCTGGAAGACATGGTTTATGTCTGCGTGGAGGTTTTCTGTGTCCCTCTGGAAGACAAGGTTTATGTCTGCGTGGAGGTTTTCTGTCTCCCTCTGGAAGACATGGTTTATGTCTCCATGGAGGTTTTCTGTGTCCCTCTGGAAGACATGGTTTATGTCTGCGTGGAGGTTTTCTGTCTCCCTCTGGAAGACATGGTTTATGTCTGCAAGAAGGTTTTCTGTGTCCCTCTGGAAGACATGGTTTATGTCTGCGTGGAGGTTTTCTGTGTCCCTCTGGAAGACATGGTTTATGTCTGCGTGCAGGTTTTCTGTGGCCCTCTGGAAGACATGGTTTATGTCTGCGTGCAGGTTTTCTGTGGCCCTCTGGAAGACATGGTTTATGTCTGCGTGGAGGTTTTCTGTGGCCCTCTGGAAAACATGGTTTATGTCTGCTTGGAAGTTTTTTGTGGCCCTCTGGAAGACATGGTTTATATCTACTTGGAAGCTTTCTGTTGCCCAATACAAGACATAGTTTATGTCTGCTTGGAGGTTTAATGTCTTCAACTGTTGCCACTCTCATACAAAGTTCAGTAAAGAAGAAAGAGGATGATACATCGCCATGGTTTGTCTCTGTTTGTCAGATATGACAATAATGGAATCGAGTACTGTGTTAAGAAGAACTTGTTACTGTGTTAAGAAGCAGAGCTTGTTACTATGTTAAGAAGCAGAACTTGTTACTGTGTTAAGAAGCAGTACTTGTTACTGTGTTAAGAAGCAGAGCTTGTTACTATGTTAAGAAGCAGAACTTGTTACTGTGTTAAGAAGCAGTACTTGTTACTGTGTTAAGAAGCAGAGCTTGTTACTGTGTTAAGAAGCAGAGCTTGTTACTATGTTAAGAAGCAGAACTTGTTACTGTGTTAAGAAGCAGTACTTGTTACTGTGTTAAGAAGCAGAGCTTGTTACTGTGTTAACAAGCAGAGCTTGTTACTGTGTTAAGAAGCAGTACTTGTTACTGTGTTAAGAAGCAGAGCTTGTTACTGTGTTAAGAAGCAGAGCTTGTTACTATGTTAAGAAGCAGAACTTGTTACTGTGTTAAGAAGCATAGCTTGTTACTGTGTTAAGAAGCAGAGCTTGTTACTGTGTTAACAAGCAGAGCTTGTTACTGTGTTAAGAAGCAGAGCTTGTACTGTGTTAAGAAGCAGAGCTTTGTTACTATGTTAATAACAGAAACTTGTTACTGTGTTAAGAAGCAGAGCTTGTTACACTATGGTAAGAAGCAGACTTGTTAATGAGTTAACTAGCAAGCTTGTTAAACTGGATGTTTAAAGAGCAAGGCTTGTTACTGTGTTAAGAAGCAAACTTGTACTTGTTAAGAAGCAGAGCTGTTTACTATGTTAAGAAGCAGCGGCTTGTTACTGTGTTTACAAGCAGAGCTTGTTACTGTGTTAAGAAGCAGATCTTTGTATAGGTGTGAAGAAGCAGAGCCTTGTTACTAGTTAAGAAGCAAACTTGTTACTGTTTAAGAGCAGAGCATTGTTACTATGTTCAGAAGCCAGAGCTTGTTATTGTGTTAAGAAGCAGAGCTTGTTACTGTGTTTAAGACGCAGAGGCTTGTTACACTGTGTTAAGAAGCAGAGCTTGTTACTGTGTTAAGAAGCAGAACTTGTTACTGTGTTAAGAAGCAGAGCTTGTTACTGTGTTAAGAAGCAGAACTTGTTACTTGTTTAAGAAGCAGAGCTTGTTACTGTGTTAAGAGCAGTCTTGTTTACTTTGTTAAGAACAGACTTTCCTGTGTTACGAAGCAGAAATCTTGTTACTGTGTTAGAAGCCAGAGCTTGTACTGTGTTAAAAGCAGCACTTGTTACTCTACTTTGATAAGAAGCAGAGCTTGTTACTGTGTTATGAACAGACCTTGTTCATTGTGTTTCAAGAGCAACCTTATCACGGTGTAAGAGCGAACCTTGTCACGTGGTTAAGGAGCAGACCTTGTTTCACTGTGTTAAAGAGCAAACCTTATCACTGTGTTAAAGAGCGAACCTTGTCACTGTGTTAAGGAGCAGACCTTGTCATTGTGTTAAAGAGCAAACCTTATCACTGTGTTAAAGAGCGAACCTTGTCACTGTGTTAAGGAGCAGACCTTGTTACTGTGGTTTACAAGAGCAAACCTTATCACTGTGTTTAAAGAGCGAACAACTTGCACTGAATGTTAAGGAGCTAACCTTGTTACTGTTTTAAAGAGGCAGACCATTTCACTGTGTTAAAGAGCAGACCTTTACTTTTAAAAGAACCTTGCCTGTTTGAGGGTTGCAGTGTTTAAAACAGCCTTGTCCACTGTGTTAAGGGGGAGAACCTTTTCAGTGTTAAAGAGAGACCTTGCCCCGTGTTAAAGAGAAAACTTGCACTGTGTTAAGACGACCTCTGCGTGTTAAAGCGGGGTGTCACTGGGTTTAAGAGCTACCCCTTTACTGTGTTTTAAAAAAGCAAACCTTGTCACTGGGAAGAGCGACCCTTACTTCTGAGTGAACTATTCCCTAATATAACATACTTGCTGGTGTAACTTTGCACCTAATTATAAATACTTGCATGGTGTGAACTTTGCACCTAATTATAACATACTTTATGGGTGAACTATTGCACCATAATTATACTTTTTACAAAGTGTATATTATATTTTGCTTGTTTTCGAGTGGTTGCAGTGTTACATCAGCTGGGAGGTAGGACTGACCTACTTGCAGTGTTACATCAGCTGGGAGGTAGGATTGACCTACTTGCAGTGTTACATCAGCTGGGAGGTAGGATTGACCTACTTGCAGTGTTACATCAGCTGGGGGAGGAACTGGGCCTACTTGCAGTGTTACATCAGCTGGGAGGTAGGACTGACCTACTTGCAGTGTTACATCAGCTGGGGGGTTTGGATTGACCTACTTGCAGTGTTACATTAGCTGGGGGGTAGGATGACCCTACTTGCAGTGTTACATCAGCTGGGAGGTAGGACTGAAACCCACTTGCAGTGTTACATCAGTGGGAGGGAGGACTGACCTACTTGCAGTGTTACATCAGCTGGGAGGTAGGATTGACCTACTTGCAGTGTTACATCAGCTGGGAGGTGATGACCTACTTTGCAGTGTTACATCAGCTGGAGGTAGGGCTGACCTACTTGCAGTGTTACATCAGTTGGGAGGTAGGGTGACCTACTTGCAGTGTTACATCAGCTGGGAGGTAGGATGACCTACTTGCAGTGTATATAAAGCGGGGAGGTAGGACTGACCTACTTGCGTGTTAATAGCTGGGAGGTAGGACTGACCTACTTGCAGTGTTACATCAGCTGGGAGGTAGGATTGACCTACTTGCAGTGTTACATTAGCTGGGAGGTAGGACTGACCTACTTGCAGTGTTACATCAGCTGGGAGGTAGGATTGACCTACTTGCAGTGTTGCATCAGCTGGGAGGTAGGATTGACCTACTTGCAGTGTTGCATCAGCTGGGAGGTAGGACTGACCTACTTGCAGTGTTACATCAGCTGGGAGGTAGGACTGATTTACTTGCAGTGTTACATCAGCTGGGAGGTAGGATTGACCTACTTGCAGTGTTACATCAGCTGGGAGGTAGGATTGACCTACTTGCAGTGTTACATCAGCTGGGAGGTAGGATTGACCTACTTGCAGTGTTACATCAGCTGGGAGGTAGGATTGACCTACTTGCAGTGTTGCATCAGCTGGGAGGTAGGATTGACCTACTTGCAGTGTTACATCAGCTGGGAGGTAGGATGACTTACTTGCAGTGTTACATCAGCTGGGAGATAGGGACCTACTTGCAGTGTTACATCAGCTGGGAGGTAGGATTGACCTACTTGCAGTGTTACATCAGCTGGGAGGTAGGATTGACCTACTTGCAGTGTTACATCAGCTGGGAGGTAGGATTGACCTACTTGCAGTGTTACAATCAGCTGGGGTAGGATTGACCTACTTGCAGTGTTACATCAGCTGGGAGGTAGGATTGACCTACTTGCAGGTTTACATCAGCTGGGAGATAGGACTGATTTACTTGCAGTGTTACATCAGCTGGGAGGTAGGACTGACCTACTTGCAGTGTTACATCAGCTGGGAGGTAGGATTGACCTACTTGCAGTGTTACATCAGCTGGGAGGTAGGACTGACCTACTTGCAGTGTTACATCAGCTGGGAGGTAGGATTGACCTACTTGCAGTGTTACATCAGCTGGGAGGTAGGACTGACCTACTTGCAGTGTTACATCAGCTGGGAGATAGGACTGATTTACTTGCAGTGTTACATCAGCTGGGAGGTAGGACTGACCTACTTGCAGTGTTACATCAGCTGGGAGATAGGACTTATTTACTTGCAGTGTTACATCAGCTGGGAGGTAGGATTGACCTACTTGCAGTGTTACATCAGCTGGGAGGTAGGACTGACCTACTTGCAGTGTTACATCAGCTGGGAGATAGGACTGATTTACTTGCAGTGTTACATCAGCTGGGAGGTAGGATTGACCTACTTGCAGTGTTACATCAGCTGGGAGGTAGGATTGACCTACTTGCAGTGTTACATCAGCTGGGAGGTAGGATTGACCTACTTGCAGTGTTACATCAGCTGGGAGGTAGGATTGACCTACTTGCAGTGTTACATCAGCTGGGAGGTAGGATTGACCTACTTGCAGTGTTACATCAGTTGGGAGGTAGGATTGACCTGCGTTAATCCTTTGGTGACATTTTTTGCTTTTTATTTGCTAGGATGTCGTGTGTCTACTTTTTCTCTCTATCTGGTATTTTATGAAAACGATTTCATCTGGATTCTTTGATGAATATGCATATGAAGAATCTGGGCTTTGTGCACAGTACATGGGCATGCTGTCGATGCCTTATTAAAAATCCAGTAGTGTTAGGATTATAATATGTATTAAATGTTGATAAGATTTAGTGTTACGTTCATGATAAATTCATTAGGCGTTGTTAGTCATGACACTGTTTAACAGCTTCAATAAAGTCTCCATTCATCGTAAGAAATGGACCAAGAATAAAGATTAATTATGCCTGGCCATTGCCCAGAAGTACGTAATATTAAGTGACTTTCAGTTCCACTTATGGGTTTAGTGTTCTCTTTGTCTTCCCTGAGCAGTAAGTGTATAAGTTTTATCTCGATATTTTCTCTTTCTGACCAATATTCCTTTTCGTTGTTAAGAAAGTTTGGAATTTTTCACAAGTTTCTCCAGTGTATTCAGAGAGAGAAAATGTCTTCCAGTTTACATCTCTTTCTTTTTTAATTCTGCTTGTAAAACATAAATTGTCAAGAGTTCTCTATCTGTTACTAGGAGAAAAAGATTTCTGTAAATATATAAAGACATCAAATTTAGGAGACAATAATAAATGTCACAGTGACTTTAAGAATTCACCAGTAACAACATCTGCTCTAACACAAACATTTAGTAACGCCTCTCTTTACAGGACATCACTTACGTGTGAGTTCTATAAAACTTACTTTTTAAAAAACTTGAGCATAACGATCGCGTAAGTGTTTAAAGCTGTGTTCCTCCAGATACAGTACCTTTCTATTGACACAGAGAGAGATAGATCATTACATAGTATGTAATCTTTCACCTTCTACTAGAACTGGTATGAGGGCGGCATCAAGCTTACAAGTCTGGATCAGGTCTTCCAGACATCAAGCTTACAAAGGACCCCAATGGAAATAAGTCACTCTGTCTGACTTTTTTGGGTTATCCTAGGTTCTCTACACATATGCTGCTATGTATGATAATTCTATGTAACTGTATTTGTGTATACCTGAATAAACTTACTTACTTACCAGGTCTTCCAGGCATCAAGCTTACAAGCCTTGACCAGGTCTTCCAGACATCAAGCTTACAAGTCTGGACCAGGTCTTCCAGACATCAAGCTTGTAAGTCTGGACCAGGTCTCCCAGACATGAAGCTTACAAATCTGGACCAGGTCTTCCAGACATCAAGCTTACAAATCTGGACCAGGTCTTCCAGACATCAAACTTATAAGTCTGGGCCAGGTCTTCCAGACATCAAGCTTACAAGTCTGGACCAGGTCTTCCAGACATCAAGCTTACAAATCTGGACCAGGTCTTCCATACATCAAGCTTACAAGTCTGGACCAGGTCTTCCAGACATCAAGCCTACAAGTCTGGACCAGGTCTTCCAGATATCAAGCTTACAAGTCTGGACCAGGTCTTCCAGACATCAAGCTTACAAATCTGGACCAGGTCTTCCATACATCAAGCTTACAAGTCTGGACCAGGTCTTCCAGACATCAAGCCTACAAGTCTGGACCAGGTCTTCCAGACATCAAGCTTACAAGTCTGGACCAGGTCTTCCAGACATCAAGCCTACAAGTCTGGACCAGGTCTTCCAGACATCAAGTCTACAAGTCTGGACCAGGTCTTCCAGATATCAAGCTTACAAGTCTGGACCAGGTCCTCCATACATCAAGCCTACAAGTCTGGACCAGGTCTTCCAGAGAGCCACAGAGAGCATTATGATGTTCAACGAGGACCCATCATAGCTTTTCCCCCATGGAAAAATAGTATACATAAACAAAGGCTCTCACCTGAGCACAACATTCTCCAATACAATTGTGTTATAGACGTGTGAGCTTTCTTCATACCTCTACAATACAATTATCCCTCAAAGATTTGTTAAGTTATACCTTAAATTAAGGAAAGATCCTAGACTTCACCTTACGAAACAGACAGAGCAAATGCGATAGTAATTACTGACAAGGTAGATTATAGAGGAAAAACAAGAATATTATTAGAAAATAGGGGTACTTAAGTGCCCTTTAAGTGTTTTTCAACAGTGCAGTAATGTGACAGTTTGTCAGATTAACTTTATGTTCCAGCAGCAGACAACCCTCGTTCAGTTTTCATTTATAATTGCTAAGTATATTGTGACTTTGGATCCTATTTACTTTATATGCTATGAGTCAGTATTATACATCTTCCGTCGACTAAGGTGTCGATATTATTACTGCCTCAGCGTTGACCAAAATAAATACAGACGCTGTGCTGAGGAAAATTTTGTAATTACGACGATAGTGCAGACGAGACATGTTACAGAACAAGCTTCAACTGAGACAATGATTGACACACTGTGGAACAAGCTTAAACTGGGACAACGATTGACACACGCTGTGGAACAAGCTTAAACTAGGACAACGATTGACACACGCTGTGGAACAAGCTTAAACTGGGATAACGTTTAGCTCTGCGTAGAGCTTTAAGTCATGTGTAGAGCTTCAAGTCATGTCTCCTCTTCACCAAGGCCCAAGTTGACACCTCTCATAACTTAACATAAAAGTGTAACATACCAGGAGCGTACACAACCACAAACATAAAACTTAAAATATCCAGCTGCAGTGTGTTCTTCTATTCTTAAAATAACATGAGAACTCCAAAGAACTACAAAATGGATCTCAGACCTAAAAAAAAAAACAAACTGAGTAGCGATGAAAGGCTGTAAAGAGTGAAGATGGCCAGGCTGGCTGATAGTAGGGAAAGAGGAGATATGATAACAACATACAGGGTTATAAAAAATATGAAAGAATAGATAAAAAGTTTTTCAGTAATTTCAACAGGAATGACAAGAGAAGACAGATATAAATTAAGAACAAAAGGAGAGAGTAAGAGCTATTACAGTTGAAAGAAGAGGCAGTAAGACGTACAACAGCGGAAAGAAAAGGCAGCAAGAGCTACAACAACTGAAAGAAGAAGTAGTAAGAGCTACAACAACTGAAAGAAGAAGTAGTAAGAGCTACAACAATTGAAAGAAGAGGCAGTAAGAGCTACAACAACTGAAAGAAGAGGTAGTAAGAGCTACAACAACTGAAAGAAGAGGTAGTAAGAGCTACAACAACTGAAAGAAGAGGTAGTAAGAGCTACAACAACTGAAAGAAGAAGTAGTAAGAGCTACAACAATTGAAAGAAGAGGCAGTAAGAGCTACAACAACTGAAAGAAGAGGTAGTAAGAGCTACAACAACTGAAAGAAGACGTAGTAAGAGCTACAACAACTGAAAGAAGAGGTAGTAAGAGCTACAACAACTGAAAGAAGAGGTAAGTAGAGCTACAACAACTGAAAGAAGAAGTAGTAAGAGCTACAACAACTGAAAGAAGAGGTAGTAAGAGCTACAACAACTGAAAGAAGAGGTAGTAAGAGCTACAACAATTGAAAGAAGAAGTAGTAAGAGCTACAACAACTGAAAGAAGAAGTAGTAAGAGCTACAACAACTGAAAGAAGAGGCAGTAAGAGCTACAACAATTGAAAGAAGAAGTAGTAAGAGCTACAACAACTGAAAGAAGAAGTAGTAAGAGCTACAACAACTGAAAGAAGAAGTAGTAAGAGCTACAACAACTGAAAGAAGACGTAGTAAGAGCTACAACAACTGAAAGAAGAAGTAGTAAGAGCTACAACAACTGAAAAGAAGAGTAGTAAGAGCTACACAACTGAAAGAAGAGGTAGTAAGCTACACACTGAAAAAGAGTAGTAAGAGCTACAACAACTGAAAGAAACGTAGTAAGAGCTACACAACTGAAAGAAGAGTATAAGAAGCTACAACAACTGAAAGAAACGTAGTAAGAGCTACAGCAACTGAAAGAAGAATAGTAAGAGCTACACAACTGAAAGAAGACGTATAAGAGCTACAAAACTGAAAAAGACGTATAAGACTACAACAATGAAAGAAAGGTAGTAAAGCTACAAAAATAAAAGAAGAAGTAGTAAGCTACAACAACTGAAAGAAGACTAGTAAGAGCTACAACAATGAAAGAAAGTATTAAGAGCTAAACAACTAAAAGAAGACGTGTAAGAGCTAAACAACAAAAGAAACGTAGTAAGAGCTACAAAAATGAAAGAAGACGTAGTAAGAGCTAAGCAACTAAAGAAGACGTTTAAGAGCTACAACAACTGAAAGAAAAATTTGTAAGGCTCCCAAAAAATAAAAGAAGAGTAGAAAGCTACAACAACTAAAGAAAGTATAAGAGCTACAACAAGAAAAAAGCTGTAAGGCTAAAACAACTGAAAGAAGCTAGTAAAGCTACAGCAACTGAAAAAAGACTAGAAAGAGCTACAACAACTGAAAAAGAAGACGTGAAAAAGGCTAAAACAATGAAAGAAGAGGTAGAAAGGGAGCTACAACAACTAAAAGAAAGTGTAAGAGCTACAAAACTGAAAAAAGGGAGTAGTAAGAGCTAACAACTGAAAGGACGTGTAAGAGCTACAACAACTGAAAGAAGAGTAGTAGAGCTAAAACAACTGAAAGAAGAAGTAGTAAGAGTACAACAAAAAAAAAAACTAAAAAATAAAAAAATTCTACAAAAACTAAAAAATTATAAATACAACAACTGAAAAAACGTAGTAAAACAACTTTTAAAATTTAAAAATATTAATTTAAAAAAAAATAACCCTACACAAAACCCCCCCCCCCCCCCCCCCCCCCCCCCCCCCCCCCACCCCCCACCCCCCCCCCCCCCCCCCCCCCCCCCCCCCCCCCCCCCCCCCCCCCCCCCCCCCCCCCCCCCCCCCCCCCCCCCCCCCCCCCCCCACCCCCCCCCCCCCCCCACACCCCCACCCCCCCCCCCCCCCCACCCCCCCCCCCCCCCCCCCCCCCCCCCCCCCCCCCCACCCCCCCCCCCCCCCCACCCCCCACCCCCCCCCCCCCCCCCCCCCCCCCCACCCCCCCCCCCCCCCCCCCCCACCCCCCCCACCCCCCCCCCCACACCCCCACACCCCCCCCCCCAACCCACCCACCCCCCCCCCCCAACCCCCCCCCCCCCCCCCCCCCCCCACCCCCAAAAACCCCACACCCACCACACCACCCCCCCCCCCCCCCCCCCACACACACACCACCCCCCACCCCCCCCCCCCCCCACACACACCACAACCCACCCCCCCCAACCCCCCCCCCACAACCCCCCCACCCCCAACCACACACACACACCAACCCCCCCCCCCCACCCCCAAACCCACCACACACACAACACACACACACACACCCCCACACACACACAAAACCCCCCCCCCCACACAAACCACCACACAACCCCACCACACACACACACACACAAACACACCACCCACACACACCCCAAAACACCCACACACAAAAACCCCCCACACACAACACCCAAAACACACACACACCAACCCACCAACAAAACACACACACAACACACACACACACACACCCCCACACAAACACCACAACCAACAACACACACACACACACACACCCACACACAACCCACACAACACACCCCCACACACACCCCCAAAAACAAACCAACCCCCCACACACCCCACACACAAAACCCACACACACCACACACCCCAAAACCCACACACAAACACACACACACACACAACACACACAAACACACACCACACACACAACACACCCCACAAAACAAAAACACACACACACACACACACACACACACACACCACAACCCACACACACACAAAACCCCCACACACACACAACCACACACACACACCCACACCCCCCACACAAAAACACCCACACACACAACACACACACACATACCCCCCCACCGACCCCACACACACACACACACACACACCCACACACACACACAAACAACACATCCCCACCCCCCCACACACACACAACCACCACACACAAAACAACACCACACAACCACACACCACAAACACACAAAACCCCCACCCACAAACCACACACACAACACAACCACAACCCCAAAACACACCCCCACACACACACAAAACACACACACCACACACACAGAAAGGTTTCTCGTATTTAATCCTGCCAAACAAAGTCATGAAGATAGGGGAAGGGGCACAGAAGACCACAGACAGAGTATGGTTGGGGGCCAAAGACTGCAAACCTCACTAAAGGGAGAAAGATTTGGGTGAGTAAACACCGAGCATGCCCCCGGGATGCACACATCAATCAGAAAACTGCGCGCATTGGGGCCTGGAAACCTGAGAAAACATTCCGATCCCTTAGAAAAGGTCTTAAGACACTGTACACCGTGATGTCGGCCCATAGGGATATGCAGCACCTGTTTGGAAACCCCACTTGAAAAAGGGAACGTCAAGAAATAGAGAAAGAAAAAAGGGTTTTCGACAAAGGGTTTTTCCCGAGTAAGGGGGAAAGTCCTATGAAGAAAAAATTAAGGGAAAACGGCCTGACGACACTGGGGGACAGGGGGGGTCAGGGGAAATGATAACGACTTTAAAATACGCGTGGAATGACAAGGTGGACAAAAACAGGATGTTCCAGGGAGGGGGCACAGAAAAAAAGAGGCCACAATTGGAAGTTTAAGAACCCAAAAAAGGGAGAGGATGTAGGAAGATTTTTTTAGTTTATAGAGTTGTAAGGCAGTGAATAGCCTAGAAAATGACGTAGTGGGGGCAGGAACCATACACAGTTTAAGACGAGGTTTGATAAAGCTCATGGAGGGGAGAGAGAGAGGGCCCAGTAGCAACGGGGAAGAGGGCGGGGCCCGGGAAGACCGACCCCCGCAAAAATATAGGTGATAAAAAAAGGTGGCACACACACACACCACCACACACCACACACACACACACACACACCACACACACACACACGCACACACACACCAAAAAACCCCACAAACCACAAACCCACACCCCCCCCCCCCAAACACACACTACCCCCCCACCCACCCCACACACACACACCACACACCACACAACACACCACCCCCCCAAAACCCCACACAACACACAACACACACACACAATCCACACACACCACACAAAACACACAATACCCACCCCCCCACCACCACACATACAACACACACACCCCCAAACAAACACATACCCCCCCCACCCAACACACACCTACCACCCCCCCACACACACACAAAACACACAAACACAAAACACACACATACCCACCCCCCCCCACCCACACACACACACACACACACACCCCACACAACACACACAACACACACACAAACAAAACACCACAACCCACCCCCCCACCACACACACAAAAAACAAAACACAACAACCACCCACCCACACACCCCCCACACCCACACCACAAAACAAAACCCACACACAACACACACACACAAACACCACAACCCACCCCACAACAAACCCCACACACACACACACAACCACAACACACAACACACACACACCAAAAACACAACCCACCCCCAAAACACACACACACCCACACACACACAACACAAACAAAAACACAATACCCCCCCACCCACCCACAAACAACAAAAAAAAAATTCCCCCCCCCCCTAAAATGACCGTATCTCTAAGTGTTAGTATGCAAAAGTCTGGAGAAAAATCATCGGGGGGATGGTGGAGCACCCGGAAAAAAAAAGTTATAATTGCAACCCCGGTTTCAGGAAGGAAAAAACCTGTGCACAAACCCACTAAGTTTTTTACAAGGTGACAGAAGTAAGACAAAAGAGAGGGGGGGATCGACTGGTATTTTTGGGCTGCAAGAAGGCTTTCGACACATTTCACAAGAGGTTACTGCAAAAGCAGAGGACCAGGACACATAACAGAAAGGCACTGCAAAGGATCAAAAATATCTGACAGGGAGGGGAAAAAACGAGTCAGGTAAGCGACGAGGTGTCAGATGGGCGCCCGGACAAGCGGGGTTCCCCAGGGGGCATCCAGGACCCGTGCTGTTTTTTGGTATCGTGAACGACATAACGGAAGGGGTAGGGCCAGAAGTGTCCCTTTTTTGCAGACGATGTGAAGTTAAGAAAGAATCGAATCGGGCAGGGTCAGGCAGGACAAAAGAGATCTGGGCAGGCTACAAACCCGGTCCGCAACGGCTCCTGAATTTAACCCCGCCAAATGCAAAGCATGAAGATTGGGGAAAAAAAGGGGAAAAAGACGCAACACAATTAGTTTAGATGGCCAAAAACTGCAAACCCCACTAAAGGGAAAAAGATCTGGGGTGAGTATAACACCGACATATCCCCTGAGGCGCAATCAATAGATAAGCTGCAGCATACGGGCGCTGGCAAACCCAGGAAGCTTCCCATACTCAGTAAGGATTCGTTTTAAAACTCTGGACACACTAGCAGGCCCATACTGGGTATGCAGCACCCGTTTTGGAAACCCCCCACCTAGTCAAGCAGTCAAGAAAATTTGAGAAAGTTTCAAAGGTTTGAACAAGATAGTCCCCCAAGGACGGGGATTGCCCATAAGAAAGGTTTTGGGAAATCGGCCCCGACGACATGGGGGCCAGGGGGGTCAGGGGAGACATGATAACGAATTAAAATACGCGCGGGTGACGAGGGGGAAAAGACGGGAGTTCCCCGAGATGGGACACAGAAAAAGAGGTCACAATTGGAAGTTTAAGATCAGAGAATCAAAGGGATTTAGGAAGTTTTCTTCAGTCATAGAGTAGTAGGCCATGGAATAGCCCAGAAAGGGTTGGTGGGGGCAGGAACCTACATAGTTTTTGGGAGGTATGATAGAGTCAGGGGGGAAGGGGGAGAGGACCCAGTAGCAATCAGCGAAGAGGGGGGGAGGGGCTGTGACTCGCCCCCGCAAACCCAAAAAAGGTGGACAAATAGGTGAGTACAACACAAAACACACACATTTCCCACCCCCCCACACACACACACACACACACACACACAAAACACACACACACCCCCCACACCACAAAAACCACACATTACCCTCCCCCCCACACAACACATACACACACACACACACACACACAAAACCCCACACACACACCACACAAAAACACACAACCCCAAAACACACACACACCCTACCCACCCCCCCCCCCCCCCCCCACACACACACACACACACTCACAAACACACACATACCCACCCACCCACACACAACACACACACACACACACACACACACACTCACAAACACACACATACCCACCCACCACACACACACACACACACACACACACACAACGGTAATACTAAGCTAAACCCATTTTCCGTGGTTGAATCAGAGACCATTTTCTATGACTGAGCGAGTGTCCGTTTTCTGTTGGCAGTGCGTGGGAGAGCTTGATCAATACTGCGATGATTGTGCTGCCACCCCTGCCACCCAAATGCCGCCCCTGCCACCCAACTGCCTCCCCTGCCACCCCTGACTGCCACCCCGCCACCCACCTGCCACAACGCCACCCGAAAGCCACTCTTGCCACCCCGCCATCCACCTACCATCCCTATTACCCCTTCCACCCACCTGTAATCATTCCCATCCCAATTACCCCTGCCACCCAACTTCTACCCTTACCACTCAACTTCTACCCCTGCCATTCACAATGGCAGCCCCTGTTACACTCCCAACACTGGCAACCACTGCCACAGCCACTCTGGCAACTACTGCCATACTTCCCCCCGTTACTGGCAACTGACATAGTCATTCCCACCCCTGGCAACCACTGCCAGTCACTCCCATCACTGCCATAGTCACTCCAGCCACTGAAAACCACTACCACAGTCCCTCCCATCACTGGCAACCACTGCCATAGTCCCTCCCATCACCTGCAACCACTATCATAGCCCCTCCAACCACTGGCAACCACTGCCCTAGTCACTCATCAGTGGCAACCCCTGCCATAGCCACTCTCATCACTGGCAACCACTGCCATAGTCACTCCCATCACTGGCAACCCCTGCCATAGCCATTCCCACCCCTGGCAACCACTGCCATAGCCAATCCCATCACTGGCATCCCCTGCCATAGTCACTCCAGTCACTGGCAACCACTGCCATATTCCCTTCCATCACTGGCAACCACAGCCATAATCACTCCCATCACTGGCAACCACTGCCATACTTCCTCCCATTACAGGCAACCACTGCCATAGTCATTCCCATCACTGGCAACCACTGCCATAGTCACACTCATCACTGGCAACCACTGCCATAGTCACTCCAGCCATAGGCAACCACTGCCATAGTCCCTCCCGTCACTGGCAACCACTGCCATAGTCACTCCCATCACTGGCAACCACTGTCATACTTCCTCCCATTACAGTCAACCACTTCCATAGTCATTTCCATCACTGGCAACCACTGCCATAGTCACTGCCATCACTGGCAACCACTGCCACAGTCACACTCATCACTGGCAACCACTGCCACAGTCACACTCATCACTGGCAACAACTGCCATAGTCACACACATCACTGGCAACCACTGCCATAGTCACACTCATCACTGGCAACCACTGCCATAGTCACACTCATCACTGGCAACCACTGCCATTGTCACGCTCATCACTGGCAACCACTGCCATAGTCACTCTCATCACTGGCAACCACTGCCATAGTCACACTCATCACTGGCAGCCACTGCCATAGCCATTCCCACCCCTGGCAACCACTGCCATAGCCAATCCCATCACTGGCAACCCCTGCCATAGTCACTCCAGTCACTGGCAACCACTGCCATAGTCACACTCATCACTGGCAACCACTGCCACAGTCACACTCATCACTGGCAACCACTGCCACAGTCACACTCATCACTGGCAACCAGTGCCACAGTCACACTCATCAACCACTCATCACTGGCAACAACTGCCATAGTCACACACATCACTGGCAACCACTGCCATAGGCACACTCATCACTGGCAACCACTGCCATAGTCACACTCATCACTGGCAACCACTGCCATTGTCACGCTCATCACTGGCAACCACTGCCATAGTCACTCTCATCACTGGCAACCACTGCCATAGTCACACTCATCACTGGCAGCCACTGCCATAGCCATTCCCACCCCTGGCAACCACTGCCATAGCCAATCCCATCACTGGCAACCCCTGCCATAGTCACTCCAGTCACTGGCAACCACTGCCATAGTCCCTCCCGTCACTGGCAACCACTGCCATAGTCACTCCCATCACTGGCAACCACTGTCATACTTCCTCCCATTAAAGTCAACCACTTCCATAGTCATTTCCATCACTGGCAACCACTGCCATAGTCACTGCCATCATTGGCAACCACTGCCATAGTCACACTCATCACTGGCAACCACTGCCACAGTCACACTCATCACTGGCAACCACTGCCACAGTCACACTCATCACTGGCAACAACTGCCATAGTCACACACATCACTGGCAACCACTGCCATAGTCACACTCATCACTGGCAACCACTGCCATAGTCACACTCATCACTGGCAACCACTGCCATTGTCACGCTCATCACTGGCAACCACTGCCATAGTCACTCTCATCACTGGCAACCACTGCCATAGTCACACTCATCACTGGCAGCCACTGCCATAGCCATTCCCACCCCTGGCAACCACTGCCATAGCCAATCCCATCACTGGCAACCCCTGCCATAGTCACTCCAGTCACTGGCAACCACTGCCATAGTCACACTCATCACTGGCAACCACTGCCACAGTCACACTCATCACTGGCAACCACTGCCACAGTCACACTCATCACTGGCATCAACTGCCATAGTCACACACATCACTGGCAACCACTGCCATAGTCACACTCATTAATGGCAACCACTGTCATAGTCACACTCATCACTGGCAACCACTGCCATAGTCACGCTCATCACTGGCAACCACTGCCATAGTCACACTCATCACTGGCAACCACTGCCATAGTCACACTCATCACTGGCAACCACTGCCATAGTCACACTTATCACTGGGAACCACTGCCATAGTCACGCTCATCACTGGCAACCACTGCCATAGCCACGCTCATCACTGTCAACCACTGCCATAGTCACACTCATCACTGGCAACCACTGCCATAGTCACACTCATCACTTGCAACCACTGCCATAATCACGCTCATCACTGGCAACACCTGCCATAGTCACGCTCATAACTGGCAACCACTGCCATAGTCACACCCATCACTGGCAACCACTGCCATAGTCACTCCCATCACTGGCAACCACTGCCATAGTCACGCTCATCACTGACAACCACTGCCATGGTCACACTTGTCACTGGCAACCACTGCCATAGTCATACTCATCACTGGCAACCGCTGCCATAGTCACTCCAACCGCTGGCAACCACTGTCATAGCCACTCTCATCACTGGCAACCACTGCCATAGTCACTCCCATCACTGGCAACCACTACCATAGTCACTCTCACCACTGGCAACTACTGCCACAGTCACTCCCATCACTGGCAACCGCTGTCATAGTCACTCCCACCCCTGGCAACCACTGCCATAGTCACTCCCATCACTGGCAACCCCTGCCATAGTCACTCCAACAACTGGCAACCACTACCATAGTCCCTCCCATCACTGGCAACCACTGCCATAGTCACGCTCATCACTGGCAACCACTGCCATAGTCACGCTCATCACTGGCAACCACTGCCATAGTCACACTCATCACTGACAACCACTGCCATAGTCACACTCATCACTGACAACCACTGCCATAGTCACACTCATCACCTGCAACCACTGCCATAATCACGCTCATCACTGGCAACACCTGCCATAGTCACGCTCATCACTGGCAACCACTGCCATAGTCACACCCATCACTGGCAACCACTGCCATAGTCACTCCCATCACTTGCAACCACTGTCATAATCACGCTCATCACTGGCAGCCACTGCCATAGCCATTCCCACCCCTGGCAACCACTGCCATAGTCACTTTCATCACTGGCAACCACTGCCATAGTCACTCTCATCACTGGCAACCACTCCCATAGTCACACACATCACTGGCAACCACTGCCATAGTCACGCTCATCACTGGCAACCACTGCCATAGTCACGCTCATCACTGGCAACCACTGCCATAGCCACTCCCACCCCTGGAAGTGGTGGTGATGATGGGTATGGTTATGAAGGTTCGAGGTGGTGGTGGTGGTGGTTATTGTGGTGGTGGTGGTGGTTATTTTGGTGGTGGTGGTGGTTATTGTAGCGGTGTTTATTGTGGTGGTGGTGGTGGTTATTGTGGTGGTGGTGGTTATTGTGGTGGTGGTGGTGATTATTGTAGCGGTGTTATTGTGGTTGGTGATGGTGGTGGTGGTGGTGGCAGTGGTGGCGGTGGTGGTGGTGTGGTGGTGGTGGTGGTGGTGGTGGTGGTGGTGGCGGTGGTGACGGTGTTGGCGGTGGTGGTGGTGGCTCCCGTGGCGGCAGTGGTGGCGGAAGTGATGGCTTCGGTGGTGGTGGCAGCCGTGGTGGTGGCAGCGGTGGTGGTGGCTGCGGCGGCGGTAGAGGTGGTGGTGGCGGTGGCGGCGATCTACCTACTTTTGTGTTCCAGGGGTCAACGCCCCCCCCGCCCGGTCCATGACCAGGCCTCGTGGTGGATCAGGGTCTGATCAACCAGACTGTTACTTCTGGGCTCACGCAATCCAATATACGAACCACAGCCCGGCTGGACAGGTACTTATAATGGTATCTGTCCAGTTCCCTCTTTAAGACAGTGTCTTATACCCCGTCCCAGCTTTAATAACTCAAGTATTTGGTGGTGGTATGAAGGGTGGTAGTAGTGGTATGAAGGGTGGTGGTGGTGGTATGAAGGGTGGTAGTAGTGGTATGAAGGGTGGTGGTGGTGGTATGAAGGGTGGTAGTAGTGGTATGAAGAGTGGTGGTGGTGGTGGTATGAAGGGTGGTAGTAGTGGTATGAAGAGTGGTGGTGGTGGTGGTATGAAGGGTGGTAGTAGTGGTAATGAAGGGTGGGTGGTGGTGTATGAAGGGTGGTAGTAGTGGTATGAAGAGTGGTGTGGTGGTGGTATGAAGGGTGGTAGTAGTGGTATGAAGAGTGGTGGTGGTGGTGGTATGAAGGGTGGTAGTAGTGGTATGAAGGGTGGTGGTGGTGGTATGAAGGGTGGTAGTAGTGGTATGAAGGGTGGTGGTGGTGGTATGAAGGGTGGTAGTAGTGGTATGAAGAGTGGTGGTGGTGGTTGAGTATGAAGGGTGGTAGTAGTGGTATGAAGAGTGGTGGTGTGGTGTATGAAGGGTGGTAGTAGTGGTATGAAGGGTGGTGGTGGTGGTATGAAGGGTGGTAGTAGTGGTATGAAGAGTGGTGGTGGTGTGGTATGAAGGGTGGTAGTAGTGTATGAAGGGTGGTGGTGGTGGTATGAAGGGTGGTAGTAGTGGTATGAAGAGTGGTGGTGGTGGTGGTATGAAGGGTGGTAGTAGTGGTATGAAGGGTGGTGGTGGTGGTATGAAGGGTGGTAGTAGTGGTATGAAGAGTGGTGGTGGTGGTGGTATGAAGGGTGGTAGTAGTGGTATGAAGAGTGGTGGTGGTGTGGTATGAAGGGTGGTAGTAGTGGTATGAAGGGTGGTGGTGGTGGTATGAAGGGTGGTAGTAGTGGTATGAAGAGTGGTGGTGGTGGTGGTATGAAGGGTGGTAGTAGTGGTATGAAGAGTGGTGGTGGTGGTGGTATGAAGGGTGGTAGTAGATGGTATGAAGGGTGTGGTGGTGGTATGAAGGGTGGTAGTAGTGGTATGAAGAGTGGTGGTGGTGGTGGTATGAAGGGTGGTAGTAGTGGTATGAAGGGTGGTGGTGGTGGTATGAAGGTGGTAGTAGTGGTATGAAGAGTGGTGGTGTGGTGGTATGAAGGGTGTAGTAGTGGTATGAAGGGTGGTGGTGGTGGTATGAAGGGTGGTAGTAGTGGTATGAAGAGGTGGTGGTGGTGGTATGAAGGGTGGTAGTAGTGGTATGAAGGGTGGTGGTGGTGGTATGAAGGGTGGTAGTAGTGGTATGAAGGGTGGTGGTGGTGTGTGGTGGCGGTATGAAAGGGTGGTGGTGGTGGTATGAGGGTGGTAGTAGTGGTATGAAGGGTGGTGGTGGTGGTGGTGGTGGTGGTATGAAGGGTGGTGGTGGTGGTATGAAGGGTGGTAGTAGTGGTATGAAGGGTGGTGGTGGTGGTGGTGGTGGCGGTATGAAGGGTGGTAGTAGTGGTATGAAGGGTGGTGGTGGTGGTATGAAGGGTGGTAGTAGTGGTATGAAGGGTTGGTGGTGGTATGAAGGGTGGTAGTAGTGGTATGAAGGTGGTGGTGGTGGTGGTGGTGGCGGTATGAAGGGTGGTAGTAGTGGTATGAAGGGTGGTGGTGGTGGTATGAAGGGTGTAGTAGTGGTATGAAGGGTGGTGGTGGTGGTGGTGGTGGCGGTATGAAGGGTGGTACTAGTGGTATGAAGGGTGGTGGTGGTGGTGGTGGTATGAAGGGTGGTAGTAGTGGTATGAAGGTGGTGGTGGTGGTATGAAGGGTGGTGGTATGAAGGGTGATGGTGTGGTGGTGGTGGTGGTGGTGGTGGTATGAAGGGTGGTATAGAAGTGGTATGAAGGGTGGTGGTGGTGGTGTGGTATGAAGGGTGGTAGTAGTGTATGAAGGGTGGTGGTGTGGTGGTGGTGGTGGTGGTGGTATGAAGGGTGGTGTAGTGGTATGAAGGGTGGTGGTGGTGGTATGAAGGGTGGAGTGTGGTATGAAGGGTGTAGTAGTGGTATGAAGGGTGGTAGTAGTGGTATGAAGGGTGATGGTGGTGGTGGTGGTGGTATGAAGGGTGGTAGTAGTGGTATGAAGGGTGGTGGTGGTGGTATGAAGGGTGGTAGTAGTGGTATGAAGGGTGGTGGTGGTGGTGCGGTATGAAGGGTGGTATAGTGGTATGAAGGGTGGTGGTGGTGGTGGTGGTGGTGGTATGAAGGGTGGTAGTAGTGGTATGAAGGGTGGTTGTGGTGGTATGAAGGGTGGTAGTAGTGGTATGAAGGGTGATGGTGGTGGTGGTGGTGGTGTATGAAGGGTGGTAGTAGTGGTATGAAGGGTGGTGGTGGTGGTGGTATGAAGGGTGGTAGTAGTGGTATGAAGGGTGTGGTGGTGGTGGTGGTGGTGGTATGAAGGTGGTAGTAGTGTATGAAGGGTGGTGTTGGTGTGTATGAAGGGTGGTAGTAGTTGTATGAAGGGTGGTGTAGTGGTTATGAAGGGTGGTAGTAGTGGTATGAAGGTGATGGTTGGAGGTGGTGGTGGTATGAAGGGTGGTAGTAGTGGTATGAACGATGTGTGGTGGTGGTGGTGGTGGTATAGGGTGGTAGTAGTAGGTATGAAGGGTGGTGTGGTGGTATGAAGGGTGGTAGTAGTGGTATGAAGGGTGGTGGTGGTGTGGTATGAAGGGTGGTAGTAGTGGTATGAAGGGGTGGTGGTGGTGGTGGTATGAAGGTGGTAGTAGTGGTATGAAGGGTGGTGGGGTGGTGGTATGAAGGTGGTAGTAGTGGTATGAATGGATGTGGTGGTGGTGGGGTATGAAGGGTGGTAGTAGTGGTATGAAGGGTGGTAGTAGTGTATGAAGGGTGGTGGTGGTGGTGGTGGTGGTGGTATGAAGGGTGGTAGTAGTGGTATGAAGGGTGGTGGTGGTGGTATGAAGGGTGGTAGTAGTGGTATGAAGGGTGGTGGTGGGGTATGAAGGTGGTAGTAGTGGTATGAAGGGTGGTGGTGGTGGTGGTATGAAGGGTGGTAGTAGTGGTATGAAGGGTGGTGGTGGTGGTGGTATGAGGGTGGAGTAGTGGTATGAAGGTGGTGGTGGTGTGGTGGTGGTGGTATGAAGGGTGGTGGTGGTGGTGGTATGAAGGGTGGTAGTAGTGGATATGAAGGGTGGTGGTGTGGTGGTATGAAGGGTGGTAGTAGGTATGAAGGGTGGTGTGGTGTGGTGGTATAAGGTGGTGGTGGTGGTGGTAGAAGGGTGGTAGTAGTGGTATGAAGGGTGGTGGTGGTGATGGTATGAAGGGTGGTAGTAGTGGTATGAAGGTGGTGGTGTGGTGGTGGTATGAAGGGTGTGGTGGTATGAGGGTGGTAGTAGTGGTATGAAGGGTGGTGTGGTGGTGGTATGAAGGGTGGGTAGTAGTGGTATGAAGGGTGGTGAGGTGTATGAAGGGTGGTAGTAGTGGTATGAAGGGTGGTGGTGGTGGTATGAAGGGTGGTAGTAGTGGTATGAAGGTGGTGTGGTGGTATGAAGGTGGTAGTAGTGGTATGAAGAGTGGTGGTGTGGTGTGGATGAAGGTGGTAGTAGTGGTATGAAGGGTGGTAGTGGTATGAAGGGTGGTGTGGTGGTGGTATGAAGGGTGGTAGTAGTGGTATGAAGGTGGTGGTGGTGGTAGAAGGGTGGTAGTAGTGGTATGACGAGTGGGTGGTGGTGGTGGATAGAAGGGTGGTAGTAGTGTATGTGAAGGGTGGTGGTGGTGGTATGAGGAGTGTAGTAGTGGTATGAGGGTGGTGGTGGTGGTGGTGGTGGCGGTAGAGGGTGGTACTAGTGGTATGAAGGGTGGGTGGTGTGGTGGTATGAAGGGTGGTAGTAGTGGATGAGGGTGTGGTATGAAGAAGTTGGTTGGTGGTGGTATGAAGGGTGGTTAGTAGTGGTATGAAGGGGGTAGGTGTGTATGAAGTAGTGGTATGAAGGTGTGGTGGAGGTATGAGGGTGGTAAGTGGAATGAAGGTGGTGGTGGTGAGGTATGAAGGGTGGTATAGTGGTATGAAGGGTGATGTTGGTGGTGGTGGTGGTGGTGGTATGAAGGTGGTAGTAGTGGTATGAACGATGGTGGTGGTGGTGGTGGTGGTGGTGGTGGTGTGGTGTATGAAGGTGTAGTAGTGGTATGAAGGTGTGTGTGGTATGAAGGGTGGTAGTAGTGGTATGAAGGGTGGTGGTGGTGGATGGTGGTGGTATAGGGGTGGTATTAAGGGTGGTAGTAGTGGTATGAAGGGTGGTGGTGGTGGTGGTGGTATAAGGGTGGTAGTAGTGGTATGAAGGTGGGTGGTGGGGGTGGTATGAAGGGTGGTAGTAGTGGTATGAAGGTGGTGTGGTGGTATGAAGGTGGTGGTGGTGGTGGAATGAAGGGTGGTAGTAGTGGTATGAGGATGGATGGTGGTTGGTGGTATGAAGGGTGGTAGTAGTGGTATGAAGGTGGTGGTGGTGGTATGAAGGTGGTAGTAGTGTATGAAGGATGGTGATGGTGGTTGTGGTATGAAGGGTGGTAGTAGTGTATGAAGGTGGTGGTGGTGGTATGAAGGGTGGTAGTAGTGGTATGAAGGGTGGTGGTGGTGGTGGTGGTATGAATGGTGGTAGTAGTGGTATGAAGGGTGGTGGTGGTGGTGTATGAAGGGTGGTAGTAGTGGTATGAAGGGTGGTGGTGGTGGTATGAAGGGTGGTGGTGGTGTGAAGGTGGTGGTGTTGGTGGTGTATGACGGGGTGGTAGTAGTGGTATGAGGTGGTGGTGGTGGTATGAAGGGTGGTAGTAAGGGTATGTAGGTGGTGGTGGTGTGTATGAAGGGTGGTAGTAGTGGTATGAAGGGTGGTGTGTGGTGGTTGGTATGAAGGGTGGTAGTAGTGGTATGAAGGGTGGTGGTGGTGGTGGTGGTATGAAGGGGGTAGTAGTGGTATGAAGGGTGGTGGTGTATGAAGGGTGGTAGTAGTGGTATGAAGGTGGTGGTGTGGTGGTGGTATGAAGTGTGGTATAGTGGTATGAAGGGTGGTGGTGGTGGTATGAAGGGTGGTAGTAGTGGTATGAAGGTGGTGGTGTGGTGGTATGAAGGTGGTAGTAGTGGTATGAAGGGGGTGGTGGTGTGGTGGTGGTGGTATGAAGGGTGGTAGTAGTGGTATGAAGGGGTGGGGTGGTGGTATGAAGCGTGGGAGGGTGTTCATGTATTAAGGGTGGAGGATGTTAGTGGTAGTAAGGGTGGAAGGATGTTAGTGGTAGTAAGGGTGGGAGATGTTAGTGGATTAAGGGTGGGAGGGTGTTAGTGGGAGTAAGGGGGGGAGGGTGGGATCATATTAAGGGTGGAGGGTATCATGGATAAAAGGGGGGGAGGATGTTGGGATAAAGGTGGAGGGTGGGGACGTATTAAGGTGGGAGGGTGCATGGTATTAAGGGGGGGAGGATGTTTGTGGTATAAGGTGGGGGTGGTGTATATTAAGGGGGGGAGGGTGTAAGGGATTAAGGGGGAGGGTGGGGATCATATTAAGGGTGGGGTGGGGGGTTGTGGATTTTCGGGGAAGGGGGGTGGTCATGGGATTAATGTGGAAGGGTTTTGGTGGTCGTAGTAAGGGTGGGGGGGTGGATTTGGGTTTAAGGGGGGAGGGGGTGGGGGTAGTAAGAGGGGAGGGGAGTGGGGGTAAAGGGGGGAGGGGGGGGAAGGTGTGGGGGTATTGAGGGGGGGGGGGTGAGTGGTATTAGGTGTGGGGGAGGGTGGGGGTGGTAGTAAGGGTGGGAGGGGGGTGATGATTTAAGGGGGGAAGGGTGGTCGGGTATTAGGGGGGGGAGGGTGGGGTGGTTTAAGGGGAGAGGGGAGGGTGGTTTTTAAGGGGGGGGGGGGGAGTGGGATTAAAAGGGGGGGAGGGTAGTGGGGTATTAAGGGTGGGGGGGTGGAGTGGTATTAAGGGAGGGGGGGAAGGAGGGTTTTGGGTGTATTTAGGGGGGAGGGGTATGGTTTAAGGGTGGGGGGTGGGGGTGGTATTAAAGGGGAGGGGGGTATGGTATTAAGGGGGGGAGGGCGGTCATGGTATTAAGGGGGGGAGGGTGGTGGTGGTATTAAAGGGGGGGAGGGTGGTTGTGGTATTACGGGTGGGAAGGTGGGAGTGGTATTAAGGGAGGGAGGGAGGGAGGTAGGGAGGGAGGGTGGTGGTGGTATTGAGGATGGGAGGGTGGTAGTGGTATTAAGGGTGGGAGGGTGGTCATGGTATTAAAGGGTGGAAGTGTGGTAGTGGTATTAAAGGAGGAGGTGGTGGTGGTATTTAAGGGTGGGAGGGTGGTAGTGGTATTAAGGGAGGGGAGGGAGGGAGGGAGGTAGGGAGGGAGGGTGGTGGTGGGATTGAGGATTTGGGGGGGTGGTAGTTTGGGATTAAGGGTGGGAGGGTGGTGGGGGTATTAAGGGTGGGAGGGTAGTCATGGTATTAAGGGCGGGAGGGTGGTAGTGGTGTTAAGGGAGGGAGGGTGGTGGTGGTATTAAGGGTGGGAGGGTGGTTGTGGTATTACAGGTGGGAGGGTGGTAGTGGTATTAAGGGAGGGAGGGTGGTGGTGATATTAAGGGTGGGAGGGTGGGAGGGTGGGAGGGTGGTAGTGGTATTAAGGGTGGGAGGGTGTTTGTGATATTAATTTAGGGAGGGTGGTAGTGGTATTAAGGGTGGGAGGGTGGTGGTGGTATTTTTAAAGGGTGGGAGGGTGGTAGTGGTATTAAGGGTGGTAGTGATATTAAAGGTGGGAGGGTGGTGGTGGTATTAAAGGTGGGAGGGTGAGTAGTGGTATTAAGGGAGGGAGTGTGGTGGTGGTATTAAGGGTTTAGGGGTGGCGGTGGTTTTTAAGGGCGGGAGGGTGGTGGTGGTATTATGGGTGGGAGGGTGATGGTGGTATTAAGGGTAGGAGGGTGGTCATGATATTAAGGGTGGAAGGGTGGTGGTTGTATTAAGGGTGGGAGGGTGGCCATGATATAAGGGTGGGAGGGTGGTGGTGGTATTAAGGGTGGGAGGGTGGTGGTGGTATTAAGGGTGGGAGGGTGGTGGTGGTATTAAGAGTGGGAGGGTGGTAGTGGTATTAAGGGTGGGAGGGTGGTTGTGGTATTAAGGGTGGGAGGGTGGTGGTGGTATTAAGGGTGGGAGGGTGGTGGTGGTATTAAGGGTGGGAGGGTGGTGGTGGTATTAAGGGTGGGAGGGTGGTGGTGGTATTAAGGGTGGGAGGGTGGTGGTGGTATTAAGGGTGGGAGGGTGGTGGTGGTATTAAGGGCAGGAGGGTGGTCGTGGTATTAAGGGCAGGAGGGTGGTCGTGGTATTAAGGGCAGGAGGGTGGTCGTGGTATTAAGGGTGGGAGGGTGGTGGTGGTATTAAGGGTGGGAGGGTGGCCATGATATTAAGGGTGGGAGGGTGGTGGTGGTATTAAGGGTGGGAGGGTTGTCGTGGTATTAAGGGTGGGAGGGTGGTGGTGGTATTAAGGGTGGGAGGGTGGTGGTGGTATTAAGGGTGGGAGGGTGGTGGTGGTATTAAGGGTGGGAGGGTGTGGTGGTATTAAGGGTGGGAGGGTGGTGGTGGTATTAAGGGTGGGAGGGTGGTGGTGGTATTAAGGGTGGGAGGGTGGTCGTGGTATTAAGGGCAGGAGGGTGGTCGTGGTATTAAGGGTGGGAGGGTGGTCGTGGTATTAAGGGTGGGAAGGTGGTCATGATACGGATCTGATCACACGATATATGTAAATATAATCATGAATAAACAGGAGAATATACGGGGAATTCGAACCGTGGTCGTGAATGTTAGCATGTCCAGCACTGGGCTATGAGGCTTCTTATAGTGAGTGTCACAGACAGCAGTACTCTGTCATGTCTGCGTCAGCGGCCACCATCTGTGACCCATGTGTTCTTTCTGTTATTTATATGATACATGTAAATAACCTGCCTAACCTGTCTTGTCAGACAAAGCGTTTTCATTTATCATGAAGATTAGCAAGGCTAGTACCCCACTTGATTTTGAAAGTCATTGGCAGCATGCCCATATACCCAGCCCAGGCCCAGACTCGTACCTGGAGAAGATTTCGGGGGTCAACGCCCCCGCGGCCCGGTCATAGAACGTTATGTTCACCAAGAACTACAAGAAACCACTTCTTAGCCGTGGGAGTCCTTACAGTCGTTAAAAACAAGGGATATAGCCCCAGTCCACAGAAGTGGCAGCAAAACAATAGCAAAGAAATACAGAGCACAGAGACTCGAGAACTTGCCCAACCTAAAGCAGCATGGGTTAAGAACAGGTCGCTCATGACTTACGCAATTACTGAACCATTATGACATGGTCTTGGATACACTGGAAGACCAAGAAAATGCAGATGTAGTATACACAGACCTTTTTTTTTTTTTTTTTGCCAGAGGCTTTAATGAGCGCAATGATGGGGTAACAGAACACAAAATACGATCAAAAGAACGTGAAAAAGTGGGCAGATGGGTTTTTAATTTTCTATCAAATGGAACATAGAATTAAACCAGAGGCTGCCACATTTAAAAACTCTGTTTCCTCAAGGCACAGTACTTGCCCTTATTCTTTTCCTCATTCTCGTTTCTGACAGACAGAAGCATGAATCATAGCACTGTATCATCCTTCGCAGATAGTGCAAGAATTTGCAAGAGAATGGCATCTACGGATGATACTCCAAATCTCCAAGGAGATTTAGACCAAGTCTTCCAATGAACCACAGAAAATAATATAATGTTTAGTGAGGACAAATTTCAGTTATTCCGAAAAAAGAATATCTTAGTTGAAAGGATCACAACCGTGTCCTTATCACAACTGCAAGGAAAATAATAGGAAGCATAACGAGAACCTTCAAAACAGGAGATGCCAAGCCAATGATGGTTCTCAAGTCTCTTTGTTCTCTCTAGGCTGGAATACTCGTATTGTTGTGTATTTACATCCCCTTTTAAGATGGGCAGAATTGGTGACCTAGAGAATGTAGAGAGAACTTTCACTGCACATGCAGATTCAGTAAAGCACCTAAATTACTGAGAACGTTTGAAGTCCCTTGATCTGTACTCTCTGGAATGCAGGTGAAAAACATTATAATTTATACCTGGAAAATCCTAGAGGGACTGGTCGAATATCTGCACATAGAAACCACTCCCACAAAAACAAGAGACTCCACAGACGGTGAAGTACACTCCCAGTGAAAAGCAGGGGTGCCATGAGTACTCTAAGCAATAACTCAAAAAGTGTAAAGTAAAAGGACACAAGTGCAACTAATGTGACATTTTATTGTGGCAACGTTTCGCTCTCCAGGAGCTTTATCAAGCCATTACAAACAATACATGGACACAGAGGGTATATAAAGGCTCAGAGTGAGGTGCAATACTAGTGAGGTACCATTTCGATGTTCACTAGTGGTGGTGGTAGTAGTAGTTAGTAGTAGTTGTAGTGACAAAAGTAATACAATATGTGTTACGCAAAAAATGTGGGATATCTGGGGGCTTGAGCCTGGTCTAAGGGCAAAGGTAAAAGTTACACACATCTTAAGCCCAAACCGGCCACCCAGGGCTATCCCAGTCGAAACAGAAAGCGCTAAACTGGTATGTGTACTTCAAGGGGTTGGGTAACAGAGGGTTAGGCAAAAATCCCATTAGGAAAATATATCTATTTAATCACCATAACATATACATAACAGAAAAACCTTAATCCTAACGCCCAAATGAGGGTACACACAACAGCTGGCTGGAGGTTCAGCCACCATAACCACTAGGCTTCGTCAGCGTCAGGCGTCATTACACTACAAACCTCATTTCTTATTTCCTCACTCCTCCCACAGCACCCTGACCATGTCAGAGACCTGGGTGAACATACAGGTAAGCCATTGAGAGCCTATGGCTTGAGTTGGATAAACAAAATGAGTGCACAACTACAAACTTATCTTAAATACACAGCATCTCCGATGCCAGCCTCTACCACACCTTGCTAACGTAACGTGACTCCCCAAACCACGCTTACTCGCGTACCCAAAAACCTTGGAAATAAATCATTAACAGAATTTCTTTATAATTACAGTTTAGAGTACTTTACAGTACCCCCAAATGCACATTATCAATTATAAAATTATTCCTTACAACTATAATATTCATATTATTATGGCACACTTCACTATATGTACATTACGATGTCATGCAGAACCCTGCATAACAATATGGTAGAGCAATTAATTCGTACATGAGTAAAAGGATATAAAAGCTATTACTTGGGTAACATAAAAATAGTTTGGACAAATATAGAGTGGTAAGAGGCAGCTTGTTTCAGTGTTCACTCTCTGTAATGTGCTTTGTGTAGTATAACAGGAGAGACTATGTGATGGCAGGGTTTACTGTTTTCAGGAGGATTCTTGCTAAGACTTCGGAGATGGTGAAGCTACCGTTGTTTTGTTTAATTGTATTCGAAACAGCGATCAGTGCTGATTCGAGGCACTTGCGTCTGCGGAAATTAGTTTCTTTGATCACTAATTGGGCGTCTCTGAATTTCATGAGATGATTGGTGGAATTTCGGTGTTGTACACAGGCGTTGTTCAAGTTATCGTTCCTACATGCGTAAATGTGTTCATTGAGGCGGGTGTCGAGGTTTCTTGCTGTTTCACCTACGTAAATCTTGTCACAGCCTCCACAGGGTATAGTGTAAACTCCTGCATTGACTGGTTCGTGGTGCTTGGATTGTGTCCTGGTTAGATCCTTTATTGAAGTGCTAGAAGCGATGGCGACTCTGGTGTTAGCTTGTGAAAGTACTTTTGAGACGTTCAGTGCTGTTGGGAAGAATTATAACTTTGTTGGGAGTGGCGTTGATGCGTGGAGAATTAATGATCTGAAGAGCTCTTTTCTTGCAGTCTTTGATGAAAAAAGAAGGAAAATGTAACTCTGTGAATGTTTGGTGAATGTATGTACATTCCTCGTCAAGAAACTCAGGACTACAAATTCGGTATGCTCTTAGGAAAAACCCGATGATGATGCCTCTTTTTGTCTTGGTATCTTGACTGGAATAGAAGTGTGTGAGATCATTTTTATTGGTGGGTTTCCGATAAACTTGAAATCTTAGGTTGTTGTCTACTTTGTGAATGAGGACGTCGAGGAAAGGTAGCTTGTCATTGGACTCTCTTCTAGTGTAAACTGGATCGCCGGTTCAACTGCGTTGAGCCTTGCCTGAAGATTCCGTACATCAAAACGTTTGGGAGTTATTACGAGGACGTCGTCCACGTAACGTAACCAAGTGACGCTTGAAGGGATGATGTTGGCGAAGTGCTGGACTCTAGGTGTTCCATGTATAAGTTGGCTAGGACGGCACTGTATGGGGGACCCCATTCCCATGCGTAGGTTTGTTTGTAGAGCTTGTTATTGAAAGAAAAACAGTTGAAATTAACACAGAGTTCAATCAAGTCAACAAAATCTCCGGGGAGGTAGAGGAAGATTAAGGTCCTGATTGACTTTACGTCGTTAGAACCTCGATGGCTTTTTTGGTAGGTACTTTTGTGAAGAGGGAAGTCACATCCAAAACTGCTTAGTTTCTTGTTACGGATGGAGAGGTTACGGATGCGGTTGAGAAGGTCGCCTGAGTGTTTAAGATGAGCGGGGCTGATGGTCCCAGAAGGCAGGAAAGATGTTTGGCAAGAACTCCGGCTAGTTTGTGAGGAGTACTGCCTATTCCTGACGTGATTGGTCTGAGAGGAATATTGTGTTTATGGGTCTTTGGTAAACCATACATGTGTGCTGGTTTAGGGTTGCTTGGTAACAAGTATGGAAGTTTCTTCCCTTCTCTAGTGCGTTTGAGTATTTGTCTGGTTTTGTATAGAAAATCTTTGGTGAGCGTCTCCCGCTGTTGAGTGCTGATGGGTTCGTATGTAGATTGATCATTCAAAAGGTCCATCATTTTAGTGTTGTAGTCACTGGTGTTGAGTATGACGACTCCACCTCCAAGACAAAAAGAGGCATCATCATCGGGTTTTTCCTAAGAGCATACCGAATTTGTAGTCCTGAATTTCTTGACGAGGAATGTACATACATTCACCAAACATTCACAGAGTTACATTTTCCTTCTTTTTTCATCAAAGACTGCAAGAAAAGAGCTCTTCAGATCATTAATTCTCCACGCATCAACACCACTACCAACAAAGTTATAATTCTTCCCAACAGCCAGGTTGCACTGAACGTCTCAAAAGTACTTTCACAAGCTAACACCAGAGTCGCCATCGCTTCTAGCACTTCAATAAAGGATCTAACCAGGACACAATCCAAGCACCACGAACCAGTCAATGCAGGAGTTTACACTATACCCTGTGGAGGCTGTGACAAGATTTACGTAGGTGAAACAGCAAGAAACCTCGACACCCGCCTCAATGAACATTTACGCATGTAGGAACGATAACTTGAACAACGCCTGTGTACAACACCGAAATTCCACCAATCATCTCATGAATTCAGAGACGCCCAATTAGTGATCAAAGAAACTAATTTCCGCAGACGCAAGTGCCTCGAATCAGCATTGATCGCTGTTTCGAATACAATTAAACAAAACAACGGCAGCTTCACCATCTCCGAAGTCTTAGCAAGAATCCTCCTGAAAACAGTAAACCCTGCCATCACATAGTCTCTCCTGTTATACTACACAAAGCACATTACAGAGAGTGAACACTGAAACAAGCTGCTTCTTACCACTCTATATTTGTCCAAACTATTTTTATGTTACCCAAGTAATAGCTTTTATATCCTTTTACTCATGTACGAATTAATTGCTCTACCATATTGTATTACTTTTGTCACTACTACTACTACTACTACTACTACCACCACCACTAGTGAACATCGAAATGGTACCTCACTAGTATTGCACCTCACTCTGAGCCTTTATATACCCTCTGTGTCCATGTATGTTTGTAATGGCTTGATAAAGCTCCTAGAGAGCGAAACGTTGCCACAATAAAATGTCACATTAGTTGCACTTGTGTCCTTTTACTTTACATATTGTCGGTATATTCTACCAACTTTATTACAACTCAAAAAGTGTAGGAGGATAGAGACTTCAACAGCCTTCCATATTACACACTTGGAATATACCTGAAGGGGGTTTCAGGGATCAACGTCCCTGCGGGCCGGTCCGTGGACCAAGCCTAGCAGTGGATCAGGGCTGATCAACCAGGCTGTTACTGCTGGCAGCACATAAATCGACGTACGAGCCACAGCCCGGCTGGTCAAGTACTGACTTTGGGTGCCTGTCCAGCTTCTTGAAGACAGCCAGGGGTTATTGGTAATCACCCTTATGTATGCTGGGAGGCAGTTGAACAATCTCGAGCCCCTGGCACTTATTGTGTTGTTTCTTAGCGTACTCGTGGCGCCCAAGCTTTTCACTGGGGTGAAGTTGCAGCTCGAGCCAAGTCTTTTGCTCTCGTAGGGAGTGATTTTCGTGCGCAAATCTGGGACTAATCCCACTAGGATTTTCCAAGTATATTATCATGTATCTTTCTCGCCAGTGTTAGAAGGAGTACAGGTCAAGAGACTTCAACCGTTTCCAGTAATTTAGGTGCTTTATCGTACTCATTCATGTCGAAAAGTTCTCTATATATTCCCGGGGTCTACAATTTCGCTTGCCTTTGAAAGGGGCCGTTAGTGTACAGCAATATTCCAGCCTAGAGAGAAAAAGCGATTTGGAAAAGAATCATCATGGGCTTAGCATCTCTAGTTTTGAAGGTTCTCATTATCCAGTCTATCATTTCCCTAGCAGATGTGATACATACATTGTTGTGATGTTTAAAAGTGAGATTCTCTGATATTATCACTCCCAGGTCCTTCACTTTAGTTTTTCGTTCTGTTGTGTAGTTGGAATTTGTTTCATACTCGATGTAGTTTTTAATTCCTCGAGTTTTCCATAGCGGAGTAATTGAGATTTGTCTTCACTGAACTTCATATTGTTTTCTGTGGCCCATTTAAAGATTTGGTTTATGTCCGCTTGGATATTTAAAATGTCTTCAATGGATGACACTGTCATGCAAATTCAGGTATCATTCGGGTATCACCTCTGTCTGTGTTAGATATAAGGATGAGGGATAGGTTGGGAGCGGGTACTGTGTCTTGTGGAACAGAGCTTTTTACTGTAGCAGCCTCTGGCTTTGCTCTGTTTACTATTACTCTTTGTGTTTTATTTTTATTACATATGCGGCTAGTACCATGAGCCGTTGATCAGACCATCCACCGGGAGGTCTGGTCTGGTCTGGGACCTATCCACAGGGGCGTTGATCTCGGAACATTTTTCAGGCAGACTCCAGGTAGACATTACCTATCATATTCATTCATCCTCACACCTCTCCTGAAGAATGTTTCCCATTATCTCTCTTTGATCTTCCAGATTGTGGGCTAGTCTCTTGTAAGTACAGTGTTGAATGCCTTCTTACAGTCCAGAAATACGCAGTTCATCCATCCATCCATTTTTTTCCTACCTAATCTCTGTTACCCTGTTGTAAAACTCTGTTGTGTTTGTAAGACAATTTAATTCCCTTAAAGCCGTGCTGGCTATCACTTAATCCCTTTCGTCCGTGTTCCAGCACTATTCTTATTGTCTTCTCCCATAATTTAGATATTACACATTCCAAGAATTCCAAGAATACAGGTAATTGCTTCCTGACTTGTACTTTTCTTAATATTAGACCAACTCTTTTCTATGGGTTGGATCCCCACTCCATCTGTGATATATTTGCTAGAGGTTCACCTACTACCTCTGTTCCTTCTGTCAGGACCTACAAAGATACATTACCAGGTCCCATTGTTTTTGACATGTACAATTCATTTATCAGCTTCTTCACTTCACTTCCTGGTAATATTGATCAGTTTCCACTGATCGACACTTTGCCTCTTGCTCACTGGCATTACCTCACTTCTTGGTGACTTCCTTGTCAACTCTCTTCCTTCTTTCTAAAGCATTATTAATTGGTTCCTTACTGTCATCTGCCTGATGTGGTTATTTACAAGTTTTGACTCTGACTTTATTTTGTTGTATTATCAGTCTACTATTGTAACTCTACCTTTCTTCTCAACCTCGCTCGTTTGTTTCCTGTTCTTCTGCTCACTTTTCTATTAACTTTCATATTCTGCCTCATGGTTTTTCTCAGTGCCGTGATATGTCTTCTCTTCACTTTTCTACAACTGTAATATGCCAGAAGCTTTCGGTATCTTTTTCACCTTTTTTTCTCTTGGGCATGAATATCTGTTATTATTATTATAAAAGTGATAATAATATTTATTTTTATAAGTACATGTACGTTGCAACCCCTGAATGGGTTGCAATGATTATTATGTATATATATAATTATTACCTTTTCATTTAATTTTATATTGCTTATATTTGCGATAATAGCTAAATCGTAAGTGTATTGCTTTATATTGTTATTTGACGTAGTTATGTTGTTAGGTAGGATGTAACATATTATGTGCTCAGTTCAAGTCTTGATTGTCTAACTACTGTAATTATCGCTCTTTGCTTGTTTCCCTGCCGGCTTCTTGTTGGGCAGCGACAGCAACCCACGGGGCTATCACGTGATCGAGGGAAGGGGGGTGTCCTCACCTCGCTTGAAGTATTCAGTCTGCTCTAGACTCTCTTGGGGGTTGGACAGATTGTCTGTCTCATTATTCTTGTTAGTTCTGTAGAACTCAGTTCACAGAACATTGTATAGACTTAGTGATTTTCGACGTTGTATTGAGGTTGTGTGTCGCATAGACACTCTGAGCATCTCAGGTCCTTAGCTGTAGCTTCTGACCTAATGTTGTACTGGTATCTGTGTATTATCACAGTCAGGGATTTTCTTAAGCTGAACTTAGATTCAGTAGTATGGGAGTTTTGTAACTTTTGTGGAGGATCTGCAGATGGTCCCTACTTAGTGTCGTTATATTATCTCCTTGTTCCTGATTCTGTGTCGCAGTTGCTTGTATTGCTATTGGGCTTAGCATTCTTTTTATTGTTCAAGCAGACTGTTCTGGTTGCCAGTCGGTCAATAAGTTAGTTTATTTGAGGACTTTGTCAGTCACTTGTTTAAGTCTAGTCGAGTCGTGAGACAAAGAAACTACTTAGAGTACCTACATACATACACAAACTTACTTGTACATATTTGTAATATCTTATTAAATGTTAATGTACCAGACGGTACTTAAGAATTATAAATGTGATATGTGCTTTCAGCACAATACTATTGCATACGAGAGAGATTAATATTATTTTGATTACTGTGATTAATTTAATTTAATTTGATAATATACCTCTAGACTTAATACAGTTATTAAATTTTAATTTCTCTAGTTAGTAGCCTACCAGTTGTAATCCTGAAGCACTATTGAATCATACTGATTTCTAATGGATAATTGGACAAGGATACTGACTACTTGTTACGAAAACCCAGTAACAGGCTGGATGCTAGAAGGGCAGTCCTTTCTAGTATTCACTGGAGATTTCTAAGTTTTTAGAATCGCGTTTTTTGTAACAATGTACAAGATATACAGACCTAGCCACCAGGCCACCAGAGCCTGGTGGCTATAGCTCTCGCTTCACACGCCGAGGACCTGGGTTCGATTCCCAGCCAGGGTGAAATCGCAGATCTAGAGAGTGTACAGAGATCCTTTACTGCACGTATAAGTTCTGTCAAGCACCTTAACTACTGGGAACGCTTGGAAGCACTTGACTTGTACTCGTTGGAACGCAGGAGGGAGAGATATATCATAATCTACACTTGGAAAATCTTGGAAGGAATGGTCCCAAATCTGCACACAGAAATCACTCCCTACGAAAGTAAAAGACTGGGCAGGCGATGCAAAATGCCGCCAATAAAAAGTAGGGGCGCCATTGGTACACTAAGAGAAAACACCATAAGTGTCCGGGGCCCAAAACTGTTCAACAGCCTCCCATCAAGCATTAGGGGAATTGCCAATAAACCCCTGGCTGCCTTCAAGAGAGAGCTGGACAGATACCTAAAGTCGGTGCCGGATCAGCCGGGCTGTGGCTCGTACGTCGGACTGCGTGCGGCCAGCAGTAACAGCCTAGTTGATCAGGCCCTGATCCATCGGGAGGCCTGGTCGTGGACCGGGCCGCGGGGGCGTTGATCCCCGGAATAACCTCCAGGTAACCTCCAGGGTAGAAACATTGGGCGTGTTTCTTTATACCTATTGTCTACGTTCACTCATCAGTAAAATGGGTTCCTGGGCATTAGTCGACTGGTGTGGGTCGCATCCTGGGATACTAACCAAATTTGCCCGAAATGTTCAGCATAACAAGTGGTTTTCTATAAAGTAGTATGTCACTGCTGTCAGCTAGACCTGTATACCTTGTACATGTACTTGTAGAAAATAAAGATATTAATATTAATTGTTATTAATTAATATTAATATTAATATGTATTACTATACAGAAAACCCCTTGTAAAAGCATTTCCCGTAAATTAAGTCAGTTTTTTCCCCAGGATGCGACCCTCACCAGTCGACTAACACCCAGGTACCTATTTACTGTCGGTGAACATGGTCATCCTAATCTTTCGACCCGTATGTGGAATCGACCCCTGGACGTCATCTCTTTATGTATTTTTTCCTTCCAGTTTCTCTTCCACAGAGTGCATTTACAAATTCTCTGTTATACACATAGTACTCTCTTCTGTAACCTGGCTTCTCTCTTGCTTTTCCTTTATGCTTCTTTCTTGGCTACTTTTCACTAGAAAGTTCAAACAGAGAGCTGAACGATCGTTAGCTGCCAGAGAGGACTCATATTCTATCTTACAAGTGATGCCTACTCTTTCTGGCTTATGCCTTATGTCTTAACTTTTCATGTCCCTGGCAAGCTCCATTAATTATGGTTCTCAACACGGGTGAGAGGAATGAGAGAGGATCGTTTTTGGAAGACAAATGCGGTCAGGAGTGTGAAGGATGCGTTTGAGGCTGAAAGAAAAATGTCTAGCAGGATAGGGAATAAGATACTATGGGCGTGGTGTGGGAGACTGTGTGGGTGAGTGGAGGGAGGGAGGATGAATTGTGGGAGAGGTAGAGGGGAGGGAAGGTTAGTGTAAGTGAGTGGAGGAGGGAGGATGAATTGTGGGAGAGGTACAGGGGAGGGAAGGTTAGTGTAAGTGAGTGGAGGGAGGGAGGATGAATTGTGGGAGAGGTAGAGGGGAGGGAAGGTGAGTGTAAGTGAGGGATAATTTTTTTGTCAAGATGAGCGGGCTGGGGGGAATAGTAGTGGTAGCGGGTTGTGATAGTGGTGGTTGGGATGGTGGTGATAGTGGTGGTTGGGATGGTGGTGAGGTCACAGTAGCGGAGTAGAGGTCGTGGTGATGGTGATGGAGGAGGTGGCAATGGTGGTGGTGGTGACGGAGGTGGTGATGGAGGTTGAGGAGGTGATGGAGGTGGTGGTGGTGATGGAGGTGGTGTTGGTGAAGGAGGTGGTGGTGGTGGTGGAGGTAGTGGAGTTGTGATGTAGATGGTGTTAATGGTAGTGATGGATGTGGTGGTGGTGATGGAGGTGATGGTAATGATGGTGGTAGTAATAGTCTTGGTGGTGATGGTGATGGAGGTGGTGGTAATGATGGTGGTAGTAATAGTCTTGGTGGTGATGGTGGTGGTGGTGGCGATGGAGATGGTGGTGATGGAGGTGGTGTTAATAGTGGTGGTGTGGTGATGGTGGTGTTGGTGATGGTGGTGGTGGTGGTGTGGTGGTGGTAATGGTGGTGGTGGTGGTGATGGTGGTGGTGGTAATGGTGGTGGGGAGATGGTGGTGGTGGTGGTAATGGTGGTGGGGGGGATGGTGTTAGTGGTGATGGTAGTGGTGGTGATGGAGGTGGTAGTGATGGTGGTGGTGGTGATGGTGGTGTTGGTGGTGGTGGTGGTAATGGTAGTGGTGGTGATGGTGGTGTAGTGATGGTGGTGGTGGTGATGGTGGTGGTTGTGGTGATGATGGTGGTGGTGATGGTAGTGGTAGTGATAGATGTGATGGTAATGGTAGTGGTTGTGGTGGAGTTGGTGACGTTGTGATGACGGTGGTGATGGCGATGGAGGTGGATGTGGTGGTAGTGATGGTGGTGGTGCTGGTGATGTAGGTGGTGGTGATGTAGGTGGTGGTAGTGATGTGGGTGGTGGTGATGGAAGCGGTGGTAGAGATGGTTGTGGTGGTGATGGTGGTGGTGATGGTGGTGGTGGTGGTGGTGGTGGTGGTGGTGGTGATGGTGGTGGTGATGGTGGTGGTGATGTAGGTGGTGGTGGTGATGGTGGTGGTGGTGATGTAGGTGGTAGTGGTGGTGATGGAGGTGGTGGTAGTGATGGTGGTGGTGATGGTGGTGATGATGTAGGTGGTGGTGGTGGTGGTGATGGAGGTGGTGGTAGCGATGGTGGTGGTGATGGTGGTGGTGATGGTTATGGCGATATAGGTTGTGGTGGTGATGTAGGTGGTGGTGGTGATGGTGATGGTGATGTAGGTGGTGGTGGTGATGGTGGTGGTGATGTAGGTGGTGATGGAGGTGGTGGTAGTGATGGTGTTGATGGTGGTGGTGATGTAGGTGGTGGTGGTGGTGGTGGTGATGGAGGTGGTGGTAGCGATGGTGGTGGTGATGGTGGTGGTGATGGAGGTGGTGGTAGCGATGGTTATGGTGATGTAGGTGGTGGTGGTGATGGCGGTGGTGATGTAGGTTGTGGTGGTGTGGTGGTGATGTAGGTGGTGGTGGGGGGTGATGTAGGTGGTGGTGGTCGTGATGTAGGTGGTGGTGGTGATGGTGGTGGTGATGTAGGTGGTGGTGGTGGTGATGGTGGTGGTGATATAGGTGGTGGCGGTGATGATGGCGGTGGCGGTGATGATGGTGGTGGTGATGGAGGTGGGTGGTGGTGATGATGGTGGTGGTGGTGATGATGGTGGTGGTGATGTAGGTGGTGGGCGGTGATGATGGTGGTGGCGGTGATGATGGTGGTGGTGGTGATGATGGTGGTGGTGATGTAGGGGTGGCGGTGATGATGGTGATGGTGGTGGTGATTGGTGGTGGTGATGGTGGTGGTGATGGTGGTGGTGATGGTGGTGGTGATGGTGGTGGTGATGGTGGTGGTGATGGTGGTGGTGATGGGATAGTTGTGTGATGTGATGTGGTGGTATGGTGGTGGTGATGGAGTGTGATATGGAGTGATGGTGATAGTGGTGGTGATGATGAAGGTGAGGTGGGTGGTGGTGATGGTGGTGGTGATGGTGGTGGTGATGTGTGGTTGATGGTGAGGGTGGGGTGATGGTGGTGGTGACGGTGTGGTGATGGTGGTGTGATAGTGTGGTGATGGTATAGTGGTGTGATGGTGATGGTGGTTGTGATGGGGTGGTGATGGTATGGTGTATGGTGGTGTGATAGTGGGGGTGATGTGGGGTGAAGTGGTGGTGATGGTGATGGTGGCGTGTGATGGTGGGGTGATTGGTGATGGGGGTGGTGAGGTGGTGGTGATGAGGTGGTGATGGTGATGGTGGTGGTATGGTGGTGGTGATGGTGAGGGTGGTGGTGATGGTGTGGTGTGGTGAGGTGGGTGATGGAGTGATGATTTAGTGGTTGCGGTGATCATGATGGTGGTGATGGTGGTGGTGATGGTGGTGGTGAAGTAGTTGTGGCTGTGATGAAAATTGTGGTGGTGATTAGGAGGTGGCGGGGATATGGTGGTGGCGTGATGATGGTGGAGGTTGAGCTGGTGGTGGTGATGAGGGTGGCGAGTGTGAAGGCGGTGGCGGTGATGATGGTGGTGGTGATGTAGGTGGTGGAATGATGATGGTGGTGGCGGTGATGATGGTGGTGGTGGTGATGATGTGGTGTGATGTAGTGTGGCGGTGATATGGTGAAGGTGTGTGATGGTGGTTGATGGTGGTGGGTGATGGTGGTGTTGATGGTGGTGATGGTGGTGATGGTGGTGGTGTGATGGTGGTGGTGATGGTTGTGGTGATGGGTTTTGTGGTGATGGTGGTGGTGATGGTGGTGGTGATGGTTGTGGTGATGGTTGTGAGGTTGGTGGTGATGTTGTGGTGAGGTGGTGGTGAATGTTGTGGTGATGGTTGTGTGATTGGTTGGGTGATGTGTGTGATGGTGTGGTGATGGTTGTGGTTGATGGTGGGGTGATGGTTGTGTGATGGTGGTGGTGATGGTTGTGTGATGGTTGTGTGGGATGGTTTGTGTGATGGTGGTGGTGATGGTGGTGGTGAAGGTGGTGTGATGGTTGTGGTGATGTGGGCATGCAAAGAGTAACGTAACCTTTTTTCTCGCATGGAACACCCTCATTTACAGGCTATCTCCCCCAACCAGCGAACCTGGTTGCTAAGAGTTGATGAAGGGCCCCATCGTTCAACTAGTGACCAGTCTAGCCATTAAAAGGTGGGATGTGAACAATCGCAGAGGTTATGTGATACCGCTTCCCTTCTGCCCCTTGTCATTCCCACTCTAGAGCTGGTTGAAGCACGTCTGCTATTTTTGGTGGCTTCATTTCTGCCTTGCTTACCGTGGAGTGCACTAATATTTATCACTGTACATAGAGGACATATTCCTGTTAATAATGTGAAGGTTAATATAAAGTCTAAACTTTTCTACTGTGTTTTATTTGGCTCCCATACACCTGGGATAAACAGCCATCTGAAATCCAAGGTTAATATGGTAGCCTGTCCGAGAGCTGACTTAGAGAAAAGGTTGAGCTTAGGTGAAGCTGTAGCAGGAACATTGTGTAGCTTGCTGTTTCGGCTTCGCTTTACAAATTTTTGCGTGTCAGTTGCTTATGATCAGCCTGCATTGTGTGAATCGTCAACAGCTCGCTACTAGCTTGTTCCAGTGTGCTCGCTTCGCTACGTCAATCTTGTGTGCAGTCGGCTTTGCTTGTATGCGAAATCTGCAATCGTACTGTGCATAGCTAAGCGTGTTCTGCAAAGTAAACGTGTTACGGTTTGGGTATTCGTACTGTGCATAGCGAATAACTTATGCACCTAGACGAGTCAGACGCCTGGTGTCGCATAGATCTTTGCATTACCTTAACCTAAATTGTCCCTAACAGCGTTGGTTGGCAATTGCTCGTGTCCATTGGCATTCCCTATAAACGCACTCTCACAGCTGCGCAACGCGTTCACTTATTGCTGACATACTTATTGAAGAAGAGAAGCACATCCAAACTCCTCCCTTTACGGGAGCTATAGAAAAAACTACTATGTTCTCGCAGGAGAGATGATTACACGCGAGCAAAATGGTCAGTAAAGTAGCAGCTGGTTGTCTCAGGGTGAATCAGCGGTCGTGGGCACTTGAG
Source organism: Cherax quadricarinatus (assembly GCF_026875155.1). Lineage (NCBI taxonomy): Eukaryota > Metazoa > Arthropoda > Malacostraca > Decapoda > Parastacidae > Cherax > Cherax quadricarinatus. Next base: position 49,236,213 of record NC_069409.1, read on the forward strand.
CTGGCAAAATCACGCTGGAGCAAACTAGGGACAGAGAGCATATTCGCAGGGAAGAATTTGGATAGTGAAGAGAGAGTAGCAGTTTTTCGCAATTCTGTAAAACGATTTCATTTTTACAAAAAGCAGCACCAGCTTGTTCCCCCGCTTCATGAGGCCGAACCAGAGCAATTTTTCGAAAGCTGTCGAAAATCATGCTCGAGCCTTGAGGTGGCCGAACAGCACTGGGCAGCGTTTGTTCATACAGCATTATTGTAAAGGCACAGGAATATACGTCGGTAATAATGACGCTGAATTCTCAGGATTATCAAGATTTGAAGCCACCGTGTTGCAGCATATACAAGTATCCCAGCAAAATATCTAGACCTTCAAATTGAACAGGCGGCAGCCTTGGTCAATCCCGGTGGACTTTGTGAGACAGCAAACCAAAGCTTTTACCAGCTGTGTATAAAGGAGTGGTGTCTCTAACTTGAGGAGCTGGTGCAGCTATATCTGATTGAGAACCTGCTGGAGCTGTGGGACCAGAGGTTCGGTGTCCCTTTCTGCAGGATCGTGACTATAACCACTGCATGGAGCGCCAGGTTGGCTGATACCTTCGAACGAACCGCTCCTTGTCCGATCGTCCCGTCTCTCTTTTCACAGTCTGGCGTGAGCAGAGATCGACAACATGAGAATGACGAGCAGCCGAGGGAGAGCGCTACGTCATCAAACCAAGTCCACCTGGTGAAGCCACGCTTTCTCAACCAATGTCCCCTGCGAGAGGCAAAACTACTTATGGAGCATCTCGACAACATATCCAAGCGAGGCACCAGCCAGAACGACACCACGTTGCAACGTCATCAGGGATACATGGTCAAGCCTGTCGCTGCTTCAGGTGCAATAATAGGTCACATCATTCCACTGCCCCCAAAAACTCAAACCCAGCGAAAATCTCTGAATATCCCTAGTCACATGTCCCCTAAGAGTAGAAAAAGGTATGGCCCCTTATATGCGAAAGTCTTATTTCCCCTCATGAAAACTCAGATACCAACTAAAGTAAATACCTTTAAGAAATTTACTGGAGCTATTGCTCACTTGACAGAGAGGAATATTACCCCTTTCAGAGAATACTTCCTTGAATACCTCATTTTTGATTGAAGCCTAGGAGGAGCTAATATATTCAGTCTTTGCATAAAATTTAGTACAATGCAAATATTACACTGGGTAACTTGACTGAGGTATCTCAAAAGGGATTTCCCCATGAAAAATGCCATGTTATTTACTGGGTAATAACATTTACTCTGTTCGTGTCTTGGTGAACCTAGAATGATTAATGCTTTCTCCGAGTGTTGGCCATAACTCGGGCAACATCCAAGTGTTTCAGGGGAGAATTGTTGACCTATCCTTGACGACTCCGATCTCGGAATAAGCCACGTTTTGTTTTTATAGACACACGCCGAGTCTCGTAAATCAAGTGAACCGACCCGATCAAGCCTCCTATTCCAGATGCAGATTGCCAATTCTCCTGTTTTCCATGCCAGGACTGTCCTTCCGGAGGAACATCGAAAGGACCCTTCTTTAAAATTCCGCCTTTTCAGGCAGCCAGTTAAATCCTCTTTGGGTCCATCCCAGTCAGTATGAAGTTTAAAAATGATTATTTGGTTTGCACTGAGACTGGGAGAATAGAGAGCCGGCAATTATACTACAGTTAGTGGTTCCAACCAAGTATAGACCTCAGATATTAAAATCTAGCTCATAATTACGTCATCAGGAGGTCACTTATGAATTTCAAAAACCTGTATAGAATCACAAAAGAATTTTATTGGCCAAAATTTAGAAGAAAGAAGTGAAGAATCATATTAGTGTTGCCGAAAATGTCAGCAAGTTGGAAACCTGACATCCATTAAACCGCACCCTCTCCAACCCTACCTGCTGATGGAGACCTTTTGCAGAATTAAATATAGATTGTGTAGGTCCACTACCTAAGTCAAAGTCTTTGGAAATCAGTATTTATATACAATTAGGATAAAGTTAACCAGATAATCCTGAAGCGAATCCCAATGCGTAGTATCAATATAAGCTATTCTTCAGCTTAAACAAAATTCATTTCTTGTTT
>NC_069409.1:49240804-49410888 GCF_026875155.1 Cherax quadricarinatus
CGCATACTTTTCAGCTAAAGTTTCCACCACCTCAGAGAGCTTACTCTACCCATTGAAAAAGAACCCCTCGCGCTTGGGAAATGCGTTTGGAACATTTCGATGTTATGTGGGCCAGACATCACAGTGGTCAACAGTCTACAGTGATCACAACCCGTTAGTCTTTCTCCAAGCCATGAAGAATCACAACACAAGGCATAGCGTTGGACGCTCAGGCTGCAGCCCTAACCCTAAAAATCAATACATTGCCGGCAAAGAAAATGTTTGGCAGACTCTTAGTCAAGAGTCCTAGTTTTTTAATTGTTTATTTAGGTTTAGGATGTATTTTGGTGTAACCCCTTTAAAGCTCCTTTTTTTTATCCCTGATGTGGGGGTTTTTTTAGTGAGGGATACGGCCTAGCGTCCGTTGTATCTTGGACCTATTGTTGGCCTATCTGACTGCTGTCTCACTCTGAGTTTAGGGTATGCTTTTGGTCCACTAGGAAAGCAAGAGCTTCAATCTAAGAGTTGGATGTGAGATGAATAGGCGGTCCCCTTTATGTTTGTGCCATGGCGGGCACGGTTTACCCACTGGGAGGTGGCAGCCTAAGCCTAGCCTCTCGGGGGTGGGGTGTGGCATGCAAAGAGTACGTAACCCACCCCCCTTTTTATTCGGCGCATGGACACACCCTCATTTACATGCTATCCTCCCCCAACCGCGAACCAGGTTGCCAAGATTGATATGGGCCCCATCGTCAACTAGTGACCAGGTTCAGCCAATATGAAGTGGATTGAACAATCGCAGAGGTTTGTGGATACCGCTTACCTGTCTGCCCTTGTCAATTCCTCTCTAGAGCTGGTTGAAGCACGCTGCTATTTTGGTGGCTTCTATTTCTGCCATGCTTACCCGTGGAGTGCACTATATTATCACTGGACATAGTGTACATATTGGCTGTTATAAATTGGTGAAGGATAATATAAGTCTAAACTTTTTCTACTGTGTTTATTGCTCCCATTACACCTGGATAACAGGCCATTTGAAATCCTAGGTTGTAATATATGGGGGTGGTGATGGGGGTGGTGATGGTTGTGGTGATTGGTTTGTGTTGATGGATGTGGTGATGTTGTGGTGGATGGTGATGGTGGTGGTGATGGTGGTGGTGATGGTGGTGGTGATGGTTGTGGTGATGGTTGTGGTGATGGTGGTGGATGGTGGTGGTGATGGTGGTGATGTGGTGGTGATGGTGGTTGAGGGTTGGTGGTGATGGTGGTGGTGATGGTGGTGGTGATGGTGTGTGATGTTGTGGTGATGGTGTGGTGATGGTGTGGTGTGGTGATGGTTGTGGTGATGGTGGTGGTGATGGTGGTGATGGTGGTGGTGATGGGTGGTGGGAGGGTTTGTGGTGATGGTTGTGGTGATGGTGGTGGTGATTGAGGTGGTGGTGATGGTGGTGGTGATGGTGGTGGTGATGGTGGTGGTGATGGTGGTGGTGATGGTGGTGGTGATGGTGGTGGTGATGGTGGTGGTGATGGTGGTGGTTATGGTGGTGGTGATGGTGGTGGTTATGGGGTGGTGATGGTGGTGGTGATGGTGGGGTAGGTGGGGAGGTGGTGAGTGGTGATGGTGGTGGTATATGGTAGGTGGATGATGGTGGTGATGGTGGTATGGTGATGGTGGTGGTGATGGTGGTGGTGATGGTGATGGTGGGGGTTTGATGGTGGTGTGATGGTGGTGGAGCCAAGATCTCTCACAACACGAAGCAGACAACAAAGACCAACATTATTATTTACATCACGACGATAGAACCAATGTTATTATTACTGAATTCCTTTTAAGAGCATAGAATATGATATTATATACATATATATATATATATATATATATAATATATAAAATATAAATATTATATATTTATAAATATATATATATATCTATCTATATATATATATATATATATATATATATATATATATATATATATATAATATATATATATATTTCTATTCTATATATATATATATATTATATATATATATATATATTGTGCATAATATATATATACATCGTGAATAATATATTTACATTGTACATAATATATATACATCATGCATAATAAGCCGAATTTGTTGAACAGGCAGAACTCTTTTAAATATTGAACTTTTCCCCAAATTTCTTTTACAGATTTCTCGATATATTTTTTCACTGACAGTGATAAAAAACGTTATAATTTTGAAGCAAATCTAACTTATAAACCTCACATAACCTAACTTAAACTAGTAATTTTTTTAACAAAATTCTGCTATGTATACCATAGGTTACTTTAGATTTACTTAACATTGCTTAAATTCAATACAGTTGCTGTATTCCATACCTCAGGTAGTCGCCATGTTTCGATAGATGTTTTTGAAGATTGTTAGTGGTACACAGAGTGTCTCTGCTCCCTCTCTCACAACCCATGGAGAGATGTTATCTGGCCCATCGTCTTTGAGGTATCTAGTTCGCTTGGCAGCCTCTTCACTTCCTCCTCGGTTGTATGTATCGTGTCCAGCACTTGTTGGTGTGTCCCACCTCTCCGTCTTTCTGAAGTCCTTTCTGTCTCCACTGTGAATACTTCTTTAAATCTCATGTTGAGCTCCTCGCAAACTTCAAGGTCGTTTCTTGTAAATTCCCCACCTTTCCTCCTCAGCCTGATTACCTGGTCTTTGACCGTTGTTTTCTTCCTGTGTGTGTGTACTTACTCACCTAGTTGTACTCACCTAGTTGAGGTTGCAGGGGTCGAGTCCGAGCTCCTGGCCCCGCCTCTTCACTGGTCGCTACTAGATCACTCTCCCTGAACCGTGAGCTTTATCATACCTCTGCTTAAAGCTATGTATGGATCCTGCCTCCACTACATCGCTTCCCAAACTATTCCACTTACTGACTAGTCTGTGGCTGAAGAAATACTTCCTAACATCCCTGTGATTCATCTGTGTCTTCAACTTCCAACTGTGTCCCCTTGTTACTGTGTCCAATCTCTGGAACATCCTGTCTTTGTCCACCTTGTCAATTCCTCTCAGTATTTTGTATGTCGTTATCATGTCCCCCCTATCTCTCCTGTCCTCCAGTGTCGTCAGGTTGATTTCCCTTAACCTCTCATCGTAGGACATACCTCTTAGCTCTGGGACTAGTCTTGTTGCAAACCTTTGCACTTTCTCTAGTGGGTTCCAAACTGGTGCCGCATACTCCAATATGGGCCTAACGTACACGGTGTACAGGGTTCTGAACGATTCCTTATTAAGGTGTCGGAATGCTGTTCTGAGGTTTGCTAGGCGCCCATATGTTGCAGCCGTTATTTGGTTGATGTGCGCTTCAGATGTGCCTGGTGTTACACTCACCCCAAGATCTTTTTCCTTGAGTGAGGTTTGTAGTCTCTGGCCCCCTAGACTGTACTCCGTCTGCGGTCTTCTTTGCCCTTCCCCAATCTTCATGACTTTGCACTTGGTGGGATTGAACTCCAGGAGCCAATTGCTGGACCAGGTCTGCAGCCTGTCCAGATCCCTTTGTAGTTCTGCCTGGTCTTCGATCGAGTGAATTCTTCTCATCAACTTCACGTCATCTGCAAACAGGGACACCTCAGAGTCTATTCCTTCCGTCATGTCGTTCACAAATACCAGAAACAGCACTGGTCCTAGGACTGACCCCTGTGGGACCCCGCTGGTCACAGGTGCCCACTCTGACACCTCGCCACGTACCATGACTCGCTGCTGTCTTCCTGACAAGTATTCCCTGATCCATTGTAGTGCCTTCCCTGTTATCCCTGCTTGGTCCTCCAGTTTTTGCACTAATCTCTTGTGTGGAACTGTGTCAAACGCCTTCTTGCAGTCCAAGAATATGCAATCCACCCACCCCTCTCTCTCTTGTCTTACTGCTGTCATCATGTCATAGAACTCCAGTAGGTTTGTGACACAGGATTTCCCGTCCCTGAAACCATGTTGGCTGCTGTTGATGAGATCATTCCTTTCTAGGTGTTCCACCACTCTTCTCCTGATAATCTTCTCCATGATTTTGCATACTATAAATGTCAGTGACACTGGCCTGTAGTTTAGTGCATCATGTCTGTCTCCTTTTTTAAAGATTGGGACTACATTTGCTGTCTTCCATGCCTCAGTCAATCTCCCTGTTTCGATAGATGTATTGAATATTGTTGTTAGGGGTATACATAGCGCCTCTGCTCCCTCTCTCAGGACCCATGGGGAGATGTTATCTGGCCCCATTGCCTTTGAGGTATCTAGCTCACTCAGAAGCCTCTTCACTTCTTCCTCGGTTGTGTGCACTGTGTCCAGCACTTGGTGGTGTGCCCCACCTCTCCATCTTTCTGGAGCCCCTTCTGTCTCCTCTGTGAACACTTCTTTAAATCTCTTGTTGAGTTCCTCACATACTTCACGGTCATTTCTTGTTGTCTCTCCTCCTTCCTTCCTTAGCCTGATTACCTGGTCCTTGACTGTTGTTTTCCTCCTGATGTGGCTGTATAACAGTTTCGGGTCAGATTTGGCTTTCGCTGCTATGTCGTTTTCATATTGTCGTTGGGCCTCCCTTCTTATCTGTGCATATTCGTTTCTGGCTCTACGACTGCTCCCCTTATTCTCCTGGGTCCTTTGCCTTCTATATTTCTTCCATTCCCTAGCGCACTTGGTTTTTCCCTCCCTGCACCTATTGGTGAACCATGGGCTCATCCTGGCTTTTTCATTATTCCTGTTACCCTTGGGTACAAACTTCTCCTCAGCCTCCTTGCATATTGTTGCTACATATTCCATCATCTCATTAACTGGCTTCCCTGCTAGTTCTCTGTCCCACTGAATCCCGTTCAGGAAGTTCCTCATTCCCGTGTAGTCCCCTTTCTTATAGTTTGGCTTCATTCGTCATGGCCTTCCTGCTTCCCCCTCCACTTGTAGCTCTACTGTATGTGTGTGTGTGTGTGTGTGTGTGTGTGTGTGTGTGTGTGTGTGTGTGTGTGTGTGTGTGTGTGTGTGTGTGTGTACTCACCTAATTGTACTCACCTAATTGTGGTTGTAGGGGTCGAGACTCAGCTCCTCGCCCCACCTCTTCACTGATCGCTACTGGGTCCTCTCTCTCTCTGCTTCCTGAGTTTTGTCATACCTCTTCTTAAAACTATGTATGGTTCCTGCCTCCACTACTTCACTTGCTAGGCTATTCCACTTGCTGACAACTCTATGACTGAAGAAATACTTCCTAACGTCCCTGTGACTCGTCTGAGTCTTCAGCTTCCAGTTGTGACCCCTTGTCCCTGTGTCTTCTCTCTGGAACTTCCTATCTCTGTCCACCTTGTCTATTCCCCGCAGTATCTTGTATGTCGTTATCATGTCTCCCCTGACCCTTCTGTCCTCCAGTGTCGTCAGTCCGATTTCCCTTAACCTTTCCTCGTACGACATTCCCTTGAGCTCTGGAACCAACCTTGTTGCAAAGCTTTGGACTTTCTCTAATTTCTTGACGTGTTTGACCACCTGCTCGAGGTTATCATACCTCGTCTTAAAACTATGTATGGTTCCTGCCTCCACTTCATCACTTGCCAAACTATTCCACTTCCTAATAACTCTGTGGCTGAAGAAATACTTCCTAACAGCCCTTTGACTCATCTGAGTCTCCAACTTCCAATTGTGACCCCATGCTTCTGTGTCCTATCTCTGGAACATCCTGTCTCTGTCCACCTTATCTATTCCACGCAGTATTTTGCATGTCGTTATCACGTCTCCCCTGACCCTCCTGTCCTCCAGTGTCGTCAGGCCGATTTCCCTTAACCTTTCTTCGTAGGACATTCTCCTTAGCTCTGGAACCAACCTTGTTGCAAACCTTTGGACTTTCTCTAATTTCTTGACGTGTTTGACCAGGTGTGGGTTCCAAACTGGTGCATCGTACTTCAATATGGGCCTGACATACACAGTGTATAGTCTTGAACGATTCCTTACTGAGGTATCGGAACGCTATTCTCAGGTTTGCCAGGCGCCCATATGCTGCAGCAGTTATCTGGTTGATGTATGCTTCCGGCGACGTGCTGGGTATTATAATCACCCCTAGATCTTTCTCATTAAGTGAAGTTTGCAGTCTTTGGCCACCTAGCCTTTACTCTGTCTGCGGTCTTCTTTGCCCTTCCCCGATCTCCATGACTTTACATTTGGCGGTGTTAAATTCTAGGAGCCAGTTGCTGGACCACGCGTCCAGCCTGGCCAGGTCTCTTTGTAGACCTGTCTGACCCGCATCTGATTTAATTCTCCTCAATAACTTCACATAATCTGCAAACAGGGACACTTCTTAGTTTATCCCTTCCGTCATGCTATTCCCATATACCAAGAAGAGTACTGGTCCCAGGACTGACCCCTGTGGGACCCCGCTCGTCACAGGCGCCCACTCTGATACCTCATCATGTACCATGACTCGCTGTTGCCTCCCTGTCAGGTATTCTCTAATCCATTGCATTGCCCTTCCTGTTATACGTGCCTGATCCTATAGCTTCTGCACTAATCTCTTGTATGGAACTGTGTCGAAGGCCTTCTTGCAGTCCAAGAAAATACAATCAACTCACCCCTTCTTCTCATGTCTTACTTCAGTTACCTTGTCATAAAACTCCAGTAGGCTTGTGACACAGGATTTGCCTTCCACGAATCCGTGCTGGCTGTCGTTTTTACCCTTGTTCCGTTCCAGGTGTTCCACCACTCTCCTGATAGTCTTCTCCATGACTTTGCTTACTGTACACGTCAGTGACACTGGTTAATAGTTTAGTGCCTCATTTCTGTCTCCTTTCTTAATTAAAGATGGGGAGTACATTTGCCGTCTTCCATACCTCAGGTAGTTGCCCAGTTTCAAGGGATGTGTTGAAGATCGTGGTTAGTAGCACACACAGTGTTTCTGCTCCCTCTCTAAGGACCCACGGAGAGATGTTGTCTGGTCCCACCGCCTTTGAGTTATTAAGGTCACTTTGGAGCTTCTTCACATCCTCCTCGATTATGTGCATTTCGTCCAACACCTGTTGGTATATTCCTTGTTGGTGTACCCCTCTGTTTTGTCTTCCCAGTGTCCCTTCTGCATCCACTGTAAATACTTCCAGAAATCTCGTGTTGAGCTTCTCACATACTTCTTGTGTGTGTGTGTGTGTGTGTGTGTGTGTGTGTGTGTGTGTGTGTGTGTGTGTGTGTGTGTGTGTGTGTGTGTGTGTGTGTGTGTGTTTGTGTGTGCGCTAACCAGTTCGCAAACGGGTGAAATTATTTACGACTGAGATATATATATATATATATATATATATATATATATATATATATATATATATATATATATATATATATATATATATATATATATTTATACATACATTTATTTATTTATTTATTTTGGCAGTGAGGATGTCGAGTCAGAGGGCAATGTGTGGAATGAATATAATGCAGAGAATCCGTAGTTTGGAAATTAGGAGAGCAAAATAAATCTATAGTGAAGGAAGGCGGGTAAGGGTCTGAAGGAGGGATGTTGATGCTGCAGTTTTATAACTGTAGTGTAAGTGCGCCTCAGGCAAGACAGGGATGGAGTGAATGATCATGAAAGTGTTTCTTCTTTTTCAGGTTACCCTGCTTTGGTGGGAAACGGCCGATGTGTTAATAAAAAAACAAATATATATTATAATATATATATATATATATATATTATATATATATATATATATATATATATAATACATATATATATACACATATGTGTACATATCATTTACCAAATTGCGGACAGTCGGGATTAGATCCTGCGACACATTGCCTTAACCACTCAGCCAGAGATCCTACAAGAATCATGCACCCAGCAGAGCTAGGTGTTATTCATGATCCGAGGACATTCGTTATAGTGGTAAGCTCAAGGCTAATTTCAACCAGCTCCCGTTTGAATACCAGCCTCCACAAGCCATCAGTTAGTCAACTGAGTAGTGGTGCAGACATCAGCCATGATGTCTCCTCTCACAATAGTGTCCTTACGGTGGCCCGTGGCCTGGTGGCAAAAGCTCTCGTTTTACATGGTGAGGGTCCGGGTTCGATTCCCGGCAAGAGTGACAACATTGGGCTTGTTTCCTTACACCGGTTGTCCACGTTCACCCGTCAGTAAAATGGGTACCTGGGTGTTAGTTGACTGGTGTAGGTCGCATCCTGGGACAAAACTGACCTAATTTGCCCGAAATGCTCAGCACAACAAGCGGCTTTGTATATAGCAGTATGTCATAGATGTCAGCTAGAACTGTATACCTTGTACATGTACTTGTAGTAAATAAAGATATTATTCATCATACAGATCATCTGCAGTCACCTGTACAATTTAAGAAGTTGCCAGTGACCCTGGAAGCCAGAGTTACCAGTGACCTTGGAGGCCAGAGTTACCAGTGACCTTGGAGGCCAGAGTTACCAGTGACCTTGGAAGCCAGAGTTACCAGTGACCCTGGAAGCCAGAGTTACCAGTGACCCTGGAAGCCAGAGTTACCAGTGACCTTGGAAGCCAGAGTTACCAGTGACCCTGGAAGCCAGAGTTACCAGTGACCCTGGAAGCCAGAGTTGCCAGTGACCCTGGAAGCCAGAGTTACCAGTGACCTTGGAAGCCAGAGTTACCAGTGACCTTGGAAGCCAGAGTTACCAGTGACCCTGGAAGCCAGAGTTGCCAGTGACCCTGGAAGCCAGAGTTACCAGTGACCTTGGAAGCCAGAGTTACCAGTGACCCTGGAAGCCAGAGTTGCCAGTGACCCTGGAAGCCAGAGTTACCAGTGACCTTGGAAGCCAGAGTTACCAGTGAACCTGGAGGCCAGAGTTACCAGTGAACCTGGAGGCCAGAGTTAGCAGTGACCTTGGAGGCCAGAGTTACCAGTGAACCTGGAGGCCAGAGTTACCAGTGAACCTGGAAGCCAGAGTTACCAGTGAACCTGGAGGCCAGAGTTACCAGTGAACCTGGAGGCCAGAGTTACCAGTGAACCTGGAGGCCATAGTTACCAATGAACCTGGAAGCCAGAGTTACCAGTGACCCTGGAAGCCAGAGTTACCAGTGAACCTGGAGGCCAGAGTTACCAGTGAACCTGGAAGCCAGAGTTACCAGTGAACCTGGAGGGCAGAGTTACCAGTGAACCTGGAGGCCATAGTTACCAATGAACCTGGAAGCCAGAGTTACCAGTGACCCTGGAAGCCAGAGTTACCAGTGACCTTGGAGGCCAGAGTTCCCAGTGAACCTGGAGGCCAGAGTTACCAGTGAACCTGGAAGCCAGAGTTATCAGTGAACCTGGAGGCCAGAGTTACCAGTGACCTTGGAGGCCAGAGTTACCAGTGAACCTGGAGGCCAGAGTTACCAGTGAACCTGGAGGCCAGAGTTACCAGTGAACCTGGAGGCCAGAGTTACCAGTAAACCTGGAGGCCAGAGTTACCAGTGAACCTGGAAGCCATAGTTACCAATGAACTTGGAGGCCATAGTTACCAGTGACCCTGGAGGCCAGAGTTACCAGTGAACCTAGAGGTCATAGTTACCAGTGACCCTGGAGGCCATAGTTGCCAGTGACCCTGGAGGCCAGAGTTTCCAGTAAACCTGGAGGCCATAGTTACCAGTGAACCCGGAGGCCATAGTTACCAGTGACCCTGGAGGCCATAGTTACTAGTGAACATTGAGGCCATCGTTACCAGTGAATCTGGAGGCCATAGTTACCAGTAACCCTGGAAGCGATAGTTACCAGTGAACCTGGAGGCCATAGTTACCAGTGACCCTGGAGGCCAGAGTTACCAGTGAACCTGGAGGCTAGAATTACCTGTGATCGTGGAGGCTAAAGTTACCAGTGAACCTGGAGGCCAAAATTACCAGTGAACCTGAAGGCCAGAGTTACCAGTGAACCTGGAGGCCAGAGCTACCAGTGAACCTGGAGGCCAGAGTTATCTGCAAAATTGGAGGCCAGCCATTAGAGTTACCAGTAAACCTGGAGGCCAGAGTTACAGTGAACCTGGAGACAAGAGTTACTAGTGAAACTGAAGGCCAGAGTTACTGTGAACCTGGAGGCCAGAGTTACCTGTGACCCTAGAGACCAGAGTTACTAGTGAAACTAGAGGCCAGAGTTACTGTGAACCTGAAGGCCAGAGTTACCAGTGAACCTGGAGACCAGAGTTACCAGTGAACCTGGAGGCCAGAGTTACCTGTGAGCGTGGAGGCCATAGTTACCAGTGAATCTAGAGGCCAGAGTTACCAGTGAACCTGGAGGCCAGAGTTACCAGTGAACCTGGACACCAGAGTTACCAGTGAACCTCGAGGCCAGAGTTACCAGTGAACCTTGAGGCCAGAGTTACCAGTGATCCTGAAGGCCAGAGTTACCAGTGAACCTGGAGGCCAGAGTTACCAGTGAACCTGGAGGCCAGAGTTACGAGTGAACCTAGAGGCCAGAGTTACCAGTGATCCTGGAGGCCAGAGTTACCAGTGAACCTAGAGGCCAGAGTTACCAGTGAACCTGGAGGCCAGAGTTACCAGTGAACCTGGAGGCCAGAGTTACCAGTGAACCTGGAGACCAGAGTTACCAGTGAACCTGGAGGTCAGAGTTACCAGTGAACTTGGAGACCAGAGTTATTAGTGAACCTGGAGGCCAGAGTTACCAGTGAACCTTGAGGATAGAGTTACCAGTGAGCCTGAAGGCCAGAGTTACTAGTGAACCTAGAGGCCATAGTTACCAGTGAACCTGGAGGCCAGAGTTACCAGTGAACCTAGAGGCCAGAGTTACCAGTGAACCTGGAGACCAGAGTTACCAGTGAACCTGGAGACCAGAGTTACCAGTGAACCTGGAGGCCAGAGTTACCAGTGAACCTGGAGACGAGAGTTACTAGTAAACTTGGGGGCCATAGTTACCAGTGAACCTGGAGGCCAGAGTTACCAGTGAACCTGGAGGCCAGAGTTACCAGTGAACCTGGAGACCAGAGTTGCCAGTGAACCTGGAGATCAGAGTTGCCAGTGAACTTGGAGACCAGAGTTACCAGTGAACCTGGAGGCCAGAGTTACCAGTGAACCTGGAGATCAGAGTTACCAGTGAACCTGGAGACCAGAGTTACCAGTGAACTTGGAGGCCCTTAAGTTGGAATTCCTTGAAGCTGGTGAAGGCTCTTGACCCAAGAAATTTGAGCTGCTCTCCTTTTGGGTGCTGGATGACCCTACGGATTTAGCGCTTTTCCATGAATATTATTAATACTACCAATAATTATACCCTCACATGTAACTTTTGCATACATAGTCAGCCTAAGTAACAGTAACAGCAATATTAGCAGGAACAGTAACAGTATTCAAGCAGCAACAGTAGAAGCAACAGTAACAGTAGCAAGGAGCAACATCAGAAGCAACAGAAGCAGCAACAGTAACAGTAGCATGCAGCAACAGTAACAGTAGCAAGCAGTAACAGTAACACTAGCAAGCAGCAACAGTAACAGTAGCAAGCAGTAACAGTAACACTAGCAAGCAGCAACAGTAACAGTAACAAGCAACAACAGTAGCAAGCAACAACAGTAAGAGTAGGAAGCAGCAACAGTAATAGTAGCAAGCAGCAACAGTAACAGTAGCGAGCAGTAACAGTAACAGTAGGAAGCAGCAACAATAACAGTAGCAAGCAGCAACAGTAGAAGCAACAGTAACTTTAGCGGCAACACTAACAGTAGCAGCAACAGTAACAAGAGCAGTAACAGTAGCAATAGCAGCAACAGTAACAGTAGGAACCTGAATAACAGTTAAAGTCTACGCAACAATAGCAGCAACATTAAATAACAGTAGCAGAAATAGAAGCAGCAACAGTAACAGCAACAGTAACAGTAGCAGCAGTAGTAGCACCAACAGTAACAGTAGCAGCCTGAGTAACAGTGGAAGTATATGCGACAATAGCAGCAACATTAAGTAACAGTAGCAGCAATAATAGCAGCAACAGTAGCAGCAACAGTAACAGTAACACCAACAGTAACAGTAGCAGCAATAGTAGCACCAACAGTAACAGTAGTAGCCTGAGTAACAGTGGAAGTATATGCGACAATAGCAGCAACATTAAGTAACAGTAGCAGCAATAATAGCAGCAACAGTAGCAGCAACAGTAACAGTAACACCAACAGTAACAGTAGCAGCAATAGTAGCACCAACCGTAACAGTAGCAGCAATAGTAGCACCAACAGTAACAGTAGCAGCCTGAGTAACAGTGGAAGTATATGCGACAACAGGAGCAACATTAAGTAACAGTAGCAGCAATAATAGCAGCAACAGTAGCAGCAACAGTAACAGTAGCACCAACAGTAACAGTAGCAGCAATAGTAGCACCAACCGTAACAATAGCAGCAATAGTAGCACCAACAGTAACAGTAGCAGCCTGAGTAACAGTGGAAGTATATGCGACAACAGGAGCAACATTAAGTAACAGTAGCAGCAATAATAGCAGCAACAGTAGCAGCAACAGTAACAGTAGCACCAACAGTAACAGTAGCAGCAATAGCAGCACCAGCAGTAACAATAGCAGCAATAGTAGCACCAACAGTAACAATAACAGCAATAGTAGCACCAACAGTAACAATAGCAGCAATAGTAGCACCAGCAGTAACAGTAGCAGCAATAGTAGCACCAACAGTAACAATAGCAGCAATAGTAGCACCAACAGTAACAATAGCAGCAATAGTAGCACCAGCAGTAACAGTTGCAACCTGAATAACAGATGAAGTCTATGCAACAGTAGCATCAACAGTCTACGTGGGAATAAAGACACTAGTAACAGAGGATCCTTGTAATGCAACATTTCGCCCAAGGCTGTACTTTATCAAGTATAAAGCCCAACCTTGATCGAAACGTTGCATTTAAAGGATCCTCTGCTACCAGTGTCTTTATTCATACCCGTCGGTTTTTCCCATTGTTTACCCATCAGTCTAAGTAAGAGTTGCAGCTTGAATAACAGTAGAAGTGTAAGCAACAGTAGTAGAAACCTAAAGAACAGTAGCAGCGGCAGTCTGAACAGCAGTATTAACAGCTGTCGAACTATAACAGTAGCAGCAGCAGCAGCAGTAACAGTTGCCTAAGTAACAGTTACAGCAATAGCAAGCAAAGTAGCAGCAGCAGCAGCGGGGGAAGGCAGGAAGGAGGAGTATCTTGTGCATGCGCCGTGGACAAGCACACAGGGATGGTTGAAGGGATGGGTGGTGGGTGTTGGGGTGGGTTGGGAATGGTAGGGAAGGTGGGTTGCTACCTCCCTCCCACAGTGCCAGCAAGACCATCAGAGTGACTGTGTCTCTCTCCTCCCTTTCATTATACCAGATCTCAACTGTTCTACGCTACCTGCATTTTCTGGTAAGTATGACGACGTAGCAGTTAGTTTGAGGTGTAATGTATGTAGGAGGAGGATGTGATGGAGGGAGAGTAACGGTGAGTGGAGTAACATCCTCCTCCCTCTCTACCATATGGTTCATCAACACCTGTTTGGGCTCCCTCATGCGTATTTGATCTTCATAAGTAAATAATACACGTGGAATCAAATACTATTTACGGCCTGTTTTTTAGGAATCGTATCTGATTTTATCTCGTGAACAAAAGACATCTTAGCCATAATTATCAGATATTTACGAAGGAGAAACTGAGTGGATGTCTGAATTTTTGTCCCTTCCTCCAACTTTTTATTTTTATTTCGTTCATGACACGAGAATGTCTCATCCGATCGGCTTAAAGTTTACAATGTTGGTGTACGGTAACTAGAGCAAGAGTCTTGGAATAATTGGCATGTGTAGGTGCCCTATGATCACAATTGTAGAACCCATTTCCAGCTTTTTGGAATAGTTCCGATAACTTCCAAAACCTTCGGCTGCTCGGCTTCAAATGTTCAAAAAAGGCGCCTCTTAATTCCTGGAGACCTGGAGAGTTTACCTGGAGAGAGTTCCGGGGGTCAACGCCCCCGCGGCCCGGTCTGTGACCAGGCCTCCTGGTGGATCAGAGCCTGATCAACCAGTCTGTTACTGCTGGCTGCACGCAAATCAACGTACGAGCCACAGCCCGGCTGACAGCTGAGATATTCAAGTGTGTAGATGCATATTTGCCAATTTTATATGTAAAATACTGTGAATTTTTTATTCACATTTAATCACTTAAATATATTCGAGTCTTCTTATGAATGGATTCAGTATTTAATGGCTGATATATCTTACACTCAGGACAGTAGCCATTATATCTTGTTTGTGCGTGTGAACAAATTTGCCAATATACTAAATGTGATAATTGGAGAATGAGTGTTTTGACTGGCTTCAAATTTTCATGGCTGGTGTTTCCCATTAAGGGAGTACATATATATACGTAGTGCGTTGTTATCAATTTCTAAAGAATGCTTCGTCTTATCGGTTTCAGAATGTTAAAGCTTATGCATTCTGTGAGGGATAATTAAATTATTAATTAATATTCGATAAAGTTAAATCACTCGCGATAATTGATAGAAATGTGATATGATTATTTTATATCACAAAGTAACTTACATATAGATGGTCCACACTCGATTATATTCTTAAATATGAATAAAACCCTTTTGCTGACCTAGAAAATGTAGAGAACCTTCACGGCACGCATAACTGAGGGAAAACACCTCAATTACTGGGAGCGCTTGAAGTTCCTGAACCTGTATTCCCTGGAACGCAGGCGGCAGAGATACATGATTGTATACACCTGGAAAATCCTAGAGGGACTAGTACCGAACTTGCAAACGAAAATCACTCACTACGAAAGCAAAAGGCTCGGTAGACGATCCAATATTCCTCCAATGAAAAGCAGGGGTGTCATTAGCACGTTAAAAGACAACACAGTAAGTGTCAGGGGCCCAAGACTGTTCAACTGCCTTCCAGCATACATAAAGGGTATTACCAATAGACCCCTGGCTGTCTTCAAGCAGGCACTGGACAAGCACCTAAAGTCGGTATCTGACCAGCCGGGCTGTGGTTTGTACGTTGGATTGCGTGCAGCCAGCAGTAACAGCCTGGTTGATCAAGCCCTGATCCACCATGAGGCCTGGTCACAGACCGGGCCGCGGGGGCGTTAACCCCCGGAACTCTCTCCAGGTAAACTCCAGATGTATGGATGATTGAGAGTCATGTTACATGATAAAGAACATCTGCCCATATAACCTTAATTGATATAAAGAATATGTACATACAGAGATTACAAAGTTAAGAGTATATTATGTCTCTTGGCTCGTCTCTGGTTGGCGAAGTTCTCCCTAGAAGTTTCCTCCCAGGATCTACCCTTTATACCTAGCGAGTAAGATCTTGCTTCACTGAAACACACTGAATAAAGAAGGATACTTTTGAAAACTTTATTATTATTATTATTATTATTATTATTATTATTATTATTATTAATATTATATGACCAAATCACCTGCAGGAGACTTAGAGGGCATTACCTGAATTATTACCTGCAAGTAATTTGAGTGAGGTAAGTGGGATTTAAGTCACAGCAGGTCACTGAACTGTAACTCCCTCGATGCCCACTCCTTACCACTCTCACAAAAAAAACTAGACCTGACATTAAATTGGTAATTATAATATTAAAACCAGCTACTCTGACTTTTTAAAGTTGTGGACTGTATGTGATTTGTCTTGCTGGGTATACAAAATATAATTGGTATTAGCACTTACCATTTAATTACTGTAGATGGATCAAACCACGACACCTGCCTAACACCTAGACCCTACACTAGTGAACTAAATGCAAGGACTAATGGTGCACTTCCCTGTGAGTGATTGTCCCCCATTCACGCACAATTCTTGAGGTCCTGCAAATTTCCTGTCCCAATTCTTCAGCAGGGGACATTAACATGGGTTCCCATTACAAATTCTGACCGAAACGCCCCATTTTGGCCTCCGAGAACGCCCGATCACATTGCACAATTAAGTCAAGTGTTCCCTTATAAAATTCAATATGGCATCCCCTCCCAGCATCACTCCGCAGCTCTTCTACACCCCCTCACTCGAAATTCTCGAATGGATCAAATCAGCATCATGTTTTATTACACAATTATTGTATTATTCAAATTTACACATGCTGAATTTAGGAAAATCCAAATTTTTCCACAGATACTTTACTGAAAGGTGAATTTAAGACGACGAAATCGTGGTATATCCAATTTAGCATCCTCATGGTACTGCTTCAGCTGCCTCAGTTTTGGGACATCCACAAATTGCTGCGTATTCTTCTTGTCTTGGTACTTGTCTATACAGAATTTAATTGTTGGACAGTGAGGAAAGGCCTGTCAGGGCTTTTACACCCCGCCAATGAACTGGAAACAACATCTGACTTCAAACAACACTACTTATAGACAGTGTTGAGGTGGCAGCGTCGTGGCTCACATCACCGCCTCTCAAGCGTTAACATTTGCCTATAATTATTACAATTTTACTCCTAGGTTCATTGAGAATCTGTTTCCTTTTAGAGAAACTAAAATTAAATCACAATAAACATGTCTACTGCAAAATTCAAGTGTAATATGAGCTCAAATGTAAATAAAATTGTAATAAAGATTAAGACAATAATTGCGACAATTCCTCCAAGGTGAACATGTAGAGACGCTCTCCTACTAATATTATTAAAGTCATTAATTCAAGACGTGAATATAATCTTACATTGTATAACATTAAGTAGATAAATTATTCTACATAAAGTAAATGGTAGTATCTCTCTAATTAGGTACAATTTAATCATATTTATTAATCATTATTAAACATTTTTTCCACATTCCAAGTTAAAATTTGTAGCTAAAAAATATTAAAATTTTAATGAAATTGTTAAAAAAATACTCGGAATTGTTGGTTCAGAGCAATTACTGGAGAATTCCTTTTCTGATAGACTTCAAACTTTGTGTTGACTTATGTAAATTCTGAAGTTAAATAAGTTGGTTTTAACGTAACGTCAGGAAACAGGACAAGTGTTTCCTGGCGCTGGTCTTAGTCAAATGATGACCCACTGTTGGAGCTCTTGGCCATCTGACCGAGGCCTTCCGCTGGCTTCCCGGTTATGGTCATAGTTATGACCACATCTGTGTATATCGGCTTCAAACACTAACCTCTCTTATATCTTTTATGATTTTTTTTTTGCATTTAAAGTAAACTTTGTATATACCAATTTTATAATTTGTTTAAATTAAATTATATTTTCTTAAAAAGCCAAAACAAAATATTTTTAAAGAATTGCAAAGAATTTTAAATATGTGTAAAAAATAAAATTAAGAAATATTCAAATTTCGTATTTTTATATTGTTTTAAGTTTTCAGGAGTTTAGTGAAGCCTTAAATAATGTACAAGTTTATAAGAGAAACAATATATTGTTAGGTAGAGTGCTGCTTTCTTCCATAAACTTCCCTCAAAGTTGTGGTTACAACTTCAGATCTTATCTGACCAGCATCAACTCGTTAACCCGTTCAACTCAAACTACAGAAACGTTCCATGATGATATATTCTCCATAGAGGAAGGTTGATGTTGTTAAGGTTGGGAGGCTGTAGGCGCCATCTTGCCAGTTTTAATCTCATAAAAAAGGTTTAAAATAATTTTTGGCATAAAAAACCGGGTTTTTTTCCTCAAGAGGGGTTTCCTTGGGTGATGGTGTTGGGGTCTTGGGTCCCAAGGGGGGTGCCCTAACAAAAGGCAACAACACAGACAAACATCACAACAACATCACAAAACAAATCACGACAACAACAGCAACACACAGACAACATCACAGACAACCCTCAAGACAAAATCACAGACAAACCCTCACAGACAAAATACAGACAACTTTACAAAACAAAAAACACAGACAACATCACAGACAACATCACAGACCCAAAAACACGACAAAAATCACAGACAACATCAAGGGCAACAAACACAGACAAAAATCACAGAAAAAATTTACAGGCAAACCCCTACACGAAAAACCATCACAAAAACAACTCACAGAAAACATCACAGACAACATCAAGGGCAAAATCCCCAGACAAAAAACTAGACAACATCACAGAAAATAAAAGGGCAACCCTCGCAGACAACATCACGACATCAAAAGACGACATCACAGACAACATTACAGAAAACATCACAGACAACACCACAGAAATCACAGAAACATCACAGACAACATCAAAAGAAAAAAAATCAAACCCAAAAACACAGACAAAATCACAGACAACATCAAAACAACATCACAAAACAACATCACAGGCGGAACAGAGACAACAAACCCCAAAAAACACACAGACAAACTTTACAAACGACATCACAGACAAAACACAGAAAACATCACAGACAACATCACAGGCAACTTTACACTACATTACAGGAATACTACAGACAAAAAATCACAGCAACTTTACAGCAACATCATTGATAACATACAAGACAAAAATCACAGACAAAAATCAAGAAACATCACAGACAACATCACAGACAAAATCACAGCAACATCACAGAAACATCACAGACAAAAATCACAGACAACAAACATAGACAACTCACAGACAACATCACAGAAATCACAGACAAATCACAGGGCCAAAATCACAGAAAAAATCACAGACAACACCACAAAAACATCACCGAAAAATCACAGACAACATCTCCCGAAAAAAATCACGACAACATCACAGACAAAATCACAGACAAAATCACAGAAAACGTAAAAAAACACCACAGAAAAAATCACAGACAACATACAGACAAACATCATAGACAACATCACATACCAAAATCACAGACAAAATCACAAAACAACATCCCCAACAACATCACAGAAAACATCCCAGACACATCAAAAGACAACATTTACAAAACACACAGACAGCTTTAAGGGCAAAAATTTAAAAAACAGCATCACAGACAACATCACAAAACAACATCACAGACAACATCACAGACAACTCACAACAACCTTTACAAACAACATCACAGGGCACATCACAGCCAAAAATCACAGACAACATCACAGACAAATCAAAGGGAACATCACAAGCAACATCACAGGTTCATTTCAGGCAACATAAAAGACATCATATAAACTCACTGAAAAAATCACAGACAACAACTCAGACAACAAACCCCAAAAAAAAAAATCACAGGCAAAATCAAAATATAAAAATCACAGACAACAAACACATACAACATCACAGACAACCGCCCCAGACAGCCCTCACCCGACAACATCACAAAAACCCTAAAAGACAACATCACAGGCAACATACCAGCAAAAATCATAGGGCAAAAATCACAGACAACATTATGGAAACATCACAAAACAACAAACACGGGCAAAAATTTAAGGCAAAATCAAACCGCAACAAACATAGCAAATCACAGAAAAATTATGGGACAAAAATCACCGACAACCCCAAGGGCCAAATCACATATAAAATGCAGACAAAAACACAGTGACCTGACAGGGAATATGAAAAGGCAACATCCCCGAGGAAAATCACAAAAAACATGAAAGGGAAAAAATGGGCAGGGGAAAAATACAGGCTACCCTCACAGGGAACACCCAAAACCCAAAATCACAGAAAAACCACGACAACCCTCACAGGGCAACATAAAATTTCAACATCACAAAAAAACCCTGGGAAAACAACATCACAGGAAAAACTCAAAAACAAAAATAAAAGGCAACATCACAGGGAGCATCACAGGCTAACCCTTACAGGCAAAACTACAGACAACAAACAAAAAACAACATCATAGACAACACACAAAACAACAAACGCAGAAACATCATGGATAAATCCAGAAAACTTTCCCCCTTTCAACATCACAGACAACATCACAAAACAAAATTACAAGGGATACCACGATGACATTTTTAGAAAAATCTCACACCAAAATCACAGAAAACTCACAGGCAACCCCCACATAAATCAAAATACAACAAACTCAGAGAACATTTACAGAGAAAAATTTACCCGACAACATTACGAATAAAATCACAAAAAAATCCAAATTTAACATGACAGGGAACTTTACAGACAAAATTTACAAAGGGAATCATCCAGACAACATAAAGGACAACATCAAAGACAACGTCATAAAGGGAACATCCCAAAAAACGTCATAGGGGCAACATCACCAAAACAAACTTTACAGATAACATCACAGACAAAAAATCCCCAGACAACATCACGACAAAATCACCCGGGGGCAACAAACAGGCAACATTTACAGCAACATCACAGAAAACATTCCCCAAACAGGGAACACAGACAACATCAAAGACAGCCCTCACAGACAAAATCACAGACAACATCCAGACAACACACAGACAAAATCCCCATAAAAAAATCACAAAAAAACATCGCAACAACATCACAGAAACATCACAGACAAAATCACAGGCAGCATCAAGGGCAAAAATCACCGACAACATCACAGACAACATCATGGAAAAAATCACAGAAAAAAATCACAGACAACATTTACAGACAAAAATCACAGACCAAAATTACAGGCAACACCACAGATGACATTATAGGGAAAAAATCTCACACAAAAATCACAGAAAAAAATTTACAAGGGAAAACCACACATAACATAAAAGGGCAAAATCAATAAACATCACAGACCCAAAATACAGAGACCATAAAAGACAACATTACGAATAAAATCACAAAACAAAATCACAATTTAACATGAAGGGAACACACAGAAAAATATTACAGGCAACACACAGACCAAAAATAAAGGACAACTTTACAGACAACGTCATAGGCAAAAAATCCCGACAAGTCATAGGCAAAATCACAGAAAAAACATCACAGGCCCCATCACAGACAACATCAAAAGGGAGCAAACACAGACAAACCCCCAGACAAAACACAGACAAAATCACAGGGGAACATCACAGGCAACATCCCCAGACAACATCACAGACAAAATTTAAAGACAACATCACAGACAAAAATCACAGAAACATAAAAACAACACACAGACATCAAAAGACAACTCACAAGAACATCACAGACAACATAAAAAGACAACATAAAGGGAAAACCCTCCCCAAAAAACAAAAGTCATAGGCAACATCAAAGACAAAGTCATAGGCAACATCACAGAAAACATCACAGGCCACATCACAGACCCAAAATTTACAGGGAACATCACAGACAACACCCCAGACAACATCACAGACAACTTTTAAAGGGAAAAATTTACAGGGGAACATCCCAGGAAAAATCACAGACAAAATCAAGCAAAAATCACAGGGCAAAATCACAGACAACATCCCCAGACAACATCACAGGGCATCAAAAGACAAAATCCCCAAGCAACATCCAGACAACTTCACGGGAACATCAAAACTCCACACCAGACAAATTTACAGATAACATACAGGCAAACATGACAGACTCCTCACAGACAACTTTAAGATAAAATCAAAGGGAACATGACAGAATAAAAGGGGGCTCACAGACAACCCCCAAGACAAAACACAGACAACCCAAAACAGACAACAAACAAAGATAACTTTACAGACAACTTTACCCGACAACTTTACAGACAACACACAGACAACATCACAGACAACATCACAGACAACATCCTTTGCAAAAAAACACAACCCAAATCCAGGGGAACATCAAAAGGAAAAAAATCTCAGACAACATCAAACAACCTCAAGACAACATCAAAAGATAACATCACAGACAAATTTACAGATACCCCACAGCAAAACCAGGCAACATTACAGACAACATCGCAGATAACATGACAGAAACATCCAGAAAAACAAACACAGATAACATCACAACAAAACCCCCAGATAAAAATCACAGCAACATCACAGGGCAACATTGCAGTCGGCCCAGAACGAAGGTACAAACCTTTCAAAATTAAAAGCCCCCAAAAGGGAAAATTTAAGCTGCAGAACAACCCCCTCAACCTCCCTGGTTTCACCAACACCCCCCTCAACCTCCCTGTTTATCACCCCAAAACCCCCTCCCCCAACCCCCCCTGGGGCATCACCCAAAACCCCCTAAACCCTTTCCGGTCATCACTAACACCCCCTCTACCTCCCCCGGTCAACACTAACACCCCTCTTTAACCTCCCTGGTAAACCTAACACCCCCCTCAACCTTCCCCCGGTATCACTAACACGCCCCCCAACCTCCCTGGTCATCACTAAAACCCCCTTTAAACCCCCCTGGTCTTCACTAACACCCCCCTTTTAACCCCCCTGGTCATCATAACCCCTCTCAACCTCCCCCGGTCTTCATAAACAACCCCCCCTCAACCCCCCTGGTTTATAAAAATTTAAAAACCACCCCCTCAACCTCCCTGTTTATCACCAACACCCCCTTTAACCTCCCTGGTCATTCCCCCCCCAAACCCCCCTCTCAAAAAACCCCCCTGGTCATCACCCAAAACCCCCTTTAACCTCCCGGTCATTTACTAAACCCCCTCAACCTTTTGGGCCCTACTAACACCCCTCTCAACCCCCTGGTCCCTCACAAAAACCCCCTCAAACCCCCCTGGTTCCCTCATTAACACCCTCTCCCCCAACCCTTTCCCGGGGCATCAAAAACACCCCCCTCAACCTCCCTGGTTTATCCAAAAACCCCTCTAAACCTCCCTGGTCTTCACTAACACCCCTCTCAACCTCCCTGGGAAAACCCTTTCCCCCCCTTCCCCCTCCCTTGTCATCACTAACAACCCCCCTTTAAAACCCCCCTGGTTATCCCCTAGCACCCCTCTCAACCTCCTGGGTCTTAAAAAACAAACCCCCCTCAAAATCCCTGGCCAAACACCCAAAAAACCCCCCTCAACCTCCCTGGTCTTTTCCCAACACCCCTTTAACCTCCCCCGGTCATCACCCCAACCCCCCCTCTCAAACCCCCCTGGGCATCACTAACACCCCTCTCAACCTCCCAGGTCTTACCAACCCCCTCTCAACCTCCCCCTTTATCACTAACAAATCCTCTCAAACCCCCCTGGTCATCACAAAAACCCCCTCTCAACCTCCCTAGTATCACTAACCCCCCCTTTTACCTCCCCTGGGTTAAACCCCTAGCCCCCCCTCTCAAACCCCCTGGTTTTTCAACAACACCCTTCCCCCAAAATCCCCCGGCCCTCACCAACACCCCTCCAACCTCCCAAGGGCCCTCAATAACACCCCCCCCCAAAACCTCCCCCCGGGCATCACTAACACCCCCCTAAAACCCCCCCTGGGAAACCCCAACAACCCCCTTTTAAACCCCCCTGGTCATCACTAAAAAACCCCCCTTTTAAAACCTCCCTTGGGCTTCACCAACACCCCTCTCAACCTCCCGGGGCATCACTAAAACCCCCCTCAACCTTCCTTGTCTTTACCAAAACCCTTTCCCAAACCCCCCTGGTCTTCATCAAAAAACCCCCCTCAATCTCCCTGGTCATTACTAAAACTCCTCTCAACCCCCCCGGGGCTTTAAATAACACCCCTCTTTTTTTCCTCCCTGGGCTTCAACCCAACCCCCCTTCCAACCCTCCCTGGTCTTCCCAACACCCCTTTTCCCCAAAAACCCCGGTCATCAATAAAACTCCTCTCAACCCCCCTGGTATCACAAACACCCCTCTCAAACCCCCCTTTCCTCACTAACACCCCTTTTAAACCTTTCCCCCGGTCATCACCAAAAACCCCACTCAAACTCCCTGGTCATCCCCTCTCAAACCCCCCTTGTTTTTTCACCCCCAAAACCCCTTTCCCAAACCCCCCTGGTCCCTTTATCAACAAACCCCCCCCCAAACTCCCCGGTATCACTAACACCCTTCAACCTCCCCGGGGCTCACTAAAACCCCTTCAAAACCCCCCCTGGGCTTTACCAACACCCTTTTCCAAAAACCCCCCTGGGCTTTAACCAACCCCCCCTCCAACCTCCCCCGGTTTATCACCCCAACACTCCTCTCAACCTCCCCCGGTCATCACTTAAAACCCCCCCTTTTCAACCTCCCGGCATCACTAAAAACCCCTCTCAACCTCCCTTTGGGCATCACTAAAAACTCCTCTCAACCTCCCTGGTCTTCACCAAAAACCCCTCTCAACCTCCCTGGTCTTCCCAACACCCCTCTCAACCTTTCCCCCTCTTTACCCAAAACTCCCCTCAACCCCCCTGGCTTCATTTAAAACCCCCTCAAACCCCCCTGGGCTTCACCAACAAATCCCCAACCTCCCCGGTCATCACAAACACCCCTCTCCAAAACCCCCCTAGTCATCACTAAAAAACCCCCCTTTTAAACCCCCTTTGGTTTTTCACAGCACCCCTCTCAACCCCCCCTGGTTTTTAACAACACCCTTCTCAAACTCCCTGGGGCCCTCACCAAAACCCCTTCAAAACCCCCCTGGGCATCACTAACAACCCCCCTCAAACCCCCCTGGGGCATCACCAACCCCCCCTTTAAAACCCCCCTGGCATCCCTAAACCCCTCTCAACCTCCCTGGTCATCACCAAAACCCCTTCAAAAATCCCTGGGCCTTTACTAACACTTTCCCCTTTAAAACCCCCTGGTCTTTAAATAAAAACCTCTCTCAACCTCCCGGAAAAAAAAAAAAAAAACACCCTCTCAACCCCCCTGGTCTTCACCCCAAAACCCCCCTTTAACTTCCCCGGCCATCATAACACCCCTAATTTAACCCCCGGGGGGCTTCAACAACACCCCTTCAAAAACCCCCTTGGGTTTACAACAAACCCCCTTAACCTCCCCGGGCTTCATCAAAAACCCCCTCAACCTCCCCGGTTTTTCTACAAAACCCCTCTCAACCTCTCTGGGTTTCCCCAAAACCCCCCCAAACCCCCCCTGGTCTTTTACCAAAACCCCTCTTTTAAATTCCCTGGTATCATAACACCCCCCCCAACCTCCCCGGGCTTTCAAAAAACAACCTCTCCTTTTAAACCCCCTTGGCTTCATAACACCCCTCCCTTTTTAAACCCCCCTGGGCTTCAAACAAAAACCCCTTAAACCCAACTGGGGTTTTACCCAAAACCCCCTTCCCCCCAAACCCCCCTGGTTTCCCAACCCCTCTCAACCTCACGGGCTTCATCAACACCCCTTTTCAACCCCCCGGGGCTTTACCAAAAACCCCTTCCAAAATCCTGGTCTTCACCAAAAACCCCCCCCAACCTCCTGGCTTTTAAACAAAAATCCCCCCTTAAAATCCCTGGTTTCATCAAAAACCCCTCAACCTCCCTTTGGTTTTTTCAACAACACCCCTTCAACCTCCCTGGCTTCACCCCAAAAACCCCCCTTTAAACCCCCCCCCCCCTGATCCCTTTAAACCCAACCCCCCCTCTCAACTTCCCCGGTCATCCCCTAACACCCCTTTCAAAAACCCTGGGCTTAAAAAACACCTCTCTCAAACCCCTTTTGGGCTTCAACAAACCCCTCTCAACCTCCCTGGCCCCCTTCACCAACACCCCTCTCAACCTCCCCGGTCTTCCCAACACCCTCTCAAAAATTTACTGGCCCACTAACACCCCTCTCCCCAAAATCCGGGGGTTTCAAAAAACACCTCCCCTTTAACCTCCCTTGGGCTTCACCAACACCCCTCAACCTCTCCCGGTCTTTTACCAACACCCCTCTCAAACCCCCCTGGTTTCCCCCCACCAAAAACCTTTCTAAAACCCCCCTGGTTTTTCCCAACCCCCCTCAAACCCCCCTTGGGCTTCACCAACACCCCCCTCAACCTCCCTGGTCTTACCAAAAAACCCCCTCTCAACCTCCCCGGTCATCACTAACCCCCTCCCAAACCCCCCTGGTCTTCACTAACACCCCTCTCAAACCCCCCCTGGTCCCTCACTTTAAAAACCCCTCCAACCTCCCTGTTCATCACCAACACCCCCCCTCAAAATTTCCCGGGGCAAACACCAAAACCCCCCCCTCAACCTCCCTGGTCATCACCAACAAACCCCCCTCAACCCCCCTGGTCATCACTAACACCCTCTCAACCTTTCCGGTCTTCACTAAAAAACCCCTCTCAACCTCCCTGGGCATCACTAACAACCCCCTCAACCTCCCTTGGGGCATTCCCTTAAAAAACCTTCCCCTCAAAAATTCCTGGTCATCCTAAAAACCCCTTTCAACCTCCCTTTGGGCATCACTAAAAACCCCCCTCAACCTCCCCCCGGTCTTCAATAAACCCCTCACAACCCCCCTGGTCATCACTAAAACCCCTCTCAACCTCCCCCTCTTTAAAAAAAACCCCTTTAACCCCCTGGGTTTCACTAGCACCCCTTAAAAACCTCCCCCGGTCTTCAAAAAAAAACCCCTTTTCAAACTCCCCCCGGGCCCTCACCAACCCCCTCTTACCTCCCCGGTTCCCTCACTAACACCCCTTCCCCAAACCCCCCGGGCCTCACCAAACCCCCTCTTTAACCCCCCCCTGGTCCCTCACTAACCCCCTTTCAACCCCCAGGTTTTTCACCAAAAACCCCTCTCAAACCCCCCTGGTCATCACTAAAAACTCCTCTCAACCTCCCTGGTCCCTCCCCAAAAACCCTCCAACCCCCTAGTCATCAAATAACACCCCCTTTTAAACCTCCCTGGTTACACTAGCAACCCCCCTCAAAAACCCCCGGTCTTCAACAACCCCTTTCAAAAATCCCTGGCCCACCAACACCCCCTCAACCTCCCCGGGGCATCACTAACCCCCTCTCAAAATCCCTGGGATCACTAACACCCCCTCAAACCCCCCCTGGGGCATCACCCAAAAAACCCTCTTAAAACCCCCCTGGTCATCAAAATAACACCCCCTTTCAAACCCCCCTGGTTTCACCAACAACCCCCCTCAACCCCCCGGGGGCATCACAACACCCCCCTTTAAAAATTTTTTTGTCTTTCACCAAAAACCCTTCCAAAACCCCCCTGGTCTTCATCAACACCCCTCCCCAATTTTCCCCGGGATCACTAACACTCCTCTCAAACCCCCCGGGTCACACTAAACACCCCTTCAAACTCCCTGGTCTTTACCAAAACCCTTCCAAACCCCCGGGCTTCACCAACACCCCTTCAACCTCCCTGGTCATCACTAACACTCCTCTCAACCCCCCTGGTCAAACACAAACCCCCTCTAAAACCTTTCCCTTTCACAATAACACCCCTTTAAAACCCCCCCTGGTCATCAACCCCACCCCACTCAATCTCCCTGGTCATCACCCCCTCAACCTCCCTTGTCCCTTTAAAAAACCACCCTTCCAAAAACCCCCCTGGTTTTTCAATTTAACCCCCCCCCCTCAATTTTCCCTGGGGCATCACTAACAAATCCCCCTCAAACCCCCCCCATCACTAAAAAACCCCCCTCCAACCTCCCCCGGGCTTCACCAAACCCTTCCCCAAACCCCCCGGTTTTTCCCAAAACCCCCCTCAACCTCCCTGGGCATCAAATTAAAACTCCTCTCAACCTCCCCGGTCATTTACAAACCCCCCCCCTCAACCTCCCCGGTCATCCAAAAATAAAAAACCCCCCTCAAAATCCCCGGTAATCAACCCAACACTCCTCTCAAAACCCCCCTGGTCTTCACCAACCCCCTCTCAAAAAATCCCTGGTCTTTACCAACAACCCCTCTCCCTCCCCGGTCTTCACCAAACACTCCTCTCAACCTCCCCGGTTTCATTAACACCCCTCTCAAAACCTTTCCCCGGGCTTAAACCCAAAACCCCACCAAAACCCCCCTGGTCAATTTACAAAACCCCCCCCTCAAAAATCCCCCAGTCATCCTAACAACCCCCTTTTAAAACCCCCCGGGTTTTCATAGCACCCCTCTCAACCTCCCCCGGTTTTTTAAAAACACCCCTTTTCAAAAATCCCTGGCCATCACCAACAAAAACCCCTCAACCTCCCTGGTCTTTACTTTTCACCCCTCTCAAAACCCCCCGGGGCATCCAAACCCCAAACCCCTTTTTAACCCCCCCAGGTTTAAACACTAACACCCCCCCCCCAACCCCCCGGGTCATCACCAAAAAACCCCTTTAACCTTCCCCGGTTTATCACTAACACTCCTTGGAAAAACCCCCCCGGGGCATCCAAAAAACACCCCTCTCAACCTCCCCCGGGTTTTCACTAACACCCCTCTCAACCTCCCCTGGTCTTCCCAAAAAACCCCCTTCAACTTCCCTGGTCATCACTAAAACCCCTCCCAAACTCCCCTGGTCTTCAACAACAAACCCCCCTCAACCTCCTTGGGCTTCATTTTAACCCCCCCTTTTTAACCTCCCCCCGGGCTTCATTTAACACCCCCCCCTCAACCTCCCCCGGGCTTCTCCAAAACCCCTCTCAAACCCCTTCCCGGTTTTTTCACCAACCCCCCCTTTTCAACATCCCCGGTCTTCACCAAAAACCCCCTAAAATTCCCCCGGTCATCACTAACCCCCCCTCCCCAACCCCCCCTGGTCTTCAAAAACCCTCTCTCAACCCCCTTGGGGCTTATCAACAAACCCCCCTTTAAAAATCCCTGGTCTTCAAACAACGCCCCCCTCAAAACCCCCCTGGGGCTTCCCCCAAAACCCCTCTCAACCTCCCTGGGCTTCACCCAAAACCCCCTAACCTCATGGGTCTTCATCAACAAACCCCCCTCAAACCCCCCCTGGTCTTCCCAACAAACCCCCCTCAACATCCCTGGTCTTCAAACCCAAAACCCCTCTCAACCTCCTTGGGCTTCCTCAAAATCCCCCTTAAACCCCCCTGGTCTTTTATCAACCAAAAACCCCCCCAACCTCCCCCGGGCTTCAACAACCAAACCCCTTTTCAACCTTCCCCGGTCTTCACCACCAACACCCTTCCCCACCCTCCCCCAACTTCGCAAAACACCCCTCTCAAACTTCCCGGGGCATCACAACACCACCCCTTTTAAATCCCTGGTCTTCAAAAAACACCTCTCTCAACCTCCTTGGTCTTCTTTAACAAACCCCCCTTAACCTTTCCTGGTCCCTTTACAAAAACACCCTCTCAACCTCCCTTTGGGCTTCAAAAAACACCCCCCTCAACCCCTGGTCCCTTTAAACCCCAAAAACCCCCTCTTTAACCCCCCTGGTTTCCCCCAAACCCCCCCCCAACTTCCCTGGTTTTTCACTAACAACCCCCCCTCAACCTCCCTGGGCCCTTAAAAAAACACCTCTCTCAAACCCCCCTGGTCCTTTAACCCAACCCCCCCTCCCCAACCCCTTGGGCTTCAAACCCAAACACCCCCCCTCAACCCCCCTGGTCTTCACCAAAAAAAATTTCTCAACCTTTCCCCGGTCTTCACCAACACCCCTCTCAACCTCCTTTGGGTTTTACCAAAAAACCCCCTCAACCTCCCTTGGGGGTTTTCGAAAACTCCTCTGAACCCCCCTGGGGTTTAAATTTAAAAACCCCTTCTTCAACCTCCCCGGTCTTTACCCAAAACTCTTCTCAACCCCCTGGTCCCTTTACGAACACCCCCCTTTAAAAACCCCCCTGGTCTTCACGAAAAACCCCTCTCAAAACCCCCGTGGGGCTTTCACCCCAACACCCCTCTCAACCTCCCCCGGTCATCACCCAAAACCCCCCCTCAACCTCCCCCGGGCATCATAACACCCCTCTCAACCCCCCTGGTCTTCACCAAAACCCCCCTCAAACCCCCCTGGTCTTCGCCCAAACACCCCTCCCCAACCTCCTGGTCATCACCCAACCCCCTTTCAACCTCCCCTGGTCATCACTAACAACCCCCCTTTAACCCCCCCTGGTCATATTTTAAAAAACCCCCCCCAAACCCCCCTGGTCATCAATAACACCCCCCTTAAAAAACCCCTCTGGGGCTTTTAACAAAACCCCTCGGGAACCCCTTGGCATCCCCTAAAAACCCTCTAACCTCCCGGTCTTCACCAAACCCCTTCAATTCCCTGGGTTTTTCATCAACACCCCCCTCAAACCCCCCGGCTTTTACCAAACATCCCTCTCAAACCCCACTGTTTCCCCCCCCCCCCCCCCTTTATCAACCCCCCCCTCAACCCCCCTGGTCTTCACCAACAACCCCCCTCAAGCTCCCCGGGCTTCCCCCAAAAACCCCTCTCAAAACCCGCCTGGTCTTCAAACCCAAAAACCCTTTTTCAACCCCCCTGGGTTTTTACCGACACCCCCCCAAAAAACCCTGATCTTCACCAACACCCCTCCAAAACCCCCCTGGTTTATCACCAACACCCCTCTCAACCTCCCTGGTCATCACTAAACCCCTCCCAACCTCCCCGGTAAACACCCAAAACCCCCTCAAACCCCCTGGTTATCACTAAAAACCCCTCTCAACCTTCCCTTTGGGCATCCCCAACACCCCTCTCAAACCCCCCCTGGTTTATACTAACACCCCTTTCAACCTCCCTGGTCATCACTAACACCCCTTCAACCTCCCTTTGGGCATCACCCAACACCCCTTTCAACCTCCCTGGTTTTTCACCAACACCCCTCTCAACTTCCCCCGGGCATCATAACACCCTCCCCAACCTCCCCTGGTCTTCAACAACACCCGTTCAACCCCCTTGGTCTTCATATTTACCCCCCTTAAAAACCTCCCGGTCCCTTTACAAAAACCCCTCTCAACCTCCCTGGTCTTTTTACCAACACCCCTCAACCCCCCTTTGGGTTCTCCAACACCCCTCCCCAAAAATTTAACCTTTGGGCCTTTATCAAAAACCCATCTCAAACCCCCCGGGGCTTTACCAACAACCCCCCCCTCAAAACCCCCCCTGGTCTTCAAACCCAAAACTTTCTCAACCCAATGGTCTTCTTTAAAACCTCTCTCAACCCCCCCTGGTCTTCACCAAAACACCCCCCTCCAAAACCCCCCTGTTTTTTACCAACACCCCCTTTAAACCCCCTGGGGTTTACCAACACCCCCCTCAACCCCCCCTGGTCTTCCCCAACACCCCTCTCAAACCCCCCTGGTCTTCATAACAAAAAATCTAAACCCCCCTGGTCTTCACCCAAAACCCCCCCTCAAACCTCACTGGTCTTCATCAACACCCCTCTCAAAACCCCCCTGGTCTTCACCAACACCCCCCCCCAACCTCCCTGGACCCTTTACCCAAAAAACCCCTCTCAGCCTCCCTGGTCTTCACCAACACTCCTCTCAACCTCCCTGGTTTTCATTAAACCTCTCTCAACCTCCCTGGGGGCTTCACCAACACTCCACTAAAACCCCCCTGGGGCTTCACCGAAATCTTTCCCCTCAACCTCCCTGTTTTCAAAACCCCTCTCAACCTCCCTGGGGCTCACCAACACCCCCCCTCAAAACCCCCCCTGGTCAAACACTAACACCCCTCCCCAACCTCCCTGGTTTATCAAACCCAAACCCCTCTCAACCTCCCGGGGCCCTCACTAACACCCCCCCTCAACCTCCCTGGGCATCACCAACACCCCTCTCACCCCCTGGTCATCACTAACAACCCCCTCCCCAACCCCCCCCTGGTCATTTACTACACCCCCCTCAACCCCCCTGGTCATCACAACCCCTTCAACCTCCCTGGTCTTCAACCCAAAAACCCTTTTTCAACTTCCCCGGTCAAACACAAAAAACCCCCCCCTCAAACTCCCCCGGTCTTCACCAACACCCCCCTCAAACCCCCTAGGTCTTCATCAAAAACCCCTCTTAAAACCCCCCTGGGCTTCATCAACACCCCTCTCAACATCCCTGGTCTTTACCCCACCCCTCTCAACCTTCCCCCGGTCTTCACCACACCCCCCCTCACCTCCCCCTGGGCTTTATCAAAACCCCTCTAACCTCCCCGGGGCTTTACCAAACCCCCCCTTTAACCTCATGGTCTTCATCAACAACCCCTCTCAACCTCCCCCGGTCTTCAACAACCCCCTCTTTAACCTCCCTGGGCTTCACCAACACCCCCCTTTAACCTCCCTGGTGTTTACCAACCCCCTCTCCCCAAACCCCCCCGGTCTTCACCAACACCCCCCTCCAAAAATCCCCTGGTCTTCAAACCCAAAACCCCTCTTTAAAACCCCCCTGGGCTTTACCAACCCCTCCCCAAAACCCCCCTGGTCATCACCAACACCCTCTCAAACCCCCCTTTTTCATCACTAAAACCCCTTTAAAAACCCCCCGGTCATCACCAACCCCCCTCCCCCACCTCCCCGGTTTTTCGCCCCCCACCCCCCTCTCACCCCCCTGATCATCAAACCAAAACCCCTCTCAACCCCCCTGGTCATCAACTAAAAACCCCCTCAACCTCCCCGGTTTATCCCTTAACACCCCTCCTCAACCTCCCTGGTCAACTAACTCCCCCCTCAAAAACCCCCTGGGCTTCACCACCCCCCCTCCCCAAAAATCCCCGGTCATCACTAACCCCCCTCTCAAAACCCCCCTGGGCTTTCCCCCGCACCCCTTCAAAATCGGGTGGTCTTCAAACCAAAACCTCCCCTAAACCTCCCTGGTTCTTCCCTCAAACCCCCCCTCTCAAAACCCCCTTGTCATCAAATAAAACCCCCCCCCCCTCAACCTCCCTGGCATTAAAAAACAACCCCCCTCCCCCTCCGGTCTTCGCCAAAACCCTCTCAACCTCCCTGACATAACCCAACACCCCTCTCAACCTCCCTGGGCATCACTAACACCTCTCTCAACCTCCTGGTCCCTCCTAACTCCCCCCCCCAACCTCCCTGGTCTTCACCAACAAACCCTCTCCCAAACCCCCCTGGTCATCACCCAAACCCCTCTTTAACCTCCCCCGGTCCCTTTACGAACACCCCTCTCAACCCCCTGGTCTTTTCTAACACCTCTCTCAACCTCCCCGTTCATCAATTTTAAAACCCCCCCTCAACCTCCCGGTATCATAAACTCCCCCTCAACCCCCCTGGTCCCTCACCAACAACCCCCTCCAAAACCTTTCCCCGGTCATCACTAAAAAAACCCCTTCAAACCCCCCTGGTTTCACCCAAAACCCCCCCTCAACCCCGGGGCTTTACAACACCCCTTAACCCCCTTTTCTTCAACCCAAAAACCCTTCCAAAATCCCTGGGCTTTACCCAAAACCCCCCCTCAATCCCTGGTCTTTACCAACACCCCCTTTAAAAATCCCGGTCTTATTAAACCCCCCTCAACCTCCCCGGCTTCACCAACAACCCCCCCCAACCTCCCTGGTCTTTTACCCCAAAACCCCCTCAACCCCCCTGGTCTCAAAAACACCCCTCTCAAAACCCCCCTTTGGGTTTCACCAAAAACCCCTTAACCTCCCTGGGTTTTTCCAAAAACCCCTTTCAAAACCCCCTGGTCTTTACCAACCCCTTCTCAACCCCCCTGGCCCGAACACCCCCCTCAAACCCCCTTTTTTCACCAAAACCCCTTTTCCCAAACCCCCTGGGCTTTATCCCCCAAAACCCCCCCTCCAACCCCCCTGGGCTTCCCAAAAAAACCCTCTCAACCTTTCCCGGGGGATCACCAAAAACCCCTCCCCAAACCCCCTGGTCTTAAAAAACCCTTCCAAAATCCCTGGTTTTTCAAACACCCCCCTCAACCCCCTGGGCTTTTACTAACCCCCCTCTCAACCTCCCTGGTCCTTTAAAAAAACCCCCTCTCAAACCCCCGGGCATCAAATAAAAACCCCTCTCAACCTCCCGGGCTTTACCAACACCCCCCTCAACCTCCTGGTTTCACCAACCCCTTAAAACCCAAAATCCCTGGTCTTTTCCCCAAAACCCCTCTCAAAACCCCCTTGGGCTTTACCAAAAACCCCTTCAACCTCCCTGGTCTTTAAACACCCCCTTTTCCCCCTCCCTGGTCTTCCCCAACAAAACCCCCCCAAACCCCCCTGGTCAACAAAACACCATCTCAACCCCCTGTCAAACATAACACCCCTTTAAAAATCCCTGGTTATCACTAACACCCTCTAAAACCCCCTGGTCTTTAACCCAAATTTTTTTTTTTTTTTCCCAAAAAAAAAAAATTTTTTAAAAAAAATTTTAAAATTTTTTAAAAAAAAAAAAAAATTTTTTAATTTTTTTTTTTTTTTAAAAGGGAAAAAAAAAAAAATTTTTTTTTTTTTAAAAAATTTTAAATTTTTTTCCAAAAAAATTTTTTAAATTAAAAAAAAATTTTTTAAAAACCCAAAAAAAATTTTTTAAAGGGGGGGGGGGAAAAAATTTTTTAAAAGGAAAAAATAAAAAAAAAAAAAATTTTTTTTTTGTTTGGGTTTTTTGGGGGGGTTAAAAAAAAAAATTTTTTAAAAAAAAAAAAAAAAAAAAAACCCCCCCAAAAACCCCCCCCCAAAAAAAAAAAAAATTTTTTTTTAAAAAACCCCCCAAAAAAAAAAAAAAAAACCCCAAAAAAAAAAAAAAAAAAATTTTTTTAAAGGGGGGGAAAAAAAAAAAACCCTTTAAAAAAACCAAAAAAACCCCAAAAAAAAAAAAAAAAAAAAAATTTTCCCCAAAAAAAAAATTAAAACCCCCGGGGGAAAAAAATTTTTCCCCCAAAAAAAAAACCCCCCCCAAAAAAAAACCCCCAAAAAAAAAAAAACCCCAAAAACAACCCAAAAAAAAAAAACCAAAAAAAAGGAAAAAAACCCCCAAAACCCCCCAAAAAAAAAAACCAAAAACCCAAAAAAAAAACAAAACCAAAAAAAAAATTAAACAAAAAAAAAAACCCCAAAATTAAAAACCCCAAAAAAAAAAACCCCCCCCAAAAAAACCCCAAAAAAAAAAAAAAAACAAAAAAATTTTACAAAAAAAAACCCCCAAAACCCCCTTTTAAAAAACCCTCCCAAAAAAAAAAAAAAACCCCAAAAACAACAAAAAAACCCCCCCCCAACAAAAAAACCCGACCAAAAAAAAAAAAAAACCCCCCCCAACACAAAACCCCCCAAAAAAAAAAACAACAAAAAAACATCCCCCAAAAAAAAAAAAAACAAAAAACCCCCCAACAAAAACAAAAAAAAAACCCCCCAAAAAAACCCCAAAAAAAAAAAAAAACAAAAAAAAAACCCAAAGCCCCAACCCAAACCCCCAAACCCAAAAACCCTCACAAAAACAAAACAAAAAACAACAACCCCAAAAACCCCCCAAAAAAAAAAAAACCCAAAAAAACCCCCCCAAAACCCCCAAAAAAAAAAAAAAGAAAAACCCAAAAAAAAAAACTTTAAAAAAACAAAAAAAAAAAAAAAAAAAAAAAAACCCCCCCCCAAAAAAAAAAAAAAAACCCCCCCCAAAAAAACAACAAAAAAAACCCCCCCCAAAAAAAAAAAACACCCAAAAAAAAAAAAAAACAAAAAATTTAAAAAAACAAAAAAAAACAACAAAAACAAAAAAAACCCAAAAAAACCCCAAAAAAAAACCCCCCCCCCAAAAAAAAAAAAACCCCCCAAAAAAAAAAAACAAACCCCAAAAAAAAAACAAAACCAAAAAAACCCCCCAAAAAAAAAAAAACCCCCCCCCCCAAAAAAAAAAAAAAAAAAAAAAAAAACCCTCACAACAACAAAAAAAACCCCCCCCCAAAAAAAAAAAAATCACAAAAAACCCCCAAAAAACCCCAAAAAACCCCAAAAAAAAAAAAACAACCAAAAAACAAAAAAAAACCCCAAAACCCCGGAAAAAAAACTTTAAAAAAAAAAAAAAAAAAACAAACCAAACCCAAAAAATTTAAAAAAACAAAGGAAAAAAACCCAAAAAACAAAAACAAAAAACAAAAAAAAGGGCCCCCAAAAAAAAAAAACCCCCCCAAAAAAACCCCAAAAAAAAACCCCCCCAAAAAAACCCCCAAAAAAAAAAAAACCCCAAAAAAACCTTTTGGAAAAAAACAAAAACCCCCTTTAAAACAAAAAACCCCAAACCCCCCCCAAAAAAAAACAAACCCAAAAAAAAAAAGAAAAAAAAATTCCCCAAAATAAAAAAAAATTAAAAAAAAAAACCCCCAAAAAAAAAAAAAAAACAAAAAAAACAAAAAAATTCCCCAAAAGGGGGGAAAAAAAAAAAAAAAACAAAAACCCAAAAAAACAAATACCCAAAAACCAAACCAAAAAAAATTCCCCTAAAAAAACCAAACAAAACCCAAAAAAAAAAAACCCAAAAAAACCCCCATTTTAAAAAAAACAAAAAAAAAAAAAAAAAAAAAAAACAAAACCAAAAACCCCCAGGAAACCCCCCCAAAAAAAAAAAACAACCCCAAAAAAACACCCCCAAAAAAAAAAAAAAACAAAAAAAAACCCCCCAAAAAAAAAAAAAAAAATTAAAAAAAAAAAAAACCAAAAAAAAAAAAATTTTAAAAAAAAAAAAAAAACCAAAAAAAACCCCCTTAAAAAAAAAAAAAACAAAAAAAAGGCCCCCCCCAAAAAAAAAATTAAAAAAAAAAAAAACCCTAAAAAAACCACCCCCAAAAAAAAACCCCAAAAAAAAACATCCCCCCAAAAAAAAAAACAAACAACCCAAGGGGGGGAAAACCCCCCAAAAAAAAAAACATCAAAAACCCCAAAAAAAACCCCAAAAAGGAAAAAAAAAAACCCAAAAATTTCCCCAAAAAAACCCCCAAAAAAACCCCAAACCCCCAAAAAAAAAAAAAAACCCAAAAAAAAACCCCCCCCAAAAAACCCCGGGGGCCAAAAAAAAAAAAAAAAAAGAAAAAAAAACCCCCCAAAAAAAAACCCCCCCAAAAAATCCCAAAAAATTAAAAAAAAAAATCACAACCCATTAAAAAACCCCAGATTTTGGGAAAAAAATTTTCCCCCCCCAAAAAAAAACCCCCAAAACCCCCAAAAAAAAATAAAAAAAACCCCCCAAAAAAAAAAAAAAAAACAAAAAAGAAAAAAAAAAACAAAAAAAAAAAAAAAACCAAAAAAAAAAAACAAACCCCAAAAAAAAGGCCCCCAAAAAAACCCCCCCTAAAAAACCCCCAAAAACCCCCCAACAAACAAAAAAAACATCCAAAAAAACCCCCCAAAAAAACAACCCCAAAAAAAACCCCCAAAACCCCAAAAAAAAACAACCCGGAAAAACCCCCAAAAAAAAAAACCCCCCCAAAAATTAAAAAAAAAATTTCCCCCCCAAAAAAAACAAATTTAAAAAACCCCCTTTAAAAACAACCCCCCCCCAAAAAAACCCCCCCCCCCCCCTTAAAACCCCCCCCCCCAAAAAAAACCCCCCCTTTTCCCCTCACAAACCCCCCTTTCCCCCCCCCAACCCCCCCCCCCCAAAAAAAAACCCCCCCCCCCTTTTTCCCCCCAAAAAACCCCCAAAACCCCCCCCTTTTAAACCCCCCCCCCCCCCCCCCCCCCCCTTTAAAACCCCCCAAAACCCCCTTTTTAAAAAAACCCCCCCCCCTTAAAAATTTTAAAAAAAAAAAAAAAACCCCCCTTTTTTTCCCCCCCCCCTTTCAAACCAAAAACCAACCCCCCAAAAAAAAAAACCCCCCCCCCCCCCCCCCAAAACAAAAAACCCCCCCAAACCCCCTTTTCCCCCCCCTCACAAACCCCCCCCCCCCCAAAAAATTTTTTTTCCCCCCCCCCCGGGCCCCCCCCCCCAAAACCCCCAAAACCCCCCCAAAAAATTTTCCCCCAAAAAAACCCCCCAAACCCCCCCCAAAACCCCCCCCTTTTCCAAAAAACCCCCAAAATTTTTTAAAAACCCCCTTTCAAACCCCCCAAAAAAAAAACCCCCCCCCAAAAAAAAAACCCCCCCAAAACCCCCCCCCCCAACCCCCCAAACCCCCCAAAAAAACCCCCCTTTAAAAAAAAAACCCCCCCCCCCCCCAAAAAAATTTTCCCCCCTTTTAAAAAAAACCCCCCCCCCTTTAAAAAACCCCCCCCCCCCGGTTTTTTAAAAACCCCCCCCCCCTTTTTTTTTCCCCCCCCCTTCCCCAAACCCCCAACCCCCCCCCCCCCCCCAAAAAAAAAAACCCCCCCCCCCCCCAAAAAACCCCCCCCCCCAAAAACCCCCCCCCCCCCAACCCCCTTCCCCCCCCCCCCCCAAAAACCCCCCAAAAACCCCCCCCCCAAAACCCCCCCCCCCCCCCCCTAAAACCCCCCCCTTTTCCCCCCCAACCCCCCCTCCCCCCTTTTAAAACCCCCCTTTAAAACCCCCCCCCCCCCAAAACCCCCCCCCCCCAAAAAAAAAACCCCCTTTTTTTTTTCCCCCCCCCCAACCCCTTTTCCCCCCCCCCCCCCCCCCCCCCTTCCCCCCCCCCCCCCCAAAACCCCCTTTCCCCCCCCCCCCCCCTTTTTTAAAAAACCCCAAAAACCCCCCCCCCCTTTATCCCCCCCCTTTTTCCCCCCCGGTTTTTCCCCCCCCCCCCCCCCCCCCCAAAAAAAACCCCCCCCCTTTTTTTCCCAAAAAAAAAACCCCCCCCCCCTTTTCCCCCCCCCCCAAAAACCCCCCTTTTAAAAAAAAACCCCCCCAAAACCCCCCCCCCCAAAAAAAACCCCCAAAAACCCCCCGGCCCCCCAACACCCCTTCAACCTCCCCGGCCCCCCCCCCCTCCCCCCCCCAAAAAAAACCCCCCCCCCCCCTTCCCCCCCCCCTCCCCTTTTTTTCCCCCCCCCTCCCCCCCCAACAGCCCTCTCAACCTCCTTGCTCTTCACCAACACCCCTCTGAACCTCTTTGGTCTTCAGCAACACCCCCCTGAGTCTTTTTGATCTTCTCCAACACTCCTCTCAACCTCTCTGGTCTTCACCAACACCCCTCTCAACCTCCCTGGGTTTCACCAACACCCGTCTCAACCCCTCTGGTTTCCACCAACACCCCTCTCAACCTCCCTGGTCTTCATCAACACCCCTCTTAACCTCCCTGGTCTTCACCAACACCCCTCTCAACCTCCCTGGTCTTCACTAACACTCTTCTCAACCTCCTTGATCTTCTCCAACACTCCTCTCAACCTCTCTGGTCTTCATTAACACCCTTCTCATCCTCCCTGGTCTTCACCAACACCCATCTCAACCTCCCTGGTCTTTAACACTCCTCTCAACCTCCTTGATCTTCTCCAACACTCCTCTCAACTTCTCTGGTCTTCATTAACACCCATCTCATCCTCCCTGGTCTTCACCAACACTCCTTTCAATCTCCCTGGTCTTCATCAGCACTCCTCTCAACCTCCCTCGTCTTCACCAACACTCCTCTCATCCTCTTTGGTCTTCACTAACGCCCCTTTTAACCTTTCTGGCCTTCACCAACAGTCCTCTGAACCTCCGTGGTCTTCACTGTCACCCCTCTCAACCTCCCTGGTTTTCACTAACAACCCTCTCAACCTTCCTGGCCTTCACCAACAGCCCTCTCTCAACCTCCCTGGAGTTCACCAACAGTCGTCTCAATTTTCTTGGCCTTCACCAATAACCCTCTCGATCTCCCTGGCCTTCACCAACTCCCCTCTCAGCCTTCCTGATCTTCACCATTACCTCTCTCAACCTCCCTGGCCTTCTCCAATTCCGTTCTCATCCCTCTTTTCTACACAAGCTTACTGTATACTTAAATTCGCAAATGTGCTTTTTGTGTCCCGGCCTTGTATATTTCTGTCTACCCCGAGGTTCTGAAGATCCTGGAGAGGTTAGCGTGTCTCCTATTGGTGTGATTGGCGAGGCACAAGGATGTGGAGTTCTCTAATTGTCTGGATCATGATTGTGTCTCAGGGAATGAGCAGATGGATACCGAGGCAAAGGCTGCTGCAGCAAGCCCTTGTTGAGGCAAAGGCTGCTGCAGCCAAATCCATGCCGAGGCAGGGGCTACTGCAGCAAGCCCACTCTACATAAGGCTTTTCCCTGAGTGACTTCACGAGCCATATAGACAGATATGTACCTGGAAAATAGAGTACCTAGTGGGCCCAACACACTGGCAGAAAGTTGTACAGAGTTTGGCAGGACCCGCGTGTTTGACTCTCCTCCTCCTTCAAAGAAATCGTCATTGGAAACAAATCTGTTGACTGAGGACGAGGCATACACACCTCATCTATAGCCACCTGTTCGCAGGTGCTCCTGTTCCCCTTTGAGTAGATTGTGGCTGTGGAACATATTTAAATTTTTTACCCTCCGTTTAGGTCTTTCTGTTTTCATATTTTTTTCTAATTACTGAGGTACCTGGAGGGATCTTTGGGAAATTTTAGCAGTCTTTTTAAACAATAATTTTCTGAGACTTTTAGTTAATACTGGTTACTTTAACTTGGCGTGGTATTATTTAGGATGTTATCTTTGTTTCACTGAGTTTGTTGTGTTTATGTTTAATGTTATGAGCTATGAGTAACCCACACCGTCACAGTTCTCTGGTAATGTCACTACTTCTACTATCCTCACCTTCACCAACACCCCTCTCTAACTCCTTTTACCTGCAGCAACACCCCTCTCAAACCCCCCTCACACCAACACCCCACTCAAACCCCCCTCACACCAACACCCCACTCAAACCCCTCTCACACCGACACCTCTCTCAATCCCTCTCACCCACATACATAAACACATATTTGTACTCATTGAGAAAACACTGAACCTTCTCACACAGCTCAGCATAATAAGTGTGGAGGCATAAGTAAAGCAATGTGAAGTGTTGTTTACAGGTGTCTTGGCCAGCTGGTGTGGAGGCGGCCGTGACGGCTGCACCGCTAGCAACCCTGCACCACCTGCTGCACCGCCAGCTACCCTGCACTACCTGCTGCACAGCCAGCTACCCTGCACTACCTGCTGCACAGCCAGCTACACTGCACCACTTGTTGCACTGCTAATTACTCTGTACCACCTGCTGCACCGCTAGTTACCCTGCACCACCTGCTGCATCGCCAACTACTTTGAGCCACCTGCTGCACCGCCAGCTACCCTGCACTATCGTCCTCTACTACCTCAAGTTACCCGAGAAAACAATTTCTGACAATGAAGCAGAATGAATATATTGCATTTTTAATGAGTTCGCTTGGACGATAACTGCAGAGAGAAGACAAGTGTGTGATAACCATGACTGGACTGTAGTTGGTGTTCCAGTCCGTGTTATGGTCATCTGTGATTGTCACCCTCATTCATTTTCCTTAATAAATGCAGTAAGTGAAGAAAAGGACCACATGTCTGGCATCTTGCAGCTAAGCTTGAAGACTTTGTTTCTAGACTTGTGCTCACTTTATTATATCAGACTCAGTGGCCAGACTTGTCTGTGCTTTATTATATAAGGCTCCCAACATTATCTTATTGAAGTAATCAGCTTTTTACCGAAAATAATGTAGTAACATTGTGTGTGTGAGGAGGGTTATCAGGCACAAGATAACACAAGAACACTTGGTAAAGAGTAAGTGGCTACCGTGCGCCGGCAGGCGTCGAAGGCAGAATTCCCTGACAACAACAGAAAAATTTAGAACACATTTAATTTTTTTGCGAAGAATAAAGTTTTGGGAAGTGTCAGTACTTGGTGAACAACTGTAAAAGTCCGCGCAGTTTACGTCTGCAGAGCAATCTGTATGCTTGGCCACTCACTGGTGGGTCTTGGAAGACCTGAAACACAGGTCTTGATAAATCTGAAATACAAGTCATGAAAGACTTGAAACACAGGTTCAGTTGAACATTCACAGTATTACGACTGTCAGCTTAACACTGTGGTTATATAGTTAACATTCAACTTAATACAGACATCAAAATCCATTAAGATGTAGCAACACTACTTTGATTACATAACACGTTAATAAACCCAAAAATATTAAACTTCAAACTAATTGTAGAGAGAAATAGAATATTCATGAAGAGCAGCGACAAAAGAAATTACGTAAGACAATAAAAGAAAGCTTGGTGGGTTGTCTCAGTTTACGACAAGTAGGAGGTACTTAACATTAATGCTCCAGATAGACGGATTTTAAAGAGAACCCTTGCACATACCAGTGTTAAGATAGTAGTAACAACAGAAATTCCAAGTCCAGATAAACAATAGCGGTAAATAATAGAAACAAAGCTGTGTATAGCTGGAGTATAACCAAAACTTTGGTT
This sequence comes from Cherax quadricarinatus, assembly GCF_026875155.1. NCBI lineage: Eukaryota > Metazoa > Arthropoda > Malacostraca > Decapoda > Parastacidae > Cherax > Cherax quadricarinatus. Next base: position 49,282,669 of record NC_069409.1, read on the forward strand.
CTTCAGCCTCGTTGATAATACTACACACGTCCAAGACACTTGTCTAATGGTCAAGATGTCTAGCAAGACAGTGGACTGGAGTCGCTTCGGTCTGGCGTCGGACACCGACCAGGTTTCAGAAACCACCCGACTGAAGGACCCGGCGCTAGAGGAAGGTTATTATGGAGGACAAGACGCTGAACTCTTCGCTGAGGAGAAGGTGAGTATGACAGAACCAGTACTGAGAGGTCAGGGCACTGAGAGGCACTGTGAAAGTTGCAAAAGTGAGAGGAACACATACAGTTGTATAAGTGAGAGAAACACACAAACAATTGAATGACTCCTACGGGTTTAACATATTTTTCTGAATGTAATAAAGACAAAAATCTGTGCTGACAAATTAAAAACTTTGGGTTTGAGTCGGAAAAGGAAGATGTGAGTGCACAGACCCGGTTTTGTTGCCAGGTTTGGAATGTTAAAAATGTGAAGTGTTATAAGGCTTTAATAAAGGGCACGATGGAGAGAGTGAAGGACCTGACTGAGGGGCATGATGGAGAGAGTGAAGGACCTGACTGAGGGGCATGATGGAGAGCGTGGAGGACCTGACTGAGGAGCATGACAGAGAGAGTAAAGGACCTGAGGAGCATGATGGAGAGCGTGGAGGACCTGACTGAGGGGCATGATGGAAAGAGTGGAAGACCTGACTGAGGGGCATGAGAGAGAGAGAGAAGGACCTGAGTGAAGGGCATGATGGAGAGAGTGGAAGACCTGACTGAGGGGCATGAAGTAGAGCGTGGAGGACCTGACTGAGGAGCATGATGGAGAGCCTGGAGGACCTGCCTGAGGAGCATGATGGAGAGAGTGAAGGACAAGACTGAGGGACATGATGGAGAGAGTGGAGGACCTGACTGGGGAGCATGATGGAGAGAGTGGAGGACCTGACTGGGGAGCATGATGGAGAGAGTGGAGGAACTGATTGAGGAGCATGATGGAGAGAGTGGAGGACCTGACAGAAGAGCATGATGGAGAGCGTGGAGAACCTGAGGAGCATGATGGAGAGAGTGGAGGACCTGACTGGGGGGCATGATGGAGAGAGTGGAGAACCTGATTGAGGAGCATGATGGAGAGAGTGGAGGACCTGACAGAAGAGTATGATGGAGAGCGTGGAGGACCTGACTGAGAAGCATGATGGAGAGTGGAGGACCTGACTGAGGAGCATGATGGAGAGTGGAGGACCTGACTGAGGAGCATGATGGAGAGTGGAGGACCTGACTGAGGAGCATGATGGAGAGTGGAGGACCTGACTGAGGAGCACGATGGAGAGAGTGGAGGACCTGACTGGGGAGCATGATGGACAGAGTGGAGGACCTGAGTGCGGAGCATGATGGAGACCGCGGAAAACCTGACTGAGGAGCATGATGAGTTGAGGACCTGACTGAGGAGCATGATGGAGAGTGTGGAGGACCTGACTGAGAAGCATGCTGGAGAGCGTTGAGGACCTGACTGAGGAGCATGATGAAGAGTGGAGGACTTGACTGAGGATCATGATTGAGAGCGTGGAGGACCTGACTGAGGAGCATTTTGGAGAATAAAGGACCTGACTGAGGAGCATGATGGAGAGTGTGGAGGACCTGACTGAGGAGCATGATGGAGAGCGTGAAGGACCTGATTGAGGAGCATGATGGAGAGAGTGGAAGACCTGACTGAGGAGCATAATGGAGAAAGTGGAGGACCTGACTGAGGAGCATGATGGAGTGTGGAAGACCTGACTAAGGAGCATGATTGAGAGTTGAGGACCTGACTGAGGAGCATGATGGAGTGTGTGGAGGACCTGACTGAGGAACATGATGGAGAATGGAGGACCTGACTAAAGGGCATGATGGAGAGTGTGGAGGAGCTGACTGAGGAGCATGATGGAGAGAGTGGAATGTGACTGAAGATCATGATCGACAGTGTGGAGGATCTGACTGAGGAGCATGATGGAGAGTGTTGAGGACCTGACTGAGGAGCATGATGGAGAGCGTGGAGGACCTGACTGAGGAGCATGATGAATGGCGTGGAGGACCTGACTGAGAAGCATGATGGAGAGTGGAAGACCTGACTGAAGAACATGATGGAGGGCGTGGAAGATTTGACTGAGGAGCATGATGGAGAGTTGAGGACCTGACTGAGGAGCATGATGGAGAATGGAGGACCTGACTAAAGGGCATGATGGAGAGTGTGGAGGACCTGACTGAGGAGCATGATGGAGAGAGTGGAACGTGACTGAAGAGCATGATCGACAGTGTGGAGGATCTGACTGAGGAGCATGATGGAGAGTGTTGAGGACCTGACTGAGGAGCATGATGGAGAGCGTGGAGGACCTGACTGAGGAGCATGATGGAGAGCGTGGATGACCTGACTGAAGAGCATAATGGAGAGCGTGGAGGATCTGACTGAGGAGCATGATGAATGGCGTGGAGGACCTGACTGAGAAGCATGATGGAGAGTGGAAGACCTGACTGAGGATCATGATGGAGAGCATGGAGGACCTGACTGAGGAGCATGATGGAGAGAGTGGAGGACCTGCCTGAGGAGCATGATGGAGAGAGTGGAGGACCTGACTGAAGAACATGATGGAGGGCGTGGAAGACCTGACTGAGGAGCATGATGGAAAGTGGAGGACCTGATTGAGGAGCATGATGGAGAGAGTGGAGGACCTGACAGAAGAGCATGATGGAGAGCGTGGAGGACCTGACTGAGGAGCATGATGGAAGGCGTGGAGGACCTGACTGAAGAGCATGATGGAGAGCATGGAGGACCTGACAGAGGAGCATGATTGAGGGCGTGGAGGACCTGACTGAGGAGCCTGATGGAGAGTGGAGGACCTGACTGAGGATCATTGTGGAGAGCATGGAGGACCTGACTGAGGAGCATGATGGAGAGAGTGGAGGACCTGCCTGAGGAGCATGATGGAGAGAGAGTTGAAGACCTGGCTGAAGAGTATGATTGAGGGCGTGGAGGACCTGACAGTGGAGCATGATGGAGAGTGGAGGACCTGACTGAGGAGCATGATGGAGAGTGGAGGACCTGACTGTGGAACATGATGGAGAGCGTGGGGGACCTGACTGAGGAGCATGATGGAGAGAGTGGAGGACCTGACAGAGGAGGATGATTGAGAGTTGAGGACCTGACTGAGGAGCATGATGGAGAGAGTGGAGGACCTGATTGAGAAGCATGATGGAGAGAGTGGAGGACCTGAGAGAAAATCATGATGGAGAGCGTGGAGGATCTGACTGAGGAGCATGATGGAGAGAGTGGATTACCTGACATAAGAGCATGATGGACAGCGTGGAGGACCTGACTGAGGAGCATGATGGAGAGAGTGGAGGACCTGACAGAAGAGCATGATGGAGAGCGTGGAGGACCTGACTGAGGAGCATGATGGAGAGTGTGGAGGACCTGACTGAGGAGCATGATGGAAAGTGGAAGACCTGACTGAGGAGCATGATGGAGACTGTAGGACCTGACTAAGGAGCATGATGAAGAGTTGAGGCCCTGACTGAGGAGCATGATGGAGAGCGGAAGACCTGACTGAGGAGCATGATGGATAGCGTGGAAGACCTGATTGAGGAGCATAAAGAAGAGAGTGGAGGACCTGACTGAGGAGCATGAAGGAGAGCGAGGAGGACCTGACTAAAGAGCATGATGGAGAGTATGGAAGACCTGACTGAGGAGCATGATGGAGAGTGTGGAGGACCTGATTGAGGAGCATGATGGAGAGTGGAAGACCTGACTGAGGAGCATGATGGAGAGTGGAGGACCCGACTGAGGAGGATGATGGAGAGTGGAGGACCTGACTGAGGAGGATGATGTAAAGCGTGGAGGACTTGACTGAGAAGCATGGTGGAGAGCGTGGAGGACCTGACTGAGGAGCATGGTGGAGAGGGTGGAGGAATTGACTGAGGAGCATGATGGTGAGCGTGGAGGACCTGTCTGAAGAGCATGGTGGAGAGCGTGGAGGACCTGACTGAGGAGCATGATGGTGAGCGTAGAGGACCTGTCTGAAGAGCATGGTGGAGAGCGTCAAGGACCTGACTGAGGAGCATGATGGTGAGCGTGGAGGACCTGTCTGAAGAGCATGGTGGAGAGCGTGGAGGACCTGACTGAGGAGCATGGTGGAGAGCGTGGAGGACCTGACTGAGGAGCATGGTGGAGAGCGTGGAGGACTTGACTGAGGAGCATGATGGAGAGGGTGGAGGAATTGACTGAGAAGCATGGTGGAGAGGGTGGAGGAATTGACTGAGGAGCATGATGGTGAGCGTGGAGGACCTGTCTGAAGAGCATGGTGGAGAGCGTGGAGGACCTGACTGAGGAGCATGATGGTGAGCGTGGAGGACCTGTCTGAAGAGCATGGTGGAGAGCGTGGAGGACCTGACTGAGGAGCATGGTGGAGAGCGTGGAGGACCTGACTGAGGAGCATGGTGGAGAGCGTGGAGTACTTGACTGAGGAGCATGGTGGAGAGCGTGGAGGACCTGACTGAGGAGCATGGTGGTGAGCGTGGAGGACCTGTCTGAAGAGCATGGTGGAGAGCGTGGAGGACCTGACTGAGGAGCATGGTGGAGAGCGTGGAGGACCTGACTGAGGAGCATGGTGAAGAGCGTGGAGGACCTGACTGAGGAGCATGGTGGAGAGCGTGGAGGACCTGACTGAGGAGCATGGTGAAGAGCGTGGAGGACCTGACTGAGGAGCATGATGGAGAGCGTGGAGGACCTGACTGAGGAGCATGATGGAGAGAGTGGAGGACCTGACTGAGGAGCATGGTGGAGAGAGTGGAGGACCTGACTGAGGAGCATGATGGAGAGAGTGGAGGACCTGACTGAGGAGCAAGATGGAGAGAGTGGAGGACCTGACTGAGAGGCATGATGGAGAGAGTGGAGGACCTGACTGAGGAGCATGATGGAGAGGTGGAGGACCTGACTGAGGAGCATGATGGAGAGAGTGGAGGACCTGACTGAGGAGCATGACGGAGAGAGTGGAGGACCTGCCTGAGGAGCATGATGGAGAGAGTGGAGGACCTGACTGAGGAGCATGATGGAGAGAGTGGAGGACCTGACTGAGGAGCATGATGGAGAGAGTGAAGGACCTGACTGAGGAGCATGATGGAGAGAGTGGAGGACCTGCCTGAGGAGCATGATGGAGAGAGTGGAGGACCTGACTGAAGAACATGATGGAGGGCGTGGAAGACCTGACTGAGGAGCATGATGGAGAGTTGAGGACCTGACTGAGGAGCATGATGGAGAATGGAGGACCTGACTAAAGGGCATGATGGAGAGTGTGGAGGACCTGACTGAGGAGCATGATGGAGAGAGTGGAACGTGACTGAAGAGCATGATCGACAGTGTGGAGGATCTGACTGAGGAGCATGATGGAGAGTGTTGAGGACCTGACTGAGGAGCATGATGGAGAGCGTGGAGGACCTGACTGAGGAGCATGATGAATGGCGTGGAGGACCTGACTGAGAAGCATGATGGAGAGTGGAAGACCTGACTGAGGGTCATGATGGAGAGCATGGAGGACCTGACTGAGGAGCATGATGGAGAGAGTGGAGGACCTGCCTGAGGAGCATGATGGAGAGAGTGGAGGACCTGACTGAAGAACATGATGGAGGGCGTGGAAGATTTGACTGAGGAGCATGATGGAGAGTTGAGGACCTGACTGAGGAGCATGATGGAGAATGGAGGACCTGACTAAAGGGCATGATGGAGAGTGTGGAGGACCTGACTGAGGAGCATGATGGAGAGAGTGGAACGTGACTGAAGAGCATGATCGACAGTGTGGAGGATCTGACTGAGGAGCATGATGGAGAGTGTTGAGGACCTGACTGAGGAGCACGATGGAGAGCGTGGAGGACCTGACTGAGGAGCATGAGGAGAGCGTGGATGACCTGACTGAAGAGCATAATGGAGAGCGTGGAGGATCTGACTGAGGAGCATGATGAATGGCGTGGAGGACCTGACTGAGAAGCATGATGGAGAGTGGAAGACCTGACTGAGGATCATGATGGAGAGCATGGAGGACCTGACTGAGGAGCATGATGGAGAGAGTGGAGGACCTGCCTGAGGAGCATGATGGAGACAGTGGAGGACCTGACTGAAGAACATGATGGAGGGCGTGGAAGACCTGACTGAGGAGCATGATGGAAAGTGGAGGACCTGATTGAGGAGCATGATGGAGAGAGTGGAGGACCTGACAGAAGAGCATGATGGAGAGCGTGGAGGACCTGACTGAGGAGCATGATGGAAGGCGTGGAGGACCTGACTGAAGAGCATGATGGAGAGCATGGAGGACCTGACAGAGGAGCATGATTGAGGGCGTGGAGGACCTGACTGAGGAGCCTGATGGAGAGTGGAGGACCTGACTGAGGATCATTGTGGAGAGCATGGAGGACCTGACTGAGGAGCATGATGGAGAGAGTGGAGGACCTGCCTGAGGAGCATGATGGAGAGAGTTGAAGACCTGGCTGAAGAGCATGATTGAGGGCGTGGAGGACCTGACAGTGGAGCATGATGGAGAGTGGAGGACCTGACTGAGGAGCATGATGGAGAGTGGAGGACCTGACTGTGGAACATGATGGAGAGCGTGGGGGACCTGACTGAGGAGCATGATGGAGAGAGTGGAGGACCTGACAGAGGAGGATGATTGAGAGTTGAGGACCTGACTGAGGAGCATGATGGAGAGAGTGGAGGACCTGATTGAGGAGCATGATGGAGAGAGTGGAGGACCTGAGAGAAAAGCATGATGGAGAGCGTGGAGGATCTGACTGAGGAGCATGATGGAGAGAGTGGATTACCTGCCATAAGAGCATGATGGACAGCGTGGAGGACCTGACTGAGGAGCATGATGGAGAGAGTGGAGGACCTGACAGAAGAGCATGATGGAGAGCGTGAGGACCTGACTGAGGAGCATGATGGAGAGTGTGGAGGACCTGACTGAGGAGCATGATGGAAAGTGGAAGACCTGACTGAGGAGCATGATGGAGACTGTAGGACCTGACTAAGGAGCATGATGAAGAGTTTGAGGACCTGACTGAGGAGCATGATGGAGAGCGGAAGACCTGACTGAGGAGCATGATGGATAGCGTGGAAGACCTGATTGAGGAGCATAAGAAGAGAGTGGAGGACCTGACTGAGGAGCATGAAGGAGAGCGAGGAGGACCTGACTAAAGAGCATGATGGAGAGTATGGAAGACCTGACTGAGGAGCATGATGGAGAGTGTGGAGGACCTGATTGAGGAGCATGATGGAGAGTGGAAGACCTGACTGAGGAGCATGATGAGAGAGTGGAGGACCCGACTGAGGAGGATGATGGAGAGTGGAGGACCTGACTGAGGAGGATGATGTAAAGCGTGGAGGACTTGACTGAGAAGCATGGTGGAGAGCGTGGAGGACCTGACTGAGGACCATGGTGGAGAGGGTGGAGGAATTGACTGAGGAGCATGATGGTGAGCGTGGAGGACCTGTCTGAAGAGCATGGTGGAGAGCGTGGAGGACCTGACTGAGGAGCATGATGGTGAGCGTAGAGGACCTGTCTGAAGAGCATGGTGGAGAGCGTGGAGGACCTGACTGAGGAGCATGATGGTGAGCGTGGAGGACCTGTCTGAAGAGCATGGTGGAGAGCGTGGAGGACCTGACTGAGGAGCATGGTGGAGAGCGTGGAGGACCTGACTGAGGAGCATGGTGGAGAGCGTGGAGGACTTGACTGAGGAGCATGATGGAGAGGGTGGAGGAATTGACTGAGAGAAGCATGGTGGAGAGGGTGGAGGAATTGACTGAGGAGCATGATGGTGAGCGTGGAGGACCTGTCTGAAGAGCATGGTGGAGAGCGTGGAGGACCTGACTGAGGAGCATGATGGTGAGCGTGGAGGACCTGTCTGAAGAGCATGGTGGAGAGCGTGGAGGACCTGACTGAGGAGCATGGTGGAGAGCGTGGAGGACCTGACTGAGGAGCATGGTGGAGAGCGTGGAGTACTTGACTGAGGAGCATGGTGGAGAGCGTGGAGGACCTGACTGAGGAGCATGGTGGTGAGCGTGGAGGACCTGTCTGAAGAGCATGGTGGAGAGCGTGGAGGACCTGACTGAGGAGCATGGTGGAGAGCGTGGAGGACCTGACTGAGAAGCATGGTGAAGAGCGTGGAGGACCTGACTGAGGAGCATGGTGGAGAGCGTGGAGGACCTGACTGAGGAGCATGGTGAAGAGCGTGGAGGACCTGACTGAGGAGCATGATGGAGAGCGTGGAGGACCTGACTGAGGAGCATGATGGAGAGAGTGGAGACCTGACTGAGGAGCATGGTGGAGAGAGTGGAGGACCTGACTGAGGAGCATGATGGAGAGAGTGGAGGACCTGACTGAGGAGCAAGATGGAGAGAGTGGAGGACCTGACTGAGGAGCATGATGGAGAGAGTGGAGGACCTGACTGAGGAGCATGATGGAGAGAGTGGAGGACCTGACTGAGGAGCATGATGGAGAGAGTGGAGGACCTGACTGAGGAGCATGACGGAGAGAGTGGAGGACCTGCCTGAGGAGCATGATGGAGAGAGTGGAGGACCTGACTGAGGAGCATGATGGAGAGAGTGGAGGACCTGACTGAGGAGCATGATGGAGAGAGTGAAGGACCTGACTGAGGAGCATGATGGAGAGAGTGGAGGACCTGCCTGAGGAGCATGATGGAGAGAGTGGAGGACTGACTGAAGAACATGATGGAGGGCGTGGAAGACCTGACTGAGGAGCATGATGGAGAGTTGAGGACTGACTGAGGAGCATGATGGAGAATGGAGGACCTGACTAAAGGGCATGATGGAGAGTGTGGAGGACCTGACTGAGGAGCATGATGGAGAGAGTGGAACGTGACTGAAGAGCATGATCGACAGTGTGGAGGATCTGACTGAGGAGCATGATGGAGAGTGTTGAGGACCTGACTGAGGAGCATGATGGAGAGCGTGGAGGACCTGACTGAGGAGCATGATGAATGGCGTGGAGGACCTGACTGAGAAGCATGATGGAGAGTGGAAGACCTGACTGAGGGTCATGATGGAGAGCATGGAGGACCTGACTGAGGAGCATGATGGAGAGAGTGGAGGACCTGCCTGAGGAGCATGATGGAGAGAGTGGAGGACCTGACTGAAGAACATGATGGAGGGCGTGCAAGATTTGACTGAGGAGCATGATGGAGAGTTGAGGACCTGACTGAGGAGCATGATGGAGAATGGAGGACCTGACTAAAGGGCATGATGGAGAGTGTGGAGGACCTGACTGAAGAGCATGATGGAGAGAGTGGAACGTGACTGAAGAGCATGATCGACAGTGTGGAGGATCTGACTGAGGAGCATGATGGAGAGTGTTGAGGACCTGACTGAGGAGCATGATGGAGAGCGTGGAGGACCTGACTGAGGAGCATGATGGAGAGCGTGGATGACCTGACTGAAGAGCATAATGGAGAGCGTGGAGGATCTGACTGAGGAGCATGATGAATGGCGTGGAGGACCTGACTGAGAAGCATGATGGAGTGGAAGACCTGACTGAGGATCATGATGGAGAGCATGGAGGACCTGACTGAGGAGCATGATGGAGAGAGTGGAGGACCTGCCTGAGGAGCATGATGGAGAGAGTGGAGGACCTGACTGAAGAACATGATGGAGGGGCGTGGAAGACCTGACTGAGGAGCATGATGGAAAGTGGAGGACCTGATTGAGGAGCATGATGGAGAGAGTGGAGGACCTGACAGAAGAGCATGATGGAGAGCGTGGAGGACCTGACTGAGGAGCATGATGGAAGGCGTGGAGGACCTGACTGAAGAGCATGATGGAGAGCATGGAGGACCTGACAGAGGAGCATGATTGAGGGCGTGGAGGACCTGACTGAGGAGCCTGATGGAGAGTGGAGGACCTGACTGAGGATCATTGTGGAGAGCATGGAGGACCTGACTGAGGAGCATGATGGAGAGAGTGGAGGACCTGCCTGAGGAGCATGATGGAGAGAGTTGAAGACCTGCTGAAGAGCATGATTGAGGGCGTGGAGGACCTGACAGTGGAGCATGATGGAGAGTGGAGGACCTGACTGAGGAGCATGATGGAGAGTGGAGGACCTGACTGTGGAACATGATGGAGAGCGTGGGGGACCTGACTGAGGAGCATGATGGAGAGAGTGGAGGACCTGACAGAGGAGGATGATTGAGAGTTGAGGACCTGACTGAGGAGCATGATGGAGAGAGTGGAGGACCTGATTGAGGAGCATGATGGAGAGAGTGGAGGACCTGAGAGAAAAGCATGATGGAGAGCGTGGAGGATCTGACTGAGGAGCATGATGGAGAGAGTGGATTACCTGCCATAAGAGCATGATGGACAGCGTGGAGGACCTGACTGAGGAGCATGATGGAGAGAGTGGAGGACCTGACAGAAGAGCATGATGGAGAGCGTGGAGGACCTGACTGAGGAGCATGATGGAGAGTGTGGAGGACCTGACTGAGGAGCATGATGGAAAGTGGAAGACCTGACTGAGGAGCATGATGGAGACTGTAGGACCTGACTAAGGAGCATGATGAAGAGTTGAGGACCTGACTGAGGAGCATGATGGAGAGCAGAAGACCTGACTGAGGAGCATGATGGATAGCGTGGAAGACCTGATTGAGGAGCATAAAGAAGAGAGTGGAGGACCTGACTGAGGAGCATGAAGGAGAGCGAGGAGGACCTGACTAAAGAGCATGATGGAGAGTATGGAAGACCTGACTGAGGAGCATGATGGAGAGTGTGGAGGACCTGATTGAGGAGCATGATGGAGAGTGGAAGACCTGACTGAGGAGCATGATGGAGAGTGGAGGACCCGACTGAGGAGGATGATGGAGAGTGGAGGACCTGACTGAGGAGGATGATGTAAAGCGTGGAGGACTTGACTGAGAAGCATGGTGGAGAGCGTGGAGGACCTGACTGAGGAGCATGGTGGAGAGGGTGGAGGAATTGACTGAGGAGCATGATGGTGAGCGTGGAGGACCTGTCTGAAGAGCATGGTGGAGAGCGTGGAGGACCTGACTGAGGAGCATGATGGTGAGCGTAGAGGACCTGTCTGAAGAGCATGGTGGAGAGCGTGGAGGACCTGACTGAGGAGCATGATGGTAAGCGTGGAGGACCTGTCTGAAGAGCATGGTGGAGAGCGTGGAGGACCTGACTGAGGAGCATGGTGGAGAGCGTGGAGGACCTGACTGAGGAGCATGGTGGAGAGCGTGGAGGACTTGACTGAGGAGCATGATGGAGAGGGTGGAGGAATTGACTGAGAAGCATGGTGGAGAGGGTGGAGGAATTGACTGAGGAGCATGATGGTGAGCGTGGAGGACCTGTCTGAAGAGCATGGTGGAGAGCGTGGAGGACCTGACTGAGGAGCATGATGGTGAGCGTGGAGGACCTGTCTGAAGAGCATGGTGGAGAGCGTGGAGGACCTGACTGAGGAGCATGGTGGAGAGCGTGGAGGACCTGACTGAGGAGCATGGTGGAGAGCGTGGAGTACTTGACTGAGGAGCATGGTGGAGAGCGTGGAGGACCTGATTGAGGAGCATGGTGGTGAGCGTGGAGGACCTGTCTGAAGAGCATGGTGGAGAGCGTGGAGGACCTGACTGAGGAGCATGGTGGAGAGCGTGGAGGAACCTGACTGAGAAGCATGGTGAAGAGCGTGGAGGACCTGACTGAGGAGCATGGTGGAGAGCGTGGAGGACCTGACTGAGGAGCATGGTGAAGAGCGTGGAGGACCTGACTGAGGAGCATGATGGAGAGCGTGGAGGACCTGACTGAGGAGCATGATGGAGAGAGTGGAGGACCTGACTGAGGAGCATGGTGGAGAGAGTGGAGGACCTGACTGAGGAGCATGATGGAGAGAGTGGAGGACCTGACTGAGGAGCAAGATGGAGAGAGTGGAGGACCTGACTGAGGAGCATGATGGAGAGAGTGGAGGACCTGACTGAGGAGCATGATGGAGAGAGTGGAGGACCTGACTGAGGAGCATGATGGAGAGAGTGGAGGACCTGACTGAGGAGCATGACGGAGAGAGTGGAGGACCTGCCTGAGGAGCATGATGGAGAGAGTGGAGGACCTGACTGAGGAGCATGATGGAGAGAGTGGAGGACCTGACTGAGGAGCATGATGGAGAGAGTGAAGGACCTGACTGAGGAGCATGATGGAGAGAGTGGAGGACCTGCCTGAGGAGCATGATGGAGAGAGTGGAGGACCTGACTGAAGAACATGATGGAGGGCGTGGAAGACCTGACTGAGGAGCATGATGGAGAGTTGAGGACCTGACTGAGGAGCATGATGGAGAATGGAGGACCTGACTAAAGGGCATGATGGAGAGTGTGGAGGACCTGACTGAGGAGCATGATGGAGAGAGTGGAACGTGACTGAAGAGCATGATCGACAGTGTGGAGGATCTGACTGAGGAGCATGATGGAGAGTGTTGAGGACCTGACTGAGGAGCATGATGGAGAGCGTGGAGGACCTGACTGAGGAGCATGATGAATGGCGTGGAGGACCTGACTGAGAAGCATGATGGAGAGTGGAAGACCTGACTGAGGGTCATGATGGAGAGCATGGAGGACCTGACTGAGGAGCATGATGGAGAGAGTGGAGGACCTGCCTGAGGAGCATGATGGAGAGAGTGGAGGACCTGACTGAAGAACATGATGGAGGGCGTGGAAGATTTGACTGAGGAGCATGATGGAGAGTTGAGGACCTGACTGAGGAGCATGATGGAGAATGGAGGACCTGACTAAAGGGCATGATGGAGAGTGTGGAGGACCTGACTGAGGAGCATGATGGAGAGAGTGGAACGTGACTGAAGAGCATGATCGACAGTGTGGAGGATCTGACTGAGGAGCATGATGGAGAGTGTTGAGGACCTGACTGAGGAGCATGATGGAGAGCGTGGAGGACCTGACTGAGGAGCATGATGGAGAGCGTGGATGACCTGACTGAAGAGCATAATGGAGAGCGTGGAGGATCTGACTGAGGAGCATGATGAATGGCGTGGGGACCTGACTGAGAAGCATGATGGAGAGTGGAAGACCTGACTGAGGATCATGATGGAGAGCATGGAGGACCTGACTGAGGAGCATGATGGAGAGAGTGGAGGACCTGCCTGAGGAGCATGATGGAGAGAGTGGAGGACCTGACTGAAGAACATGATGGAGGGCGTGGAAGACCTGACTGAGGAGCATGATGGAAAGTGGAGGACCTGATTGAGGAGCATGATGGAGAGAGTGGAGGACCTGACAGAAGAGCATGATGGAGAGCGTGGAGGACCTGACTGAGGAGCATGATGGAAGGCGTGGAGGACCTGACTGAAGAGCATGATGGAGAGCATGGAGGACCTGACAGAGGAGCATGATTGAGGGCGTGGAGGACCTGACTGAGGAGCCTGATGGAGAGTGGAGGACCTGACTGAGGATCATTGTGGAGAGCATGGAGGACCTGACTGAGGAGCATGATGGAGAGAGTGGAGGACCTGCCTGAGGAGCATGATGGAGAGAGTTGAAGACCTGGCTGAAGAGCATGATTGAGGGCGTGGAGGACCTGACAGTGGAGCATGATGGAGAGTGGAGGACCTGACTGAGGAGCAATGAATGGAGAGTGGAGGACCTGACTGTGGAACATGATGGAGAGCGTGGGGGACCTGACTGAGGAGCATGATGGAGAGAGTGGAGGACCTGACAGAGGAGGATGATTGAGAGTGAGGACCTGACTGAGGAGCATGATGGAGAGAGTGGAGGACCTGATTGAGGAGCATGATGGAGAGAGTGGAGGACCTGAGAGAAAAGCATGATGGAGAGCGTGGAGGATCTGACTGAGGAGCATGATGGAGAGAGTGGATTACCTGCCATAAGAGCATGATGGACAGCGTGGAGGACCTGAACTGAGGAGCATGATGGAGAGAGTGGAGGACCTGACAGAAGAGCATGATGGAGAGCGTGGAGGACCTGACTGAGGAGCATGATGGAGAGTGTGGAGGACCTGACTGAGGAGCATGATGGAAAGTGGAAGACCTGACTGAGGAGCATGATGGAGACTGTAGGACCTGACTAAGGAGCACGATGAAGAGTTGAGGACCTGACTGAGGAGCATGATGGAGAGCGGAAGACCTGACTGAGGAGCATGATGGATAGCGTGGAAGACCTGATTGAGGAGCATAAAGAACAGAGTGGAGGACCTGACTGAGGAGCATGAAGGAGAGCGAGGAGGACCTGACTAAAGAGCATGATGGAGAGTATGGAAGACCTGACTGAGGAGCATGATGGAGAGTGTGGAGGACCTGATTGAGGAGCATGATGGAGAGTGGAAGACCTGACTGAGGAGCATGATGGAGAGTGGAGGACCCGACTGAGGAGGATGATGGAGAGTGGAGGACCTGACTGAGGAGGATGATGTAAAGCGTGGAGGACTTGACTGAGAAGCATGGTGGAGAGCGTGGAGGACCTGACTGAGGAGCATGGTGGAGAGGGTGGAGGAATTGACTGAGGAGCATGATGGTGAGCGTGGAGGACCTGTCTGAAGAGCATGGTGGAGAGCGTGGAGGACCTGACTGAGGAGCATGATGGTGAGCGTAGAGGACCTGTCTGAAGAGCATGGTGGAGAGCGTGGAGGACCTGACTGAGGAGCATGATGGTGAGCGTGGAGGACTTGTCTGAAGAGCATGGTGGAGAGCGTGGAGGACCTGACTGAGGAGCATGGTGGAGAGCGTGGAGGACCTGACTGAGGAGCATGGTGGAGAGCGTGGAGGACCTGACAGAGGAGGATGATTGAGAGTTGAGGACCTGACTGAGGAGCATGATGGAGAGAGTGGAGGACCTGATTGAGGAGCATGATGGAGAGAGTGGAGGACCTGAGAGAAAAGCATGATGGAGAGCGTGGAGGATCTGACTGAGGAGCATGATGGAGAGAGTGGATTACCTGACATAAGAGCATGATGGACAGCGTGGAGGACCTGACTGAGGAGCATGATGGAGAGAGTGGAGGACCTGACAGAAGAGCATGATGGAGAGCGTGGAGGACCTGACTGAGGAGCATGATGGAGAGTGTGGAGGACCTGACTGAGGATCATGAAGTAGAGCGTGGAGGACCTGACTGAGGAGCATGGTGGAAAGTGGAAGACCTGACTGAGGAGCATGATGGAGACTGTAGGACCTGACTAAGGAGCATGATGAAGAGTTGAGGACCTGACTGAGGAGCATGATGGAGAGCGGAAGACCTGACTGAGGAGCATGATGGATAGCGTGGAAGACCTGATTGAGGAGCATAAAGAAGAGAGTGGAGGACCTGACTGAGGAGCATGAAGGAGAGCGAGGAGGACCTGACTAAAGAGCATGATGGAGAGTATGGAAGACCTGACTGAGGAGCATGATGGAGAGTGTGGAGGACCTGATTGAGGAGCATGATGGAGAGTGGAAGACCTGACTGAGGAGCATGATGGAGAGTGGAGGACCTGACTGAGGAGCATGATGGAGAGTGGAGGACCAGACTGAGGAGGATGATGGAGAGTGGAGGACCTGACTGAGGAGGATGATGTAAAGCGTGGAGGACTTGACTGAGAAGCATGGTGGAGAGCGTGGAGGACCTGACTGAGGAGCATGGTGGAGAGGGTGGAGGAATTGACTGAGGAGCATGATGGTGAGCGTGGAGGACCTGTCTGAAGAGCATGGTGGAGAAGCGTGGAGGACCTGACTGAGGAGTCATGATGGTGAGCGTAGAGACCTGTCTGAAGAGCATGGTGGAGAGCGTTGGATGACCTGACTGAGGAGCATGATGGTGAGGTGGAGGACCTGTCTGAAGAGCATGGTGGAGAGCGTGGAGGACCTGACTGAGGAGCATGGTGGAGAGCGTGGAGGACCTGACTGAGGAGCATGGTGGAGAGCGTGGAGGACTTGACTGAGGAGCATGATGGAGAGGGTGGAGGAATTGACTGAGAAGCATGGTGGAGAGGGTGGAGGAATTGACTGAGGAGCATGATGGTGAGCGTGGAGGACCTGTCTGAAGAGCATGGTGGAGAGCGTGGAGGACCTGACTGAGGAGCATGATGGTGAGCGTGGAGACCTGTCTGAAGAGCATGGTGGAGAGCGTGGAGGACCTGACTGAGGAGCATGGTGGAGAGCGTGGAGGACCTGACTGAGGAGCATGGTGGAGAGCGTGGAGTACTTGACTGAGGAGCATGGTGGAGAGCGTGGAGGACCTGACTGAGGAGCATGGTGGTGACGTGGAGGACCTGTCTGAAGAGCAGGTGGAGTAGCGTGGACGGACTGATGGCAGGTGGAGAAGTGGAGGACTGCTGAGGAATGGTGAAGGAGGACCGATGAGGAGGAGAGGGGAATGGAGGAACCTGACTGGAGACTGGAAGAAGGGGAGACCTGCTGAGGAGAAAGATGAAAGTGTGGAGAGGAAAGAATGAGAGATGGATGCACGGATAAGGAACTCATAAGATGAAGAGAGGATCTGGTTGAAATGAGGGTTGAGGGAGCTGAATGAGGAGATGAGGAAGTGGAGAGTGGAGGATTGAGAAGTGAGGACATGATGAGGGTGAGGATGAGAAGCTGGGACCTAAGGACTGAAGGGGACATGATGGAGGGGAAGAGACCTTGAGGAGATGAGGAGGGGGCCTGACTGGAGGAATGGAAGAGTAGAGATGATGGAATGAGGACCTGAGAGAGAGATGGAGGAGCCTGACTGAGGGAGGATGGAAGAGTGAGGACCGATGAGGGCATGAGGAAGAGAGGATGATGAGCATGAGGAGATGAGGTGGGGAAACTGACTGAGGAGCATGATGGGAGTGATGGAGCTGAGAGGAGAATGATGGGGACTGGAGGAGACTGAGAGAGAGAGAGAGGGCAGACTGAGGGAATGATGGGGCTGAGGAGGACTGATGAGAGATGAGGAAGTGAGGATGGAGAGTGAGGAGATGAGAGGTAGGAGAACTGATGGGGCAAGAGGCGAGAGATGGACTGGAAGTGGAGAGATGGAGAGCTGGATGAGAGAGATGAGACTGAGAGGAGAGAGTGAGAGGACCTGAGGAGGGAGATGTGAGGGCGATGAGGAGTTGAGGATGAGGAGAGGAGACCAGAGGAGATTGATGAGAGACTGAGGACCTGACGTGGAGGAGGAGTGATGACATGGGAGGGACTGACTGGAAAGGAGACTGATGGAGAGGTGGAGGAGATGAGGACTGATGGAGAGATGAGGCTGAGGAGACTGTGAGGATGCGAGGAGCCTATGAGGAGCATGCTGATGAGGGAGATGAGGAGATGGAGGACTGATGGGAGAGATGGAGACTGACTGGAGACGTGAGGAGCTGATGGGAGCCTGGAGGAGCATGATGGGAGGAGAACCTTTAGAAGACTGAGAGTGGGAGAAGATGGGAGCATGATGGGATGTGAGGACTGACTGAGAGCATGAGAGCGTGGACATGAGAGGATGGAGTGAGATGGAGTGAGGACGATGAGGACAGATGGAGAGTGATGAGAGAATGATGAGTGGAGAGATGAGAGGATGTAGGAGCATGATGAGAGATGAGGACTGATGAGAGATGAGAGTGAGGATGAGGAGCGATGATGAGGACATGACTGGAGAGAGTGTGGAGTGACTGACAATGAGAATGAGGCTGATGGAGAGCTGAGAAGATGGAGAGTGACTGGACTGATGAGGACTGATGATGGAGAGATGGAGAGGACTGGGGACTGAGAAGGATGGAGGAAGTGATGGAGCTGAGAGACTGAGATGGATGATGAGGAGATGAGACTGATGGGACATGGATGAGAGAGATGGAGGAGTGTGAGATGAGAGGAGAGGAGACTGACGAGGGAGGATGGAGGATGGAGATGTAGATGAGGATGAGTGAGGACGTGGAGACGTGAGAGACTGAAGATTGGAGGAGCTGAGGATTGATGAGAGGCAGTGAGGATGGTGACTGATGAGACTGATGAGAGGATGATGGAGAGAGGAGGCATGAGAGATGAGGATGATGGAGGAGCATGAGAGGAGCTGAGGAGATGAGGAGGAAGGTGACTGAGAGATGAGGATCTGATGGCAGGAGAGAGATTGATGAGGAGAGCATGATGAGAGTGATAGGACTGACTGGAGGAGAGATGGAGTGACTGAGGACTGATGGAGAGGTGGGGATGATGATGAAGAGATAGGACGTGGAGGATGACTGAGAGAGAGATGGAGAGAGCGGAGAGCTGAGAGGGATGGAGACTGAGGAGTGGGAGAGGATGAGGAGGACTGTAGGAGATGAGGAGAGAATGAGAAGGATGGGAGGGTGATGGAGTGCTGGAGATGACTGAGAGAGATGAGAGGAGGGGAGATGGAGGAGATGAATGGGAGAGTGGAGACCGTGAGAGAGGAAGCGAGGAGGAAGAGCTGATGAGAGAGATGGGGACTGAGGCAGTGAGTCGTGGGAGTGGAGATGGCATGATGGAGGGGGAGTGGGACTGGGATTGGGGACCGAAACATTGTGGCTTAAGAATGGTTCAGGGTAGACCGAAATATTGTGACTTAAGAATGGTTGAGAATGGACTGAAACATCGTGATAAGGTTCTTCACCTAAGTGCAGGTTTTTGGTAAAGATTTTTAAGATGAAAGTGTCTGGTAATATATTACAAGTTTTAGCAATATTTTTGCGTCAACATTGTTATTGAAGACTTTGACTGATTTTAAAAATAACAGTTGTAAGTAAATTGTCAAATATTGTAAATAATGTTCGCTAGATATACGACAATTGTTGTATCTTATGGCAACATTAGGTCAAAATCTTTATTATGTTTGTGTAGTGAGTGTATTATCCAGGTGGGACATTAACCCCCGGTGGTGTGTGTCAGGGGGACGTGCCCTGGTGGAAGAGCACCTTCTTCGTCAGCGAGCGAGTGCTCTTCGGGACGTGGGACGGCGTCTTCACCTCCTGTCTCGTCAACCTGTTGGGTGTCATTGTCTTCCTGAGGGCAGGCTGGGTCGTAGGGGAGGCGGGCGTCCCTTTGGCAGCTCTTGTTGTCCTCGTCTCAGGTAAGAGAGAGAGAGAGAGAGAGAGAGGGGTAAATGTATGGGGTAGGAGGGGAGGGAAGACCGTATAAAAAACAACAGAGCTCTGAATATCACAATGTTTGCTCCCACCTGAACTCCTCGACTTGTCCTTCCACTAAACATTGAAAGCCATGTAAAGTTATGTAAAGTATAACGCTGTACAGGTGAACATAGAATAAGTTTACAGCTATACTGGTGAATCACAAACATGCCTATTAAATTTAGATCCAGTTGATCTTAGATAATGAGGAGCATATCTACCGTCTTAGCGTTTTCTCTTCAGCTCACGTTTTAGCTTAAATGTGTTAGGGTTTGATTCTTCAACGAAAGAGATGAGGGTAATGAAGGTACCTAGGTGCTGGTGACTGACTCTTCATCTAACACACTGCACCTACTTTTTCCTTCCTCGGCTCAAACATGATTGTCTCCCAGTCCCCAAGCGCTGTATAACTAGTAAGAACGGTCTTACTGCTTTTCCTTGATTATTATTAATAATAATAATAATAATAATAATAATAATAATAATAATAATAATAATAATAATATAATAATAATAATAATAATAATAATAATAATAATAATAATAATAATAATAATAATAATAATAATAATAATAACTAAGAATACGTACTTTTACTTGTCAGAGAATTCAGAAATTATTGTATCATTAACGAGTGTCAGCATCCTCATCACCAGCATCAGCAATCTCATCACCAGCGTCAGCAGTCTCATCACCAGCGTCAGCAACCTCGTCAGCCAGCGCCAGCAACTTGGTGTGATACGTTATTGATCATGCATAACGATATATAATGACGTTTGCGAGCACTGGCACAGGTGTGTGTGTGTGTGTGTGTGTGTATGTGTGTGTGTGTGTACTCACCTAGTTAAGGTTGCAGGGGTCGAGTCCCAGCTCCTGGCCCCGCCTCTTCACTGGTCGCTACTAGGTCACTCTCCCTGAACCGTGAGCTTTATCATACCTCTGCTTAAAGCTATGTATGGATCCTGCCTCCACTACATCGCTTCCCAAACTATTCCACTTACTGACTGCTCTGTGACTGAAGAAATACTTCCTAACATCCCTGTGATTCATCTGTGTCTTCAACTACCAACTGTGTCCCCTTGTTGCTGTGTCCCATCTCTGGAACATCCTGTCTTTGTCCACCTTGTCAATTCCTCTCAGTATTTTGTATGTCGTTATCATGTCCCCCCTATCTCTCCTGTCCTCCAGTGTCATCAGGTCGATTTCCTTTAACCTCTCCTCGTAGGACATACCTCTTAGCTCTGGGACTAGTCTTGTTGCAAACCTTTGCACTTTCTCTAGTTTCTTTACGTGCTTGGCTAGGTGTGGATTCCAAACTGGTGCCGCATACTCCAATATGGACCTAATGTACATGGTGTACAGGGTCCTGAACGATTCTTTATTAAGATGTCGGAATTCTGTTCTTAGGTTTGCTAGGCGCCCATATGCTGAAGCAGTTATTTGCTTGATGTGTGCCTCAGGAGATGTGCCTGGTGCTATACTCATCCCAAGATATTTTTCCTTGTGTGAGGTTTGTAGTCTCTGGCCCCCTAGACTGTACTCCGTCTGCGGTCTTCTTTGCCCTTCCCCAATCTTCATGACTTTGCACTTGGTGGGGTTGAACTCCAGGAGCCAATTGCTGAACCAGGTCTGCAACCCGTCCAGATCCCTTTGTAGTTCTGCCTGGTCTTCGACCGAATGAATTCTTCTTATCAACTTCACATCATCTGCAAACGGGGACACTTCGGAGTCTATTCCTTCCGTCATGTCGTTCACAAATACCAGAAACAGCACTGGTCCTATGACTGACCCCTGTGGGACCCCGCTGATCACAGACGCCCACTCTGACACCTCGCCACGTACCATGACTCGCTACTGTCTTCCTGACAAGTATTCCCTGATCCATTGTAGTGCCTTCCCTGTTATCCCTGCTTGGTCCTCCAGTTTTTGCACTAATCTCTTGTGTGGAACTGTGTCAAACGCTTTCTTACAGTCCAAGAAAATGCAATCTACCTACCCCTCTCTCTCTTGTCTTACTGCTGTCACCATGTCATAGAACTCCAGTAGGTTTGTGACACAGGATTTCCCATCCCTGAAACCATGTTGGCTGTTGTTGATGAGATCATTCCTTTTTAGGTGTTCCACCACTCTTCTCCTGATAATCTTCTCCATGACTTTGCATACTATACATGGCAGTGTATGTACTCACCTATTTGTACTCACCTATTTGTGGTTGCAGGGGTCGAGTCATAGCTCCTGGCCCCGCCTCTTCACTGATTGCTACTAGGTCCTCTCTCTCCCTGCTCCATGAGCTTTATCATACCTGTGTGTGTGCATGTGTGTTGCCGGGTGAACGTGAGAGGCTGCAGTGCAAGCCAAGGAGAAAGAAACATCTTGGGTTGAGTGTGTTGCAGGATGAACCTGAGAAACTGCAACACAAGTAAAGGAGAAAGGAAACGGAATATGAATTAAGAAAATTTATTTTACAATCACGTTATAAACAGCTTGGCAGCCATATCCTCTTGACTGGGTGTGAGCTATGGTGTTATGGTACTAACATAGTAACCGTGTTGAGCTGCGTAATGATGTTACAGTGGTGGTGGTGCTGACCTCAGTGGTGTCAGCTGTGGGTATCTGCGAGAGGACGAGGATGGAGAGTGGTGGTATCTACTTCCTCATCTCCCATGTCTTGGGGTCACAGGTCGGAGGTTCGGTGGGACTTGTCTACTGCTTCGGTCAGGTGAGTGTCAACATGTGGGTCAAGTAAGTTCCAATACGTAGATCAGGTGAATGTCAATAACTGGGTCAGGTGAATGTCAGCACGTGGGACAGGGGAGTGCCAAGGCTGTGTTGTCAGCATATTAAACTGGAATTGCATTTATATGCGAATTAGGTAAAAGTTATATTTTTTATTAACACATCAGCCGTCTCCCACCAAGGCAGGGTGGCCCGAAAAAGAAAAACTTTCACCATCATTCACTCCATCACTGTCTTGCCAGAGGCACGATTACACTACAGTTATAAAACTGCTGCATTAAAAATACTTATACAATAAAAATTGTTACTAGCTTGGTGAAGGAAGCCTGGGAGCCGCGGCCACGTCAGGTACTGAAACACGAGTCTTACTTCCCCTAGACTTAGCGAGGGTTATTATCACCATTTTGATCGTAATTCTGTATAAACCAGCAAAAAAAAAAAAATACATTAATTTCAAAACGAATATACATTTGAAGCTATATTTTAATGTGTTAGAAGAATATTTTAAAGACGTAGATAAAATGGTACATAAAAAAGACACATTAATCTAAAATGTTATTTATCTGATTTCCGGTGACAACTGCAGACAGTGTTGGTATTATACAGTAAAGATGTGGTTAAATTACTATTTCTGGTCTTAACTGGATGTGCCTCAGTAGTGTCGAGGATTTAGTTCTCAGGGGAATGAACCAGAGTAATAATTTTTATCATTTACTGCTATACATACTCTCATCTCTATCTTTCATCTTTGAGAGTCCTCACTGACTATTATAGAGTAGCACCTTACAATCTCATATGTATATTTTTTAACACTGTCTAGAGGACACATAACATGATGACTGCCCTTGTATCTCAGACGGTGGGGATCTCACTGTGTGTCACCGGCTTCGGGGAGTCAATGGCAGAGTTGGTGTCAGTGCCGGGGATGTGGGCGGAGAAAGCCATGGGGTGTGGCGCTCTCCTGCTGCTGGCGCTCATTAATGTGGCCGGAGTGAAGTGGGTGATCAAGGTACAGTTCATCCTGCTGCTCCTGGTGGTCCTGGCTGCCCTTGACTTCCTCTTCGGCAGCTTCCTCGACCACTCTGATGGTTAGTATTACCCTCGACCACTCTGATGGTTAGTATTACCCTCGACCACTCTGATGGCTAGTATTACCCTCGACCACTCTGATGGTTAGTATTACCCTCGACCACTCTGATGGTTAGTGTTACCCTCGACCACTCTGATGGTTAGTATTACCCTCGACCACTCTGATGGCTAGTATTACCCTCGACCACTCTGATGGTTAGTATTACCCTCGACCACTCTGATGGCTAGTATTACCCTCGACCACTCTGATGGTTAGTATTACCCTCGACCACTCTGATGGTTAGTGTTACCCTCGACCACTCTGATGGTTAGTATTACCCTCGACCACTCTGATGGTTAGTGTTACCCTCGACCACTCTGATGGTTAGTGTTACCCTCGACCACTCTGATGGTTAGTATTACCCTCGACCACTCTGATGGCTAGTATTACCCTCGACCACTCTGATGGTTAGTATTACCCTCGACCACTCTGATGGTTAGTGTTACCCTCGACCACTCTGATGGTTAGTATTACCCTCGACCACTCTGATGGTTAGTGTTACCCTCGACCACTCTGATGGTTAGTATTACCCTCGACCACTCTGATGGTTAGTATTACCCTCGACCACTCTGATGGTTAGTGTTACCCTCGACCACTCTGATGGTTAGTATTACCCTCGACCACTCTGATGGCTAGTATTACCCTCGACCACTCTGATGGTTAGTATTACCCTCGACCACTCTGATGGTTAGTGTTACCCTCAACCACTCTGATGGTTAGTATTACCCTCGACCACTCTGATGGCTAGTATTACCCTCGACCACTCTGATGGTTAGTGTTGTCATAGTTTCTATCTATCTCATTTCCTAACAGTATGTATAAGAGAACCCTCGTTGCCTGCTTGAGGGTGTGGAAATAGAGATCACTTTCTATCGGGAGAACCCTCGATGTCTTTCTAGAGAGACACTGTCTAGACTGAGCCTTGTATCTTTCTCAGAAAGGAGGAGTATACTTTCATCAGAGGAGATAGAACTGAGATGTAGATGAGAGAATGAGAGAGATACCGAAGAGAGAGAGACAGATGGTAGGTAGATTATATTTTGTATTATTTACGACAGTTATAAAGCTTTCATAATTGTGAGAACCACTTCAGATACTATATGAAAATGTTTTAACGAAAGATAATTTAAGAAAAAAAGCCGCAAATCAAATGTTATCCATGAGTTAAGTGAGTGAGCGAGCAGAGGATGGTAGAGAGCAGCGGAGGATAGTGAGAGCAGCAGCGGGAGGATGGTGAGAGCACGGAGTGATGGCGAGAGACAGCGGTAGGATGGTGAGAGAGCGCTGAGGATGGTGAGACACGCGGAGGATGGTGAGAGCAGTCTGGAGGATGGTGAAGCCCAGACGGGAGGATGGTTTGAAGCAGCGACGGAGATGGATGAGAGCAGCGGGAGGATGGTGAGAAGCAGCGGGAGGACGGTAGAGAGCAGCGGGAGGACGGTGAGAGCAGCGGGAGGATGTGAGAGCAGCGGGAGGAGATGTGAGAGCAGCGAGAGGATGGTGAAAGCAGCGGAGAGGATTGTGAGAGCAGCGGAGGATTGTGAGAGCAGCGGGAGGATGTGAGAGCAGCGGGAGGATTGTGAGAGCAGCGGGAGGATGGTGAGAGCAGCGGGAGGATGGTGAGAGCAGCGGGAGGATGGTGAGAGCAGCGGGAGGATGGTGAGAGCAGCGGGAGGATGGTGAGAGCAGCGGGAGGATGGTGAGAGCAGCGGGAGGATGGTGAGAGCAGCGGGAGGATGGTGAGAGCAGCGGGAGGACGGTGAGAGCAGCGGGAGGATGGTGAGAGCAGCGGGAGGATGGTGAGAGCAGCGGGAGGATGGTGAGAGCAGCGGGAGGATGGTGAGAGCAGCGGGAGGATGGTGAGAGCAGCGGGGGGATGGTGAGAGCAGCGGGAGGACGGTGAGAGCAGCGGGAGGATGGTGAGAGCAGCGGGAGGATGGTGAGAGCAGGGGAGGAGGTAGGATGGGAGAGCAGCGGGAGGATGGTGAGAGCAGCGGGAGGACGGTGAGAGCAGCGGGAGGATGGTGAGAGCAGCGGTAGGGGAGGATGTGAGAGCAGCGGGAGGACGGTGAGAGAGCGGGAGGATGGTGAGAGCAGCGGGAGGAGTGAGAGGCGGGAGGTGGTGAGCAGCGGGAGGATGGTAGAGAGCAGGGGAGGATGGTGAGAGCAGCGGGAGGATTGGTGAGAGCAGCGGGAGGATGGTGAGAGCAGCGGGAGGATGTGAGAGCAGCGGGAGGATTGTGAGAGCAGCGGGAGGATGGTGAGAGCAGCGGAGGATGGTGAGAGCAGCGGGAGGATGGTGAGAGCAGCGGGAGGACTGTGAGAGCAGCGGGAGGATGGTGAGAGCAGCGGGAGGATTGTGAGAGCAGCGGGAGGAGGTGAGAGAGGGGTTGGTGAGAGCAGCGGGAGGATGGTGAGAGCAGTGGGAGGATGGTGAGAGCAGCGGGAGGATTGTGAGAGCAGCGGGAGGATTGTGAGAGCAGCGGGAGGATGGTGAGAGCAGCGGGAGGATTGTGAGAGCATGGGCGGGAGGAGGTGAGAGCAGCGGGAGGATGTGAGAGCAGCGGGAGGACGGTGAGAGCAGCGGGAGGATTGTGAGAGCAGCGGGAGGATTGTGAGAGCAGCGGGGAGGATTGTGAGAGCAGCGGGAGGATTGTGAGAGCAGCGGGAGGGATTGTGAGAGCAGCGGGAGCGTGAGAGCAGGGAGTGGTGAGAGCAGCGGGAGGATTGTGAGAAGCAGCGGAGAGGTGAGAGCAGCGGGATGAGAGCAGCGGGAGGATTGTGAGAGCAGCGGGAGGATTGTGAGAGCAGCGGGAGGATTGTGAGAGCAGCGGGAAGGAGTGTGAGAGCAGCGGGAGGATGTGAAGAGCAGCGGGAGGACGGTGAGAGCAGCGGGAGGATTGTGGGAGCAGCGGGAGGATTGTGAGAGCAGCGGGAGGATTGTGAGAGCAGCGGGAGGATGGGTGAGAGCAGCGGGAGGATGTGAGAGCAGCGGGAGGATTTGAGAACAGCGGGAGGATGTGGTAGAGAGTGAGCAGCGGGAGGATGTGAGAGCAGCGGGAGGATGGTGAGAGCAGCGGGAGGATTGTGAGAGCAGCGGGAGGATTGTGAGAGCAGCGGAGGATGGTGAGAGCAGCGGGAGGATGGTGAGAGCAGCGGGAGGATGGTGAGAGGCAGCGGGAGGATTGTGAGAGCAGCGGGAGGATTGTGAGAGCGCGGAGGATGGTGAGGCAGGGAGTTGTGAGAGCAGCGGAGGATGGTGAGAGCAGCGGGAGGATGGTGAGAGCAGCGGGAGGATGTGAGAGCCGGGGATGTGAGAGCAGCGGAGGATGGTGAGAGCAGCGGGAGGAGGTGAGAGCAGCGGGAGGATGGTGAGAGCAGCGGGAGGATGGTGAGAGCAGCGGGGAGGATGTGAGAGCAGCGGGAGGGAAGGATGTGAGCAGCGGGAGGATTGTGAGAGCAGCGGGAGGATTGTGAGAGCAGCGGGAGGATTGTGAGAGCAGCGGGAGGATGGTGAGAGCAGCGGGAGGATTGTGAGAGCAGCGAGGGTGAGCACGGAGATTGTGAGAGCAGCGGGGGGGATTGTGAGAGCAGCGAGGAGTGAGGACGGAGAGGTGAGAGCAGCGGGAGGATGGTGAGAGCAGCGGGAGGACGGTGAGAGCAGCGGGAGGATGGTGGGAGCAGCGGGAGGATTGTGAGAACAGCGGGAGGATTGTGAGAGCAGCGGCAGGATTGTGGAGCAGCGGGAGGATTGTGAGAGCAGCGGAGGATGATGAGAACAGCGGGAGGATTGTGAGAGCAGCGGGAGGATGGTGAGAGCAGCGGGAGGATTGTGAGAGCAGCGGGAGGATTGTGAGAGCAGCGGGAGGATTGTGAGAGCAGCGGGAGGATGGTGAGAGCAGCGGGAGGATTGTGAGAGCAGCGGGAGGATGGTGAGAGCAGCGGGAGGATGGTGAGAGCAGCGGGAGGATTGTGAGAGCAGCGGGAGGATGGTGAGAGCAGCGGAAGGATGGTGAGAGCAGCGGGAGGATGGTGAGAGCAGCGGGAGGACGGTGAGAGCAGCGGGAGGATGGTGAGAGCAGCGGGAGGAAGGTGAGAGCAGCGGGAGGATGGTGAGAGCAGCGGGAGGATTGTGAGAGCAGCGGGAGGATTGTGAGAGCAGCGGGAGGATGGTGAGAGCGGCGGGAGGATGGTGAGAGCAGCGGGAGGACGGTGAGAGCAGCGGATGGATGGTGAGAGCAGCTGCAGTAGTAAACACAGTCACACGATGGATAATTTAAGAGACTGTAAGCAACAATCGCGGCACCGAAGGCAGTTGTTGTCTTGTGCTTGTGATATGTTGGTAATAAGTTTAAGGAATATAACTTGAAGACGCTTTAATGTTGTCAGTAAAGAGGTTGATGAGTTGCCTCGTCTGGTGAGTCTTAGAGAGAGTCCTTCCCTCTTAGTTTGTTGAGTACCTTCCCTCTTGGTTTGTTGAGTACCTTCCCTGTTGGCTTGTTGAGTACCTTCCCTGTTAGCTTGTTGAGTACCTTCCCTGTTAGCTTGTTGAGTACCTTCCCTGTTGGCTTGTTGAGTACCTTCCCTGTTGGTTTGTTGAGTACCTTCCCTGTTAGCTTGTTGAGTACCTTCCCTGTTGGCTTGTTGAGTACCTTCCCTGTTGGCTTGTTGAGTACCTCCCCTGTTGCCTTGTTGAGTACCTTCCCTCTTGGTTTGTTGAGTACCTTCCCTGTTGGCTTGTTGAGTACCTTCCCTGTTGGCTTGTTGAGTACCTTCCCTGTTGGCTTGTTGAGTACCTTCCCTGTTGGCTTGTTGAGTACCTTCCCTGTTGGCTTGTTGATTACCTTCCCTCTTGGTTTGTTGAGTACCTTCCCTGTTGGCTTGTTGAGTACCTTCCCTGTTAGCTTGTTGAGTACCTTCCCTGTTGGCTTGTTGAGTACCTTCCCTCTTGGTTTGTTGAGTACCTTCCCTGTTGGCTTGTTGAGTACCTTCCCTGTTAGCTTGTTGAGTACCTTCCCTGTTGGCTTGTTGAGTACCTTCCCTGTTGGCTTGACGAGTACCTTCCCTGTTAGCTTGTTGAGTACCTTCCCTGTTGGCTTGTTGAGTACCTTCCCTGTTGGCTTGTTGAGTACCTTCCCTGTTGGCTTGTTGATTACCTTCCCTCTTGGTTTGTTGAGTACCTTCCCTGTTGGCTTGTTGAGTACCCTCCCTGTTGGCTTGTTGAGTACCTTCCCTGTTAGCTTGTTGAGTACCTTCCCTGTTAGCATGTTGAGTACCTCCCCTGTTGGTTTGTTGAGTACCTTCCCTGTTGGCTTGTTGAGTACCTTCCCTGTTAGCTTGTTGAGTACCTTCCCTGTTGGCTTGTTGAGTACCTTCCCTGTTGGCTTGTTGGGTACCTTCCCTGTTGCCTTGTTGAGTACCTTCCCTCTTGGTTTGTTGAGTACCTTCCCTGTTGGCTTGTTGAGTACCTTCCCTGTTGGCTTGTTGAGTACCTTCCCTGTTGGCTTGTTGAGTACCTTCCCTGTTGGCTTGTTGAGTACCTTCCCTGTTGGCTTGTTGATTACCTTCCCTCTTGGTTTGTTGAGTACCTTCCCTGTTGGCTTGTTGAGTACCTTCCCTGTTAGCTTGTTGAGTACCTTCCCTGTTGGCTTGTTGAGTACCTTCCCTGTTGGCTTGACGAGTACCTTCCCTGTTAGCTTGTTGAGTACCTTCCCTGTTGGCTTGTTGAGTACCTTCCCTGTTGGCTTGTTGAGTACCTTCCCTGTTGGCTTGTTGATTACCTTCCCTCTTGGTTTGTTGAGTACCTTCCCTGTTGGCTTGTTGAGTACCCTCCCTGTTGGCTTGTTGAGTACCTTCCCTGTTAGCTTGTTGAGTACCTTCCCTGTTAGCATGTTGAGTACCTTCCCTGTTGGTTTGTTGAGTACCTTCCCTGTTGGCTTGTTGAGTACCTTCCCTGTTGGCTTGTTGAGTACCTTCCATGTTAGCTTGTTGAGTACCTTCCCTCTTGGTTTGTTGAGTACCTTCCCTGTTGGCTTGTTGAGTACCCTCCCTGTTGGCTTGTTGAGTACCTTCCCTGTTAGCTTGTTGAGTACCTTCCCTGTTAGCATGTTGAGTACCTTCCCTGTTGGTTTGTTGAGTACCTTCCCTGTTGGCTTGTTGAGTACCTTCCCTGTTGGTTTGTTGAATGCCTTCCCTGTTGGCTTGTTGAGTACCTTCCCTGTTAGCTTGTTGAGTATCTTCCCTGTTGGCTTGTTGAGTACCTTCCCTGTTGGCTTGTTGAGCACCTTCCCTGTTTTCTTGTTGAGCACCACCCACTTACAGCAGACCAATTGCAGAGAGCATTCGTTTCCTTGAGACTACGTGTATGAGATGAATCCTGCATGTGTAGTGGATGTAGGTGGTGGGTGTCAGTTGGAGACATTAGCAGAGGCCACAGTCTCTAATGTTGATCCTGGCTGATGGCTCGAAGTTTCCGTGTTCACTCATTTGGGAGATTTGTTGAGCCACCTGCATGCCCTCAGTGACCTGACCCAACACACGACCTGACCTGCGGAACATCCAAGTACGTATCTGAGACTGTTTTATATTTTGGGAAAATACATTGGGCGAGATATGAATGCTGAAAATGAAAGAGATAGTACATGGATAGACGAGGAGGATCTTTCATCGATTCTAAGTTTAAATTCTGTCTAAATAAACCTTCATTCTGAGCTCACCTGATAAGACTGTCATTGAGGCAGATCTTCATCTGCGGACCCAGAATCCAGGTCATTGTGCCCAGGTCAAAGTCAGCAGCCACTGCTACCACGGCGCCCCGCAAGTCCCTGTAACCCGTGTCCTGCTGGGGCAGGGACGCTTTTTCAGAAGGAAGGTACTGTGTTTCGGGACGGGATGGGACATCACTCGGGCTACTTATTAACATTTCACCACTATCCCACAAATTAAAAATGAAAAAAAAATCCAGTCCGTCTTTGTTATTGGTTCAGAATGGATCGAAACGTCTAGTTTCTATTTCCCATTTGTAAATGTATTTTGATTTTTATTATTTTTATTCATTAGCACATTTGAAAAAAATATTATCATCACCCTCGCGGATCTGAGTTAGTGATCTTGATAAAAAAAAAAATTGTATGGCACGGAAAGGAACTAAATTATAATTACTGCATGCATTGGTTTGACATCATCAAAACAACTCTGAATCGCTGGCTCTCGCTATCTCTCTCTGTGTATTTGATTGTCTGTTCACCTATGTGCGAGAGAGCAGCCCTATTCCTTAAAGACCCGGTAGCTTATTCCCTCCACCTTTCCCGTCGTACCTGTTCCTCGGCTACTCCTATGTACCCGTTGTGAAGGATGCGGGGGCAAGCCTCGCTATCGGAGCTTTTCTTTCTGTCGCGAACAAAATGCGCTCCTTCTCTCTCATCTTCGTCGCCGTCGTCGTTTTCTAAGGGGTCCCAGTAGTGTCGCTGGGGAGGGAGGGACCGCGGGGCGTCATACAAGAGGTCGCCCAGGAGAATCCACTCGTTCTGACAACAGGCAAACACCCGTGACCCCTTGTACCCGAAACCATTCCTCCCCGTCAGCAAGGCTTCGAACTCCGACCCTAGCTGTCCTGTTCCCTCCAGCACCTGTAGATACACAAATAACCAGTGTAGGTTTGAATCTGTGGATAAGAGGACAGAATCTGTTGATAATACAAATGAGGATGTGGAATGGATTGTACTTGCCAAAATTAGCAAATAGGCAAGGCTTGCTGAAACTTATGAATAAGGGCATTTATTTTTACTACGTGAGGTAGAAAAGACAGATAATGGAGGTCTATGGTCAATATTGAAGGCAACACAATATCTTGTAGTACATGTGTAGGATATTTTATTATCAGTAGTAGTAGTAGTATTACTGTATTGCGATAAGCCCGTATTGGCTCGATCCTCTTTCCACTAATAGCAAGAGAAACTATTATAGCAGTCAGGCTTTCCCTGGAGAATAATGGGAGCACAGACGTGAGGGTAATGGCAAGACATTGATGCTCACTAATTATGTATTTCATGGGGATATGATAAACCCCTAGGGATCATACAGCGCCTGCGGAGTATGGAGGAATTAAGTCTGATCAGAAGAAGGGGAGAGTAGTGCGAATTCCTTGGATTAAGAGCCCCTCACCAGCATCTAGACACCCCCCTTAAAGGGTTTAAGGCCTACAGAAAAAAATAGAGAACTGCAGGTCAGGATGTTTTGGAAAGAAAGCGAAGGATTGACAACTATCCATGACGATTCACAACTGACATCCACTAAGTGACAGAGCACTGCATAAATCCATTTTAACGCTATTTAAAGTGAGTTTGATGAATAGGAAGTGAGGACTGAAGCCAGTAAGAAAATCAGCTTGTGAGATAATTTAAAAGTTAAGTCTGAGAGGTGCTTTCTTAAATGCCTTGTCGTATATTATAAATAAAAAATGCTTTTATAAAGAAGCAGAGAGGGTTTTAATAGAGTCCTTGTAAGTCTTTCCTGGTTAAATAAAACGCTGGAGTTTGATCACAAACTTCAGCTTTATGGTATTAAGTAACTTGGTGTAGTCATGGTTAACTAAGTGCTACATAGGAATATCAACAGCAGCATTAACAACAGGAGCGGCAATGAGACTGGTGAAGCTGGCTAGCCTCTCACCTTGATTACAATCCTTCCCAATGGTTGGTCCTGCAAGGAGAAGTCAATAAAAAAGTTCTTGCTGGAAATGGCGGCTGGGACGAGAGTTGGGGAGAACTGAGGCGAAGAGCCACCTTGTAGGCTTTGAGTGATGCCAGAGAACAACTGAGACACCATTCTCTCTTACACCTGGAGGAGGAGAAGAACCTGTGTTACTACGACCGTGTGTGTGTGTGTGTGTGTGTGTGTGTGTGTGTGTGTGTGTGTACTCACCTAGTTGTACTCACCTAGTTGAGGTTGCGGGGGTCGAGTCCGAGCTCCTGGCCCCGCCTCTTCACTGATCGCTACTAGGTCACTCTCCCTGAGCCGTGAGCTTTATCGTACCTCTGCTTAAAGCTATGTATGGATCCTGCCTCCACTACATCGCTTCCCAAACTATTCCACTTACTGACTACTCTGTGGCTGAAGAAATACTTCCTAACATCCCTGTGATTCATCTGTGTCTTTAGCTTCCAACTGTGTCCCCTTGTTACTGTGTCCAATCTCTGGAACATCCTGTTTTTGTCCACCTTGTCAATTCCTCTCAGTATTTTGTATGTCGTTATCATGTCCCCCCTATCTCTCCTGTCCTCCAGTGTCGTCAGGTTGATTTCCCTTAACCTCTCCTCGTAGGACATACCTCTTAGCTCTGGGACTAGTCTTGTTGCAAACCTTTGCACTTCTCTCTAGTTTCTTTACGTGCTTGGCTAGGTGTGGGTTCCAAACTGGTGCCGCATACTCCAATATGGGCCTAACGTATACGGTGTACAGGGTCCTGAACGATTCCTTATTAAGATGTCGGAATGCTGTTCTGAGGTTTGCTAGGCGCCCATATGCTGCAGCAGTTATTTGGTTGATGTGCGCTTCAGGAGATGTGCCTGGTGTTATACTCACCCCAAGATCTTTTTCCTTGAGTGAGGTTTGTAGTCTCTGACCCCCTAGACTGTACTCCGTCTGCGGCCTTCTTTGCCCTTCCCCAATCTTCATGACTTTGCACTTGGTGGGATTGAACTCCAGGAGCCAATTGCTGGACCAGTTCTGCAGCCTGTCCAGATCCCTTTGTAGTTCTGCCTGGTCTTCGATCGAGTGTATTCTTCTCATCAACTTCACGTCATCTGCAAACAGGGACACCTCAGAGTCTATTCCTTCCGTCATGTCGTTCACAAATACCAGAAACAGCACTGGTCCTAGGACTGACCCCTGCGGGACCCCGCTGGTCACAGGTGCCCACTCTGACACCTCGCCACGTACCATGACTCGCTGCTGTCTTCCTGACAAGTATTCCCTGATCCATTGTAGTGCCTTCCCTGTTATCCCTGCTTGGTCCTCCAGTTTTTGCACCAATCTCTTGTGTGGAACTGTGTCAAACGCCTTCTTGCAGTCCAAGAAAATGCAATCCACCCACCCCTCTCTCTCTTGTCTTACTGCTGTCACCATGTCATAGAACTCCAGTAGGTTTGTGACACAGGATTTCCCGTCCCTGAAACCATGCTGGCTGCTGTTGATGAGATCATTCCTTTCTAGGTGTTCCACCACTCTTCTCCTGATAATCTTCTCCATGATTTTGCATACTATAATGTCAGTGACACTGGTCTGTAGTTTAATGCTTCATGTCTGTCTCCTTTTTTAAAGATTGGGACTACATTTGCTGTCTTCCATGCCTCAGGCAATCTCCCTGTTTCGATAGATGTATTGAATATTGTTGTTAGGGGTACACATAGCGCCTCTGCTCCCTCTCTCAATACCCATGGGGAGATGTTATCTGGCCCCATTGCCTTTGAGGTATCTAGCTCACTCAGAAGCCTCTTCACTTCTTCCTCGGTTGTGTGCACTGTGTCCAGCACTTGGTGGTGTGCCCCACCTCTCCGTCTTTCTGGAGTCCCTTCTGTCTCCTCTGTGAACACTTCTTTGAATCTCTTGTTGAGTTCTTCACATACTTCCCGGTCATTTCCTGTTGTCTCTCCTCCTTCCTTCCTTAGCCTGATTACCTGGTCCTTGACTGTTGTTTTCCTCCTGATGTGGCTGTACAACAGTTTCGGGTCAGATTTGGCTTTCGCTGCTATGTCATTTTCATATTGTCTTTGGGCCTCCCTTCTTATCTGTGCATATTCATTTCTGGCTCTACGACTGTTCTCCTTATTCTCCTGGGTCCTTTGCCTTCTATATTTCTTCCATTCCCTAGCACACTTGGTTTTTGCCTCCCTGCACCTTTGGGTAAACCATGGGCTCATCCTGGCTTTTTCATTACTCCTGTTACCCTTGGGTACAAACCTCTCCTCAGCCTCCTTGCATTTTATTGCTACATATTCCATCATCTCATTAACTGGTTTCCCTGCCAGTTCTCTGTCCCACTGAACCCCGTTCAGGTAGTTCCTCATTCCTGTGTAGTCCCCTTTCTTGTAGTTTGGCTTCATTCGTCCTGGCCTTCCTGCTTCTCCCTCCACTTGTAGCTCTACTGTGTATTCGAAGCTTACAACCACATGGTCACTGGCCCCAAGGGGTCTTTCATATGTGATGTCCTCGATATCTGCACTACTGAAGGTGAATACTAAGTCCAGCCTTGCTGGTTCATCCTCTCCTCTCTCTCTTGTAGTGTCCCTTACGTGTTGGTACATGAAGTTCTCCAGTACCACCTCCATCATCTTAGCCCTCCAAGTATCTTGGCCCCCATGTGGGTCCAAGTTCTCCCAATCTATCTCCTTGTGGTTAAAGTCACCCATGATCAGGAGCTTTGCCCTGCATGCATGAGCTCTTCTGGCCACTCTAGCCAGTGTGTCAACCATCGCTCTATTGCTCTCGTCGTACTCTTGCCTTGGCCTCCTGCTGTTCTGTGGTGGGTTATACATCACTGCTATTACCACCTTGGGACCTCCAGAGTGAAGTGTTCCCACTATGTGTGTGTGTGTGTGTGTGTGTGTGTGTGTGTGTGTGGGTAAATGGGTGTAATTCGTAAATGAGAGTACAGTAAGACGATGTAGTGTTCCCTCGGCACGGTTGTTACCTGCAGAATAAATAGATGAACCAGGTGTTACTCGTGTACTGAACAGGTTAATTATAATTATCATGTTCCTGAGAAGCACCAAGAAAGACGCATTAGCAACTTTAGGGAAGCTATGGATTGACAAAGTTTTAGTGAGGGAAATATCTTTAAATAAAAGTTTCCTAACATTGCATACGTGTCTTTCCTATACGTCTGTGGTATTGATAAACCTAATGTCACACAAGAAGCGCTAAACTTGCAGGAGTCATACAGCTCCTGAATAAGTATGGAACCAATGTTTTAAATATGGAACATATTAAACATGCTTGGAACAGAAGTCCAAATGTTGACAGACCAAGTTTAAGATTGTTCTCGCTAAGTTTGCTTTTCCGTATGAAATATTCAGGTGTCACAAGCGTCTCTCAGAATACTTTCTTCAAAAATGTCTTGGAGAGAATAATACTTTTTCTATATTTATCTTAGAACACATCACAAACATGCAAGATGCTAGAAAGTAGATATAATGAAGAAATATTACACAACTGTTAATGCTCACAATATCTCCTAATATTAATGTAATAAAGTTGGTAGAATTACCGACAATATGTAAAGTAAAAGGACATAAGTGCAACTAATGTGACATTTATTGTGGCAACGTTTCGCTCTCCAGGAGCTTTATCAAGCCATTACAAACAATACATGGACACAGAGGGTATATAAAGGCTCTGAGTGAGGTGCAATACTAGTGAGGTAACATTTCGATGTTCACTAGTGGTAGTGGTAGTAGTAGTAGTAGTAGTAGTAGTGACAAAAATAATACAATAAGGAAGAGCAATTAATTCGTACATGAGTAAAAGGATATAAAAGCTATTACTTGGGTAACCAAGTAATAGTTTACTATCACTACCACTAGTGAACATCGAAATGTTACCTCACTAGTATTGCACCTCACTCAGAGCCTTTATATACCCTCTGTGTCCATGTATTGTTTGTAATGGCTTGATAAAGCTCCTGGAGAGCGAAACGTTGCCACAATAAATGTCACATTAGTTGCACTTGTGTCCTTTTACTCCTAATATTAATGTTCAGCAAATTTGTGTTATTAATTACTTATCTTCTCTACTCGCTAATGACATAATTGTTGGTTTTAGGAACATAAGAATAGAGGAACACCGCAGCAGGCCTACTGGCCCATATTAGGCAAATTCTTCTCAAATCCAACCATTGATACATACACATTTGTCCATTATATTCCTAGAGTCACCCAGGAAATCAGCCTCAATAACCCTAATACAGTCGATGTTTGGTTGTTCTTACTCAAATTTAACCCTTCTCACTCATACAGTTGTCTAACCTTGCTATATAATACCTTGGCTGTGTGGAAACTTACTGAGTTATGTTTTGTGTGTTAATACCATGCTAAGTGACTGTTGCAGAGCCAGGAGTGACGGGTTGGTCTGCTGTGACGTGGACCAACAACACGTCCCCAGGGTACACGCAGGGCACCTCCTGGTTCACAGTACTGGGTGTCTTCTTTCCCAGTGTGACGGGCATCATGGCTGGAATCAACATGAGCGGTGACCTGCGAAACCCAGCCAGGGACATTCCTGTTGGGACACTCTCCGCCCTAGGCCTAAGGTACGCCCACCCCAGCTCACACTGACGCCCACCCCAGCTCACACTGGCACCCACCCCAGCTCACACTGACGTCCACCCCAGCTCACACTGGCACCCACCCCAGCTCACACTGACGCCCACCCCAGGTCACACTGGCACTCACCCCAGCTCACACTGACGCCCACCCCAGCTCACACTGACGCCCACCCCAGCTCACACTGACGCTCACCCCAGCTCACACTAACGCCCACCCCAACTCACACTGACGTCCATCTCTGTACCATTCGCAGGATGTGTATAGGGTGCATAATAAAGATATTATTAAACTAACTGACTCATCTCTTCTGTAACTCCTTATCTCTCTTCAGCTCATTTGCAATATCTAATGCCTCTCTGTCTTCCTTATATTACTGTATATCCAACAAGTTGATTGCACAGAGACTTTAACTGCCATTACCCACACTGGTTTAGGGCTTCTTGAAATACAGTGCAAGACAGTCCTGAAATATATTATGCCTTTTATCATTCCTGCAGTATCTTATGCATCTTTATCTCTTCTGCAGTACTGTTCTTTACTTGGTGTTTGTGGTAGTGTTGGGTGCTACTGTGGAAAGGAAAGTGCTGCTCAATGATTATATGATCACGGAGAAAGTGTCAGCTCTAGGTGAGTCACCTTTATATCATACTATAGAAAACGGACTTCTATTCAATACCGGTTTTCTAATTTCACGATGAACTGCTGTAAAATAAGAAGAGTTATGACCGCGGAAATATTTTACGTTAATTAAGTTTTATTGAAAGTCATTACTTAAGTTGAGATTTTTAAATATAGTCTTGCATATTTACTTACGTGTCAGTTAATTTAGGATAATCCAATTGGTTAATTTACACATTGGTTGACTTTTGGGTAAATACCACTCACAAGTTAACATATAAATAATATTTCATTTTAAGAAAAATGAACGGTGAAAAGTGTGTATGATTTAGCGTAAAGAAGCCAGTTTGTATGCCCTTACGTATTTAGCCCTTTCCTGTGAACATAATGTTAGCTCAACGCCAAAGTGGAATAATTCCATGTTGTGTATCTATATATTTAAAAATATTTATGTATACAACCAGAGATATATAATAAACGCTGGTTAACGTCACATGAATCGCAATGAGAAAGTGAAACAAAATGTAAGAACAATATTGAATATTTCAAGCTACAACTGAGACCACCTTCACTT
Organism: Cherax quadricarinatus; assembly: GCF_026875155.1. Classification (NCBI taxonomy): domain Eukaryota; kingdom Metazoa; phylum Arthropoda; class Malacostraca; order Decapoda; family Parastacidae; genus Cherax; species Cherax quadricarinatus. Next base: position 49,320,144 of record NC_069409.1, read on the forward strand.
AAGAAGTTTTTAAGCCCTATAATTGTGATTAAACTATCAGTGTATACAGTATATACTGAGAGATATATGCCTTTGTGTTGATTCTGACCCTCGTGGGTTGTAATGTGCTAGAAATTATCTTGTTAAATTTCATTTTCTCTTTATTACATCAAGGATACCTTAGACAGTTTACATATAATTGTGCTGAAACCAGCTACTTCAGAGATCTTATGTTAATTGGGGATTGTTAAGCAGTTTCAAACCTAACCTAACCTAAGTTTCAAACTGGCTCTATGCCATCAGACTATGGGACGATTGTAAGGTGAAGAAACGGACTTAACCTTGTGTCCAGGTATAGGGTTACCTGGGATCCTGGTATCTTGGGCTAGTAGGTAATGTCAGAATAAGACCTCAGTTAACTTATGTCCTGCTTAATAATAAAAGCTGTCGCCATATTCGAATGCTGTCAAAACCATTATAGTCAACATTTACATGCGCTGGTAATGTTCTTGACATCAGCAACACGTTCTTAAGAGTGTGGATTCTAGCTTAGGTTCAGAGAATCAACTGATAACAAGTAAGTCTCGGTACTTAATTCAGTGACCCAGAGACGCTTGAATACATGTTAAATAGCTGTAGCCTGGTGGCTAAAGCTCTCGCTTCACACGGCGAGCGTCTGGGTTCGATTCCCAGCTAGGGTAGAAACACTGGGGGGTGTTTCTTTACACCAGTTGTCTGTGTTCCCCATCAGTAAAATGGGAACCTGGGAGTTAGTGGACTGGTGTGGGTCGCATCCCGGTACAAAACTGACTTAATTTGCCCGTATTGCTCTGCATAACAAGCAGCTTTATAGTAGTGTAACTGATGTCAGTTAGGTCTGTATACCTTGTGCATGTACTTGTAGAAATAAAGATATTATAATACACTCAGGGATATCTACTAAATTAATTGGGCTCCCTGAGAAACAAAAAGTGGCCATGGTCTGTCTTCCCTGGTTCCTAATGCCAGACTCCCCTGAGGATATTCAAAGAGACTGCCAGCCTACATTGGGGGGCTGATCTGGAGCACTGTTGCCAAATGGCTGGGAAAGGTAATAATATAATATTATGTAATAAAATATTCCTATTGGTAAAAAAAGAATGAAAAGATGGGGTGGTAGGGGAAGTGGAATATTCAAACAGCTTGAAGAAATCCAAATATTCTTCCCTGAAGCCTTTTTATCCACTTCTCCGAGGCTATGGGTCCCACAATTTACACCAGAAGTGGACCCCAAAATTATATATATATATATATATATATTATATATATATATATATATATATATATATATATATATATATATATATATATTATATATATATATATATATATATAATATCTTTAATTCTACAAGTACATGTACAAGGTATATAGTCCTGGCTGACATCAATGACATACTACTATATAGAAAGCCACTTGTTATGTAGAGCATTTCGGGCAAATTAGGCCAATTTTGTCCCAGGATGCGACCCCACACCAGTCGACTAACACCCAGGTACCCATTTTATACTGATGAGTGAACATGGACAGCAGATGTCTAATTGAAACACTTCCTAATGTTATCCAGCCGTACCGGAGATTCGAACTCTGGGCCTCAGTGTGTGAGCTGAGAGCGCTAGCGATCTATCTAAGTGTAAATTATCCACTCTCAATATGTCAAAAAGTTTGTCACAAAACTCAACAATGCTCTGAGACCCTAGTAAACAAACTGGGTCTCAGGCTGTTATACTGCAAGTGCTACTTGCCAGGCAGGTGTGACTTGGCACATGGGCTCTCACATAATGGGAAAAAGGGCCGTTAAATCCTCCTCTACCCCCCCCCCCGTTGGCAGAGAGAAGGTTAACGGTCACATAAATCATTCAGTCACGTAGGCATTTTGAGACAGACGGGAGAGAGATATTGCACTCTCTAGAATATTCTAACAAATGGAGATTCAAAATCTTCACACAGTATACTGGGAGGACAGTGTTATAATTCATCGGTACGAGTATCACTTATAATATCACTTATAATGCAGTGATATCACCCGTCAGGTGGAAGTACCACTGGTCAGGTGAAAGTACCCCTAGTTAGGTAGATGTGGTATCTCCACTAGTCAGGTGGAAATACCACAGATCAGGTTGTGCCAAGAGTTACGAGAAGGTACCACAAGTGCGAGGCGAGCACCGCATCACAAGACAGTTTTCCTTAATATTAACTCATAACGTGAAGATTGCTGGAGACATATTTCATAATGAATTATTACGAATTAGTAAGAGAACTTACAGGTACTGACAGTCTCAGTATATGGGAATGTTTTACAGCAACACACAGTAAAAAGCTCAATAATTTTCACTGGTAATAACTAAGTCAATAAACTTTTGTGACGCTTCACTGACGAGGAAGAGAAGACCCTGGCAGTAAGTGGTGTGTAGGATGCCTACTGTCAGCAGGGCTTAATGGCACTGTGGGAGGTGTCTGAGCCGTGTGTGGTACTCAGTGTGTCATCTCTCACTGGGTATTTTCAAGGATGTGTAGCACTACGGGTGAAGTGGTAAGCATCAGGTAGAATGAGGCACAGGTCGCTGCTTACTACTGCTGACGCTTCAACCAGTACTTAGATAAAGATACACAACAGGATGCATGTACAATTGCCATCTCCTGAATGGTAATAGTATTTAATAACGCTTATATCCAAACCACGTATTTGTTTTAGTTTATAATAATTATATATTCATGAGTATTTTCGTGTTTTGAATCATATATAAAAGCTTCGAATCTCCAGTGTTGCTGGAGTGCAGTTGATCAAGGTGAGATAAGATGTAGAGAGGGAGACAGGATGTCTGTGGTAATGTGCTGCCATTAAGACTATTTTATATAATGTTATTTAAAGTTTACAGGCTGGGATATCAGAGCCATGAACCTCCATTATACTTTTTCCAATATTATGTCAAAATGTGTTTTTAAATTTGATGTTCAACATTGCCACAGTTAGTCAATATTCAGATCGAGAGAATTTAGTCGTGATAGATTATAGCAATCGGTTTTGTTAGTTTCCAGTTAACACTGCATTATATAAATTAACTATATGGCTCACAGTTATCTTCAGGTTGCAGTATTTAGACAGGTTAACATGGCTCACTCTGTCTACAGACCACTATAGTTAAGATAAGATAAGATTTCGTTCCAGAATCACCCAAGAAAGTCAGTGCGTCATCGAGGACTAACTTATTTCCATTGTGGTCCTCAATCTTGTCCCTCAGGATGCGACCCACACTAGTCAGTAACACCCAGGTACCTATTTGCTGCTAGGTGAAAGGAAACGTGTCGGAATGTTTCCACCCGCCGGGAATCGAACCCGGGCTCTCCGTGTGTGAAGCGGGAGCTTTAGCCACCGGGTCACCAGTGATACCGTTATAGTGTATATACTCTGGGGCCCAGTCTTAGTTTAATATCTTTATTATGCACCCTATGCCCATCTTGTGGGCGGTAGTCACCCTATACCCATCCTGTGGGCGGTAGTCATCCTATACCCATCCTGTGGGTGGTAGTCAAAAGATTACAAAGGTACATAATGGGTCCAGGAACTGGACTCCAAAGTTATGATAGCTGAACTAGTTACAAAGGTAATGAACTCCAGGTAGATCTGGTCACAATCATGGCAAGTTACAGAGGTAATGAATCAGCTTCACTCCTATACATGGTTATAGTCATGAACAAATTACAAAGTAATGAACCACTGATACGTCCACACCTGGTCACAATTGTAATGAGTTATAAATACAAATATTAAGTGGGTCATACACCCACACGAGAGCGCGCGCACACACATGCACACGAGCGTGCAAATATATGCATACACACAAGCACGCACACCCCATTATGCACAGGATGGGCGGTAGTCAAAACATTATGGGGTACATAATAAAGATATTAACCTAACTTGTCTACATGCAGGCCATCTACGTTCTAAAGCTACCATGTTTTACATGCCACCTGTTTCTAAATTACCATGGTTTATTGGCCACCTGTGATAAGCTGCCATGGTCTACACTACACACTTATCTTCCTATGCTGTCATACCCTGTGAGTAGAGGTCACAATATGACAGGGACGGTATTATGGGATATTCAGTGAGTACATAATAATCACTTATGGTGGTCTGAGAGGCAGGGTTGCAGGTGTCTCGTAGCTCGATCACTAGCGCACTCAGCTCACACACTGAGGTCCGGGGTTCAAATCTCCTCCGGTACGGCTGAAAAACATTATGGACGTGTTTCCATAAGATACCTGCTGTCCTTGTTCATCCATCAATTTAAAATGGGTACCTAGGTGTTAGTCGATTGGTGTGGGTCGCATCCTGGGGGAAAAATGACCTAATTTGCTCGAAATGCTCAGCATAACAAGCGGCTTGCTATGTACTAGTATGTAACTGATGTCAGCTAGGACTATAAACCTTGTACATGTACTTGTAGTAAATAAAGTTATTATTATTATTAGCACTGGTCACTGAATGCAGATGTTATGAGTGAATTTAGTCAGCATTATTCGTGATAAATACAGGGTGTGACACCCATCACAGGTCATCACCTGCCATCATAACACTACTGGTGATGAGTTTGTGATGAAAGGTTCACTAATTTATAAATATTTTGTACGAATGAGTGAATAACTAGTGTAGGTTAGTTTGTATTTGAAAATTTTACTTTCAGAGGTATGTTGACTTAAACACCACCTGCCATCCTTTATTTACACTACTCTCCTGGTTGGTAGGTATTACAAACACTGGTAACAATGGCCTGTTGACTTGGCCGTAATGGGTTGGAGCGAAATAAATGCAGTAGTAGTATTTAACTTATATTTTCCTTTACCAAAGGTTTATATACAGATATGTACACCATGTATAGGAGTTGAATACAAGTGTATCACACGGTGATAAGGCAAAGACAGAAGCCAGAGAGAGAGAACCGTGTTTCAACCAGCTAGAGGCGAGTCTGGCAAATGTTGACCACGAGTGACACCATATCGTCTCAGCACTTGGCAGGCTCGTCTGTGATTGGTCAATGAACCAAGGTACTGATTTAACGAAAGGGCCCCAAAAGATCGTTAAACCCTTAGCACCTGGTTCGCTGGTTGGGAGGCAGCCTATATGGGAGTGTGTATATACGCTGAATAAAGTGTAACATACTCTTTGCATGCCACATTAGGTGATGGGTGGAGCAATGGGTCAAGTTGGGTCACTTTACTAGGTTCCTTTACAGTCGTAACATCCTCTACTGGTTTTTGTCATTCACATACTTTATCTCTTTTTTATTAGGTGTTACCTGTCTTGGTAACACCTTTACCATATTTTCACCCGTTTCTATAAAGATCTTTTGCCTATCAAGTGAGTAACCCGCTTGTGATGGTAAATGCTGCCTGTTTCTCCCCTCATCCTGAGTATTTCAGTTTAGCTCAGCTGAACACTGAGGGACTAGATAGGCATTGGCAAAAGGCTTAAAGAACATAAGAAAGAAGGAACATTGTAACAGGCCTACTGGCCTATGCGAGGCAGCTCCATTTCTCCCACCAGCTTAAGCCAATGCCTTGACCTAGTGAGGTCAGACACGTCATTTAAGGGAGGAGCAGTGCATCCGACCTAATAGCACAAACTAGTCAGGTCCAACTCACACCCACCCACACCCACTTATGTATTTATCTAACCTATTTTTAAAACTACACGAAGTCTTAGCGTCTATGACGGTACTCGGGAGTTTGTTCCACTCATCCACAACTCTATTACCAAACTAGTGCTTTCCTATATCCTTCCTGAATCTGAATTTTTCCAATTTAAAGCCATTGCTGCGAGTCCTGTGTATGTTAGATATTTTTAGCACGCTATTTACATCCCCTTTATTAATTCCTGTTTTCCATTTATACACCTCAATCATATCCCCCCTAATTCTACGCCTTTCTAGAGAGTGCAGGTTCAGGGCCCTCAGTCTATCCTCATAGGGAAGATTTCTGATACATGGGATCAACTTCGTCATCCTCCTTTGTACGTTTTCCAGTGCATTTATATCAATTCTGTAATACGGTGACCAAAACTGTGCAGCATAATCTAAATGAGGCCTAACCAAAGATATATAGAGTTTGAAGAACAACCTGAGGACTTCTATTATTTATACTTCTTGCTATGAAGCCAAGGATTCTGTTAGCTTTATAGCGAACACTTATGCACTGTTGTCTTGGTTTTAGATTACTACTAACCAGAACTCCTAAATCTTTTTTGCAATCCGTAATATTAAGATCTACATTATTTAGTTTATATGTGGCATGGTTATCTTCCTGTCCAACATTTAGAACTTTGCATTTGTCTATATTAAACTGCGTCTGCCACTTCTCCGACTACTGCATCAGTCTATTCAAATCATCCTGGAGTGCTCTAATGTCCTCAGTAGAATGAATTGGACGGCCTATTTTGGTGTCATCAGCAAATTTACTTATGTTGCTATTTATTCCCTCATCTATGTCGTTTATGTAGATTGTGAACAACAACGGGCCCAACACTTACCCCTGTGGAACACCGCTTGTGACGTGCCCCCATTCTGATTTCTCCCCATTTATGCAAACTCTCTGCTGCCTATTCGTCAACCATGCCTCAACCCAGGAAAAAATTTCTCCTCCTATTCCGTGTGCCTCTGATGTGGAACTCTATCGAAAGCCTTACTGAAGTCCATATACACAATATCATATTCAATACCATGATCTACCTCCTCAAATACCTTGGTGAAAAAAGTTAGTAAATTCGTAAGACAGGAACGCCCCTTTGTAAAAACGTGCTGAGATTCATTAATCAGTTTATGCCTTTCGAGATGGCTACGAATTGCTTCGGCAATTATTGATTCCATAAATTTTTCCACTCTGGAGATAAGGCTTATTGGTCTATAGTTCGAAGCTAAGGACCTGTCATCTGCCTTGTAAATAGGTATTACATTTACCATTTTCCACTTGTCTGGCACTATGCCAGTTTGTAGTGATATGTTGAAAAGATTAGCCAAAGGTATGCTAAGTTCCTCTTTACATTCCTTTAACACCCTTGCAAACAGTTCATCAGGGCCTGGGGATTTGTTAGCTTTTAATTTCTCTATTTGTCTGGGGACATGTCACTAGTTACCGCAATCGTGTATAGTTTATTATCGTCCTGTTCTACATAATTTATTATTTCAGGAATTTCGCTAGTATCTTCCTGAGTAAAAACTGAGAGGCTTATGTGAATATTTGCTGCTTCTTTGTATATGACTGTAGAAATCACATCTGTATCTACTAGTGACTCTACCACTCCGACTACATTGTTGAATCTCTGCCATTAACTTCTTACTCCATATGTCTTCGAAGCCTCAGTGTGCTGTTTCACCATCTTATGAACAGTTCACTGAAGTCTGAGCTAGCACGCTGCCGCACTACACCTCGTGTTGACACATGGTCTCTTTACTAAGGTTCATACTTATTCTTCCACAGATGTAGCTATTTAAACCATACCACGGACGGGGATAGAACCCGCAGGTTCTATCCCCGTCCGTGGTATGGTTTGTTTGCAATCGTGTCATTACGATTTCGTGAGTCATGTAGCTATTTGTTTGTAACTCAAAGTAATCGACTCTTCTGCTTCTATTCTCTCATCTCCACAAAAGTGGCTGTCATCTAAGCTGCTCTAAGATCATGCTGGCTCACAGTCGTACTTCAGTGCTGCTGTTCGCACTGATTCACTTCGTTCGTTTAATTTTTTACATTTTTTTTTTGCTTCAGGCTATATCTAAGTATAATGCAAGTTATAGAATTTTTTTTTTTCCAACATTTGATTTTTTCTGTTATTTTTTCCATCTTTAAGTTGTATGAATTTTGAATCGTCTCTGAAGGTTCACTACATTGTTTGACTGTACTGGGTTATTCTAGATTAAATCTATGTAATGTACTATATATGTATGGTTAAAAGTCTGTGCCCTATAATACATTTAAAAATATATATGTATACGTATATTTCTGCTTGTAAAATAATTTGTGGCTTGCCCTAAATATACTTCTTAACAAGTTAATTCACTACATAATTTCCTGACCATGGTGCAGGTGGGTTGCTGGTGGCTGGTCTATATACCACAACACTGTCTTCAACACTTGCCTCCCTCTATGGATCTCCTCGAGTACTTCAGTCTATTGCTGCAGAAAATGTCGTACCGATTCTTTCTCCATTAGCAAAAGGGGTATGTTTGTTTCTTGCATCTGTAGTTTTATGTAGGAATCCAACACTGTATTCATCTGACTGTTGATCACGTAAATTGATGTTACTGTTATGTCTTCTAATGTTCATAAATCAATTACAGAAAATAATAAATATTGCAAGTTCACCCAATTTTAAATGTTCATTTACCAAGCATCATAAACTTCAAAATTGTTAATTTTATTGTGCAATCAAGTAAGAGTTATTCTTAAGCGAAATTATATTAATTTTGTCAGCACTAAGAGTAATGTAAAAATCTCAGCATTGAAGGTCCGAGTGAAACGGTATATTACAAGACAATTTATTTAATTATATAGCATTTTTTCATTTTACAGAAAGGTCCCAACAAAGTTCCTGTACTGTCACTCGTGGTGACGGTAATAGTGACATTAATCTTCCTGCTGGTGGGCAGAATCAACACCCTGGCACCCATCGTTACTATGCCCTTCCTTGCTACTTATGCAACAATTGACTATGCCTACTTCGCCCTTGCTATGACAGCTGACATGCAGAGAGCCCGTGAAGCAAGGTTCAGGTGGGTCCAACTCCTGAGTTATGCTAAATGTCTTAGTTAAAAAAATGGTATTTAGCATAATTTTCATTTATAGCACAAGTGCATGAGATAAATTTTAGACATTAAAATATATATCACAATGCATTAATTCTTGGCACTTGAGTGATGTCTTTCAAGCTATTAACATTCTGGTTTACATGGGCATCAGTCATGCATTTCCTGCCATCATACTTCCTCCTCACCGACAGTAAGAACGGGGATCGACACCATGCCTAACTGTTCTAGGGCAGGGTAGGTGCCTGAGCCCGAGCTTGCAGCTCACAAGACTCATTCATTCCCATTAGCCCCCTTGAGGCGGGGATGGCAGACCAGAAATAACAAAAGGCACAATACCGTGACTGGAACAATACACAAATAACCCGCACATAAAAGAGAGAAGCTTACGACGACGTTTCGGTCCGACTTGGACCATTGACAAAGTCACACTGGGTGTGACTTTGTCAATGGTCCAAGTCGGACCGAAACGTCGTCGTAAGCTTCTCTCTTTTATGTGCGGGTTATTTGTGTATGGCAGACCAGAGAGGCCTAGCTTCTCCCTACGAGCCCCGTGAGGGCGGGGAATGTGGCTAGGCCTGGGGACAGTTGGTCCCAAAGTACTTGTGCCTCCTCCCATGGGAGACACTCCCTAGACAGGGAGCCAAGGCCGGGCCACCACTTGGAAAAGGCCCGGGCCGGGAAAATACCGGCGAATCAAGAAGAAGTAAAAAACGGGTGTTCCTCAAGGCAACATTCTCATAATAATAATACATTTCTACATGTACAAAATATACAGTCCTAGCTGACATCAATGACATATTACTATATAGACAGCCCCTTGTTATGCAGAGCATTTCGGGCAAATTAGGTCAGTTTTGTCCCAGGACAATGTGACCACACCAGTCGACTAACACCCAGGTACACATTTTATATTGATGGGTGGACATGGACAGCACGTGTCTTATGGAAACACGTCCTAATGTTTTACAGGTGTATCGGAGATTCGAACTCCGGACCCCATCGTGTGAGCCGAGTGCACTAGCGATGGAGCTACGGGGGAACACGTGAGTATGTTGCTGTGTCAAGCATCATCTCATTGCAGTTTTTTCTGAACACGACGCTGCATATATCTTCCCTCTATATGGCTTTTCATTGGTTTCCAATTACGTACATGCAGATTTAGCTTGTACCACTTTTCCATGTAAGATACTTACCAAGGGGTATTAGTTCTCCCTCTAATAGTTCTTATCATTTTCTGTAGGCCTACCTACACGTTTTCTGTACTTGTTCATTGCCGTTTCTCATTTTTATTCAATTACGTTGACCTCTTAGTTTGTTCTTTTCAGGTTGGTCATTCTGTACACATGCTGAAGCAGTACTCATTCTTCCACATTTTGTTTCTCATAAAGAGTACAGTATATTCCCTGAGAGGTGTATATCTGTGTATATTTTGAAAGTTTACTTTAATCCTTATCTTATGGATTAAAACATAATAATGCAACTAACCAACCACATTTCCAAATTCAGCCAAGTAATTGCTGCAGCCTTAGGAGAAAAACATTCATATTACGAAAATTAAATAATGACTTTTTGCAGAGGTCAAACATTTGGAACTCCAACCTTTGACTCCAGAGGTGCAGCTGGAACCACTGACCTCGACCATCTCTTTCCTGAGAGAATAACACACAAGAAAGTTATTACGGTAAGACTCGCATAGTCTCATAAATTACAAGATCATATTCTGTCATACAGACGGGCCCCGTTTATACAGCAAGTTAGAGTTCAGGTTACTGCTGTAAAGTGAAAATCACTAAAGTGTAAAGTGAAACAATCTTTTTGTCACTTTCAAATGCATATAAAAGCCTGTAACATGTTTACACTCTCGTACATTGAGCGAGCAATACAGCTAGACCTACAAAAATGCATACACAGTATACTCATTACTTACCTTAAAATATTTTAATCCTTAGCTTATAGTGAGTGGTGAATATATTTACTGTAGGAAGTATGAATACATGAAGAATGGGCATAATTGAAAACTACTGCATTAGCTAAACGCTGTAAAACGAAGCGCTGTGAAGCAGGGCCTGCCTGTATTACTGTAACTAACACCTAAGTAAGGTATGTTAACGATCTTTTATTAAGCCTTGTATGGAAGAAGACTTGTATAATTCAGGACATTTATTTCAGGAAACATTTCCTGAAATAAATGTCCAGAACGGAACATAAGTGTGTTTCCACATCTTGTCGATATCACCATACTTACTTTCTTAAGTCTTGTCCCACACTGCTATATTTCACATTCTTCAACGAAGGATTGGGGGGGGAGGGGGAGAAGGGTTGAAGCTGGTGAAGGGCTCTTGATCCAGGAAATCAGAGCTTTTCTCAGATGCAACTTGATTACATCATCCCTTTCATTCCCAAAATGCTGTATGGCCCTTATGGGTTTGGTGTTTCCCCATGAATATAATAATTAAAAATATATATTTCAAAGATGAGTATACTGTGTGTAATATCCTAAAAGTTGTGTTTTATGTGTGGTACAGAAGACAGCAGCCAGCTCAGGATCATCAAGTCTGGTCTCATCTCCAGATGATCACTCCAGCATCAAGTCAGACACAGATCACTCCACAAAAGGTGAGAACTTGAGATGGCTGGAGTTTCAAGGGCGGCAAATAATAAATAAGGCTTGAAAAAAATGAAATTTTATGAAGGTTACAAAACTGAATTGGGACAATTATCAATTAACCTACACACTGGAAATTATTACTATTTTCTTTAACACACCATCCATCTGCCACAGAAGCAAGGTGACCCGAAAAAAGAAGAAATGCTCTCATAAAGTTTTTTCTTTTTTTTTTTTTTTACATTTGGTAATTATACAGGAGAAGGGGTTACTGGCCCCTTCCAGCCTTTGAGTCGCCTCTCACGACAAGCATAGCTTATGGAGGAGGGATTCTTTTCCACTTCCCCAAAACCTGTAAGATCTGGCTCATTATCAGTGACGACTTGATAATGGTCCAATATTGGTATCATGAGATCAGACTACAACACCAGAACAAATAAGTCTAACTGCATAAAGTAATGATAGGAGTGCCAGGTAGGATATTTTTTGATATGTACTGCATAATGCTGCAATAAAATCACAGTAAACAGGTGATATCACAATATCCAGAACAACCACAGTGAAAAAATAGTGAAATTCCAAGCGCTTTCGTGATTTCTCACATTACCAAGGAACTATAAGAAAAACATCAATAGGAATGCATATAAGGGTAAGACTACACCTCACAGTCACGTCACAACACCCGACTCTGTGAAACACAACTGATATTCTACCCAACATTAAGATTTTTTACTTGTCTAATTAATAAAATTTGGGAAGAATTTAATGATACATTAGACAAGTAATGTATCATTATCAAGGAACTTTTACATATAGTTCCTTGATAATGTGAGAAGTCACGAAATCGCTTGGAATTTCACTATTTTTTTCACAGTGGTTGTTCTGCATATGGCATAATAAAAAAGATTTAGCATTACTTTGTTTACTAGCATGTCTTTTCTTTTGGCAGAAGAAGAGAGCATTGGTAGCAGCATTATTACAGGTGAAGGGGTTGTACAACCTACAGGGAGTATTGGAGGTATGATGGGGATCTCAAATAAACCATCACACTGGTACTCTTACCTTTGTAACCGATGGATCTCACTCGCGGGGGTAAGCACTGCATTTCTCCATATTTTGTTTTGTACTACATGTACATACACATTAGATGAGTAGTTTGCTATTTATTCCTTGTACATCTTATAGGCTTTGTTAGATCTTTTGTTATTATTACATTATATTTGATCACGAGTTTGTGACTTGCTTGGTAATGTCCTGAGCTCTCGCATCTCTAATCTTACGACTACCGCCCAGAGGATGGATGTGGGGTGCAGAATAAACATTAAACTAAGCTCACGCATTGAGGGACTGGGGTTCTAACCCCGACCCGAGTGGAAATGCTGGGCATGGTTCCTTTTGCCTGCTCTCTCTGCTCTCCTAGCAGCAAGTTAGTACAAGGTATTAGCCGACTGGTGTGGGTAGCACCCAGGGGAGAGGAGTAAGGACCTCCAGTGGAAATAAGCCAGTCCGATGACAGGGGTTTAAATTATCCTGGGTTACTAACCCTCCTGATTAATAATCCACACAAAATCTTGGAATGAGAGAATATTAAGTTGTAATAAAAGAATTACAAACAAATGTTTACCTACTTTAAAATCTTAAAATGCATATACAGTACGTGCAGCGTAACATTTTGATGATAAAATAATTGAATTATGCAAGATCCCTATTTATTTACAATGAATTCATGGCTATAAGGAGCGTGGATATATAAATGGAATTCTATTCAGTGCATTTCACTATGCATATATGGGTATACAACAAATTCTAACTATATAATAGAGCGAAAAAATTAATGTGAAGGACCTGGGAGTGATAATGTCAGAGGATCTCACCTTCAAAGACACAACAATGTATCTACGGCATCTGCTAGAAAAATGATAGGATGGATAATGAGAACCTTCAAAACTAGGGATGTCAAGCCCATGATAATAATAATATAATATAGTGATAATATCTTTATTTACTCCACGTACATGTACAGGGTATACAGTCCTAGCTGACATCAATGACATATTACTATATGGAAAGCCGCTTGTTATTTACCTGGAGTTTACCTGGAGAGAGTTCGGGGGTCAACGCCCCCGCCGCCCGGTCTGTGACCAGGCCTCCTGGTGGATCAGAGCCTGATCAGCCAGGCTGTTGCTGCTGGCTGCACGCAAACCAACTTACGAGCCACAGCCCGGCTGGTCAGGAACCGACTTTAGGTGCTTGTCCAGTGCCAGCTTGAAGAGTGCCAGGGGTCTGTTGGTAATCCCCCTTATGTATGCTGGGAGGCAGTTGAACAGTCTCGGGCCCCTGACACTTATTGTATAACGTGCAAGTGACACCCCTGCTTTTCATTGGGGGGATGGTGCATCGTCTGCCAAGTCTTTTGCTTTCGTAGTGAGTGATTTTCGTGTGCAAGTTCGGTACTAGTCCCTCTAGGATTTTCCAGGTGTATATAATCATGTATCTCTCCCGCCTGCATTCCAGGGAATACAGGTTTAGGAACCTCAAGCGCTCCCAGTAATTGAGGTGTTTTATCTCCGTTATGCGCGCCGTGAAGGTTCTCTGTACATTTTCTAGGTCAGCAATTTCACCTGCCTTGAAAGGTGCTGTTAGTGTGCAGCAATATTCCAGCCTAGATAGAACAAGTGACCTGAAGAGTGTCATCATGGGCTTGGCCTCCCTAGTTTTGAAGGTTCTCATTATCCATCCTGTCATTTTTCTAGCAGATGCGATTGATACAATGTTATGGTCCTTGAAGGTGAGATCCTCCGACATGATCACTCCCAGGTCTTTGACGTTGGTGTTTCGCTCTATTTTGTGGCCAGAATTTGTTTTGTACTCTGATGAAGATTTGATTTCCTCGTGTTTACCATATCTGAGTAATTGAAATTTCTCATCGTTGAACTTCATATTGTTTTCTGCAGCCCACTGAAAGATTTGGTTGATGTCCGCCTGGAGCCTTGCAGTGTCTGCAATGGAAGACACTGTCATGCAGATTCGGGTGTCATCTGCAAAGGAAGACACGGTGCTGTGGCTGACATCCTTGTCTATGTCGGATATGAGGATGAGGAATAAGATGGGAGCGAGTACTGTGCCTTGTGGAACAGAGCTTTTCACCGTAGCTGCCTCGGACTTTACTCTGTTGACGACTACTCTCTGTGTTCTGTTAGTGAGGAAATTATAGATCCATCGACCGACTTTTCCTGTTATTCCTTTAGCACGCATTTTGTGCGCTATTACGCCATGGTCACACTTGTCGAAGGCTTTTGCAAAGTCTGTATATATTACATCTGCATTCTTTTTGTCTTCTGGTGCATTTAGGACCTTGTCGTAGTGATCCAATAGTTGAGACAGACAGGAGCGACCTGTTCTAAACCCATGTTGCCCTGGGTTGTGTAACTGATGGGTTTCTAGATGGGTGGTGATCTTGCTTCTTAGGACCCTTTCAAAGATTTTTATGATATGGTATGTTAGTGCTATTGGTCTGTAGTTATTTGCTGTTGCTTTACTGCCCCCTTTGTGGAGTGGGGCTATGTCTGTTGTTTTTAGTAACTGTGGGACGACCCCCGTGTCCATGCTCTCTCTCCATAGGATGGAAAAGGCTCGTGATAGGGGCTTCTTGCAGTTCTTGATGAACACGGAGTTCCATGAGTCTGGCCCTGGGGCAGAGTGCATGGGCATGTCATTTATCGCCTGTTCGAAGTCATTTGGCGTCAGGATAACATCGGATAGGCTTGTGTTAATCAAATTTTGTGGCTCTCTCATAAAAAATTCATTTTGATCTTCGACTCTCAGTCTGGTTAGCGGCTTGCTAAAATCTGAGTCATATTGGGACTTGAGTAGCTCACTCATTTCCTTGCTGTCATCTGTGTAGGACCCATCTTGTTTAAGTAGGGGCCCAATACTGGACGTTGTTCTCGACTTTGATTTGGCATAGGAGAAGAAATACTTTGGGTTTCTTTCGATTTCATTTATGGCTTTTAGTTCTTCCCGCGATTCCTGACTCCTATAAGATTCCTTTAGCTTGAGTTCGATGCTTGCTATTTCTCTGACCAGTGTCTCCCTACACATTTCAGATATATTGACCTCTTTTAGCCGCTCTGTTATTCTTTTCCGTCGCCTGTAAAGGGAGCGCCTGTCTCTTTCTATTTTACATCTACTCCTTCTTTTTCTTAGAGGAATAAGCCTTGTGCATACATCGAGTGCCACCAAGTTAATCTGTTCTAGGCATAAGTTGGGGTCTGTGTTGCTTAGTATATCTTCCCAGCTTATATCGGTTAGGACTTGGTTTACTTGGTCCCACTTTATGTTTTTGTTATTGAAGTTGAATTTGGTGAATGCTCCCTCGTAACTAGTCTCATTATGTCGGTCTGGGGCTCCACGCATACATGTCTGAACCTCAGTTATGTTGTGATCTGAGTATATTGTTTTTGATATGGTGACATTTCTTATCAGATCATCATTGTTAGTGAAGATGAGGTCTAGTGTATTCTCCAGTCTAGTTGGCTCTATTATTTGCTGGTTTAAATTGAATTTTGTGCAGAGATTTAAAAACTCGTGTGAGTGTGAGTTTTCATCAGAGCTGCCTCCTGGTGTTATTACTGCAACAATATTATTTGCTATATCCTCCATTTTAGGTGCCTTAAGTTGAAATCCCCCAGGAGCAAGATGTTGGGTGCAGTAGTTGGAAGATTTTCCAGACAGTGGTCAATTTTTAACAGCTGTTCCTGGAATTGCTGTGATGTTGCATCCAGAGGCTTGTAGACTACCGCAATGACTAGGTTTTGGTTCTCGACCATTACTGCTAAAACTTCCACTACATCATTTGAGGCATTAAGCAGTTCTGTGCAAACAAGTGACTGCAATGTACAGGCCAACCCCCCCCCTTTTGCCTGTTCACTCTGTCACATCTGTATAGGTTGTAACCTGGAATCCATATTTCGTTGTCCAAGTGATCCTTTATGTGGGTCTCAGTGAAAGCCGCGAACATTGCCTTTGCCTCTGCAAGCAGTCCACGGATGAAAGGTATTTTGTTGTTTGTTGCTGGCTTTAGACCCTGTATATTTGCAAAGAAGAATGTCATTGGACTGGTGGACTGGTTCGGGCAAATTAGGTAAGTTTTGTCCCAGGATGCGACCCACACCAGTCGGCTAACACCCAGGTACCTATTTTACTGATAGGTGAACATAGACAACCACTGTAAAGAAACACGTCCAATGTTTCCACCCCTTCGCCGGTAATCGAACTCGGACCCTCACCATGTGAAGCGAGAGCTTTTGCCACCAAATCGCTTGTTCTCTCTAGGCTGGAATATTGCTGTACACTAACTGCCCCCTCTAAGGCAGGTGAAACTGCTGACCTGGAGAGTGTACAAAGAACTTTCATGGCACACATAAGTACGTTAAAGCACCTAAATTACTGGGAACGGTTGAAGGTCCTTGATCTGTATTTCCTCGAATGCAGGCGAGAGAGATACATGATAATATACACTTGGAAGGTCCTGGAGGGATTGGTGCCAAACCTACACACGAAAATCATTCTATATGAAAGCAAAATACTCGGCAGGAGATGCAACATTTCCCCGATGAAAAGCAGGGGCGCCACGAGTACACTGAGAGACAACTCAGTAAGTGTCCGGGGCCCAAGACTGTTCAGTTGCCTCCCAGCATACATAAGGGAGATTACCAATAGACCCCTGGCTGTCTTCAAGAAGGCACTGGACAGGTACCTAAAGGCAGTACCTGACCAGCTGGGCTGTGGTTCATACGTCAGTTTGCATGCGGCCAGCAGTAGCAGCCTGGTTGATCAGACCCTGATGCACCACGAGGCCTGGTCTCAGACCGGGCCTTGGGGGTGTTGACCACGAAACCCCCTCCAGGTATACTCCAGGTATAACGGTGTTAACATGAAAGATGTCAGGGAGGACTCGAGCATTCAGAGAGTAATACCTGCTGGCAGGAACTTTAGCCAGAGGCTATGACTAACTACCGAGATTTCAATAGTGTTGTCCCTCTTGGAATCATGGATCAAACTTGATTGCTTTCCATTCCCCAGATGGTGCTATATGACCAGTACATGTATAAAGCTTTCCAATTATGATAATTTCCCATGGTTGGCGAAGAAGTCTCGTAAACAGTATAGTTGGTCCAGGAAGTTGAGGGAAGGTGAAAAATTTTGAGGATCTCCAGCAAAAAATACACAACTGGTGGAGTCCCAGTGGCAGAAACTGTCAGAAAAGAGCTGAGAAAGTTGTCCAGAGAGAGTGGAGGAAGAGGGAAGCATAGCCTCAAGTATCTAATGTGACTGACATTTATAGCATAGATTATTTCATTATCAGAGAAATATATGAATAAACACACCGTATGATGTGCTATTCGATTTTCATTGCTTGAAACTACAGATTTTGAAGAGTTCTCTTACTGCCCCAAAACCTCTATCATAATAATAATAATAATAATAATAATAATAATAATAATAATAATAATAATAATAATAATAATAATATATTTACTACAAGTACATGTACATGGTATACAGTCCTAACTGACATCAATGACATACTACTATATAGAAAACCGCTTTTTATGCTGAGCATTTCGGGCAAATTAGGTCCTTGTCCCAGGATGCGACCCACACCAGTCGACTGACACCCAGGTAACCATTTTACTGATGGGTGAACATAGACAACAGGTGCAAAGAAACACGCCCAATGTTTCCACCCTGGCTGGGAATCGAACCCAGGCCCTCGCTGTGTGGCCACCAGAGCCCCTTATCATTGTTTATCAGTATAATCATTATCATTATTCATTGTAAATACAGTACTGCACGTCAGCTCACGTGAAGTGTATATGAGAATAAACTATTTGAAACACACTATTTTCCATGAGTCTTAATATTATTACTTACATCAGAAAAATAATAGGTTTATAAATTGCAGGTTGGTGTGAAGGTGGCCATGATGGTGTGTGTACACTGGGCTTACGGTCTCATCACATTACTCACTACGTTACTCATATATATCTACATAGGGCAAGCCGCACCAGGCGGCCATCCTGGTATAGCCAACGAGTTTGTCTTCCTCAGGTGGCTCAAGAACAGCTTCCTTACATGCATTGGGTATGATTAACAGTGTACTATTGTATAATTATTTATAACTTGAAACTTCTTTCTTTTTGGTAAACAAGATTGTTATTGGAACAATAGTGACGTTATGTTCAAGTTATGTTTGGTAGTGTCCATTTTATTGTGTAATTAGTATAAATTCCCAGTTTAAAGTTATTCTGACTGCTTGACAGACTTCATTAGATTTTCAAAGATCAGCAGTTTCAGTTTCAGAATCTATATTTTAAATGGGTAACAGCAAGATTCATCATACCATATTGTACTAAAAACCTTAATAGTCAGGAAATACTGATTTATAAACCATTCCACGGGCGGGGATAGAACCCGCGATCATTACTATTTCAAGCCATACCACGGCCGGGATTGAACCCACGGTCAGAGAGTCTCAAAACTCCAGACCGTCGCGTTAGCCACTGGACCAGCTAGCTGATCCAATCCCGCCCGTGGTATGGTTCAATCTCGCCCATAGTTAGTTTAGTTTAATATGTTTATTATGCACCCCATACCCATCCTGTGGGCGGAAGTCAAAAGATTACAGAGGTACATAATTGGTCCAGGGACTGGGCCTCAAAGTTTTGATAGCTGAGCAAGTTACAGAGGTAATGAATTCACAATTTACAAAGGTAATGAACTCACAATTTACAAAGGTAATGAACTCCAGGTAGGTCTAGTCACAATCATGACAAGTTACAAAGGTATTTACAGATTACAGAGGTACACAATGGGTCCAGGGACCGGGCTCCAAAGTTTTGATGGCTGAACTAGGTACACTTAGCTAGAGCTAGTCACGGCCACGCTGATGGGAGATTCGTTTGTAAAAACTTGCATTTGTGGTCCCAGTGGTGTCTATACTAACCTTCCTATGGTGTATAAATATACCTAGTTGGACAAATCTTATTGTAGCCAGCTGGCCCAGTGGCTAGCCGTCGGTCTGGCGTTTCATGACTGATGACTCACGAAATCGTAATGACACGATTGCAAACAAACCATACCACGGGCGGGATTTGAACCCGCGGTCAGAGTCTCAAAACTCCAAACCGTCGCGTTAGCCACTGGACTAGCTAGCCACAATAAGATTCATCCAACTAGGTATATTTCTACACCATAGGAAGGTTAGCACAGGCACCTCTATGACCACAAATGCAAGTTTTTACAGACGAATCTCCAGCTAGCGTGGCCGTGACGAACTCTAGCTCAGGTCCCCTCACTGTCGTCAACATGACTCACGAAATCGTAATGACACGATTGCAAACAAACCATACCACGGGCGAGATTTGAACCAGCGGTCTGGATATTCATCTGTAAAAACTTGCATTTGTGGTCACAGTGGTGCCTATGCTAACCTTCCTATGATGTAGAAATATACCTAGTTGGACGAATCTTATTGTGGCTAGCTGGTCCAGTGGCTAACCCGACGGTCTGGAGTTTTGAGACTCTCTGACCGCGGGTTCAAATCCCGCCCGTGGTATCGTTTTTTTATGACTGATAGCGGGTTCTGTCCCCACCCGGGGTATGGTTTGTTTGCAATCGTGTCATTACGATTTCATAAGTAATGCTGATTTATGGTAATACATTACAAAAATAATGCAGTGTATATGTCAAAAGCCAATCCTGAATCCATCATTCACTTATCAAACATCAACAGTTTGGAATTTTAGATTATAAGAGCTATGTCTCTCTATAATTCTTACAGTGTTGATTAAGTTCAGTACATTACAAGAAATATAGTGTTTTCGTGAATAATAATAATAATAATAATAATAATAATAATAATAATAATAATAATAATAATAATAATAATAATAATAACATAATAATTATTTCTACAAGTACATGTACAGTGTATACTGGTGGCCCGGTGGCCTGGTGGCTAAAGCTCCCGCTTCACACACGGAGGGCCCGGGTTCGATTCCCGGCGGGTGGAAACATTTCGACACGTTTCCTTACACCTGTTGTCCTGTTCACCTAGCAGCAAATAGGTACCTGGGTGTTAGTCGACTGGTGTGGGTCGCATCCTGGGGGACAAGATTAAGGACCCCAATGGAAATAAGTTAGACAGTCCTCGATGACGCACTGACTTTCTTGGGTTATCCTGGGTGGCTAACCCTCTGGGGTTAAAAATCCGAACGAAATCTTCTCTCTCTTACAGGCCTAGATGACATCAATGACATACTACTGTATAGAAAGCCCCTTGTTGTGCAGAGCATTTCGGGCAAATTAAGTCAGTTTTGTCCCCAGGATGCGACCAACACCATTCGACTAACACCCAGATACCTATTTTACTGATAGGTGAACATGGACAGCAGGTGTATTAATGTTTCCAATCATACCGAGGATCGACCCCCAGACCTCAGTGTGTGACTCACGAAATCGTAATGACATGATTGCAAACAAACCATACCACAGGTGGGGATAGAACCCGCGATCAGAGAGTCTCAAAACTCTAGACCTTTGCGTTAGCCACTGGGCCAGTGGCTAACGCGACGGTCTGGAGTTTGGAGACTTCTGATCGCAGGTTCTATCCCCGCCCGTGGTATGGTTTCTCATTGTGTGAGTTGAGTGTGCTGGCAATCGAACTACGAGACACTGATTTGTTTTTGATTCTTTGGTTATGATTCTAAATAAGTTATCCTCTAGAGTCTTAATTAAACTTGGTGTAATTACATCATTCAGATTTCCGCTTAGTTACCTGATCAGAAAAATAAACTATAATTACATTTCTTGATCAGAAAAAAGAACAAATTACAATCACATGGAATTTTGTATTAAATTATTTTCTTCAATTACTTCAAATTTTGCTAATGTTGAAATCATTGTTCAGTGTTCAAAATATGAACCAAATATTTTGGTTCATATAACCTATACAAATGTGACAGTGAACAAGCAAGAAGGGGAGGGGGTTGACCTGTACGTCACAGAGTCGCTGATATGCTGGGAACTACTAAATGCCTTAAATGATGAAGCTGAATTTCGGCAGTAAAGATCAAGAACCAAAACCTGGTCATTGTGGTTGTATACAAGCCTCTGGATGAAACTTCCCAACAATTCTAGGAACAGCTTTTGAAAATAGACCACTGTCTGGAAAATCTTCCAGCTCCTTCCCCAAACATCTTGCTTTTGGGGGATTTCAAGCTATGGCAACCTACTCAGATCACAACATAATAGAGGTTCAGACATATATGCGCAGGGTCCCAGACCAACAAAATGTGATCAGTCACGAGGAAGCCTTCACCAAATTCAACTTCAGTAACAAAAACATAAGGTGGGATCAAGTCAACCAGGTCCTAAATGATATAAGCTGGGAAGATATCCTAAGCAACATGGATCCAAACCTATGTCTAGAACAAATTAACTCTGTGGCACTCGAAGTATGCTCAAGGCATATTCCTTTAAGGAAAAGGAAGAGAAGATGGAAGCTAGAAAGAGAAAGGCACTCCCTATACAGGCAAAAGCAAAGAATAACAGAGCAGTTAAAAGAGGCCAGTATATCTGTAATACGAAGGGAGGCACTGGTCAGAGAAATAGCAATTATCAAACTAAAGCTAAAGGAATCTTACAGGAGTCAAGAAACACGGGAAGAACTAAAAGCCATAAATGAAATTGAAAGAAACCCAAAATATTTCTTTTCTTATGCAAAATCAAAGTCGAGAACAATATCCAGTAATTGGCCCCTACTTAGACAGCAAGGAAATGAGTGAGCTACTCTAGTCCCAATATGACTCGTTTTTTAGCGAGCCGCTAACCAGACTGAGAGTCGAAGACCTAAATGGATTTTTTATGATATTATCCTGATGCTAGATGACTTTGAAAAGGTGATAAATGACATGCCCATGCACTCTGCCCAAGGCCCAGACTCATGGAACTCTGTGTTTATCAAGAACTCAAGAAGTCCCTATTGTGTGCTTTTAACATCCTATGGAGAAGGAGCATGGACAAAGGGGTCATCCCACAGCTGCTAAAAACAACAGACATAGCCCCACTCCACAAAGGGGGCAGTAAAGCAATAACAAAGAACTACAGACCAATAGCACTAACATCCCATATCATAAAAACCTTTGAAAGAGTTCTAAGAAGCAAGATTGCAACCCATCTAGATACCCATCAGTTAAACAACCCAGGGCAACATGGGTTTAGAGCAGGTCGCTCCTGCCTGTCTCAGCTACTGGACCACTATGATATGGTCCTGGATGCTCTAGAAGACAAACAAAATGCAGATGTAGTATTCATAGACTTTGCAAAAACTTTCGACAAGTGTGACCATGGTGTAATAGCGCACAAAATGCATGCCAAAGGAATAACAAGAAAAGTTGGTAGATGGATCTATAATTTCCTAACAAATAGAACAAAAAGAGTAGTAGTCAACAGAGTAAAGTCTAAGGCAGCAACGGTGAAAAGCTCTGTTCCACAAGGCACAGTACTCGCTCCCATCTTGTTTCTCATCCTCATATCTGACATAAACAGGGATGTAAGCCACAGCTTTGCATCTTCCTTTGTAGATGACACCTGAATTTTGCATGACAGACACTGCTAGACTCCAGGCGAACATCAACCAAATCTTTAAATGGGCCTCAGAAAACAATATAAATTTCATTGATGAGAAATTTCAATTACTCCGATATGGAAAACGTGAGGAAATTAAAACTTCGTCAGAGTATAAAACAAATTCCAACCACACAATAGAGCAACAAACTAATGTAAAAGACCTGGGAGTGATAATGCCAGAGGATCTCACCTTCAAAGACTACAACATTGTATCAATTGCATCTGCTAGAAAAATGACAGGATAGATAATGAGAATCTTCAGGACTAGGGATGCAAAACCTATGATGACACTCTTCAGGTTGCTTGTTGTATCTAGGCTGGAATATTGTTGCACACTGACAGCACCTTTCAAGGCAGGTGAAATTGCTGACCCAGAAAATATACAGAGGGGCCACAAATTGTATCAGATCACTTTCTAGTTGTAGCTACAGTGAGAGTGAAAGGTAGATGGGATACAAGGAAAATAGAAGCAGCAAGTAAGAGAGAGGTGAAGGTGTATAAACTAAAAGAGGAGGCAGTTAGGGTAAGATATAAACAATTATTGGAGAATAGATGGGCTAGTGAGAGTATAAGCAATGGGGGTCGAAGATGTATGGGGTAGGTTTAAGAATGTAGTGTTAAGAGTGTTCAGCAGAAGCTTGTGGTTACAGGAAAGTGGGTGTGGGAGGGAAGAAGAGCGATTGGTGGAATGATGATGTAAAGAGAGTAGTAAGGGAGAAAAATTTAGCATATGAGAGGTTTTTACAAAGTAGAAGTGATGCAAGGAGGGAAAAGTATATGGAGAGATAAAGAGAGGTTAAGAGAGTGGTGAAGCAATGTAAAAAGAGAGCAAATGAGAGAGTGGGTGAGATGTTATCAACAAATTTTGTTGAAAATAAGAAAAAGTTTTGGAGTGAGATTAATAAGTTGAGGAAGCCTAAGGAACAAATGGATTTGTCAGTTAAAAATAGGAGAGGGGAGTTATTAAATGGAGAGTTAGAGGTATCGGGAAGATGGAAGGAATATTTTGAGGAATTGTTAAATGTTGATGAAGATAGGGAAGCTGTGATTTTGTGTATAGGGCAAGAAGGAATAACAGTTGTGATTGTGGGGGAAGTTTGTGAGGCAGTGTGTAGAATGAAAGGGGGTAAGGCAGCTGGGATTGATGGGATAAAGATAGAAATGTTAAAAGCAGGTGGGGATATAGTTTTGGAGTGGTTTGTGCTATTATTTAATAAATGTATGGAAGAGGGTAAGGTACCTAGGGATTGGCAGAGAGCATGCATAGTTCCTTTGTATAAAGGCAAAGGGGATAAAAGAGTGCAAAAATTATAGGGGAATAAGTCTGTTGAGTATACCTGATAAAGTGTGTGGTAGTGTTATTATTGAAAGAATTAAGAGCAAGACGGAGAGTAGGATAACAGATGAACAGTGAGGCTTTAGGAAAGGTAGGGGGGTGTGTAGCCCAAGTGTTTACAGTGAAACAAATAGGTGAACAATATTCAGATAAGGGTAAAGAGGTTTTTGTGGCATTTATGGATTTGGAAAAGGCGTATGACAGGGTGGATAGGGGGGCAATGTGGCAGATGTTGCCGGTGTATGGTATAGGAGGTAGGTTACTGAAAGCAGTGAAGAGTTTTTATGAGGATAGTGAGGCTCAGGTTAGAGTATGTAGGAGAGAGGGAGATTATTTTTCAGTAAAAGTAGGCCTTAGACAAGGATGTGTGATGTCGCTATGGTTGTTCAATATATTTATAGATGGGGTTGTAAGAGAAGTGAATGTGAGGGTCTTGGCAAGAGGTTTGGACTTAAAAGATAAGGAATCAAACACAAAGCGGGAGTTGTCACAGTTGCTCTTTAATAATAAGTTTAATAATAACTGTGCTTTCGGGAGATTCTGAAGAGAAGTTGCAGAGGTTGGTGGATGAATTTGGTAGGGTATGTAAAAGAAGAAAATTAAAAGTGAATATATATACGAAAGAGTAAGGTGATGAGGATAGCAAAAAGATTAGGTGTTCGCATCGCTATTGGGCCGTGCGGACGTGCTGCGCAGTAGCTCCTGATTGAGTTGGCTTTTGCGCAGTGTTGACGTGTACTTAGCTCTGTGAAGACCTGTTTGCGCGCTCTCTACGAATTGAAGCAAGATGCCCTCCATCGAGCAACTTTACCAACAGCTTAAGGAAGAATTGAGGATAGCGAAGTTGGAGATTCGGCGACTGACCGAGGAAAACAAGAAGATTCGTAGTAGTCCTCCTGTTTTGAGTCCTCAGGTCAAGAAGGGAAACTGGTCAGTGGCTAGACAGCAGGGAACGAAGTTGACGATCAAGAAGACGAATGGAAAGATAGAAACGATGAAGAAGAAAGAGACTGCCGTGGAAACTGTTGTGGAAACATCTAATACATTCTCAGTGCTACCCGACGAATGTGAGTCGACTACTGGGAACATCATGACGAACGACACCAAGGAAGGTAAGAATATTGTTGTTGTTGGGGATAGCCAAGTTATGTATATGGATAGGGCGTTCTGCTTGAAGGACAGGAGTAGGAGACAGAGTTTGCTTTCCTGGGGCTGGGATGGAGGATATTGTTAGCCGTCTGGATGACATCATGAGAGGTAATGGGAGCAATCCTATTATCTGTCTCAGTGCTGGAGGCAACAATGTTGGCAGACGTAGGAGTGAAGACCTGATTAGCAGGTATAGGTCAGCAATAGAAATAATTAGGAGTAAGGGTGGGAACCCTGTCATATGTGGCATTTTGCCAAAGAGGGGAGTTGGAAATGAATGGTTGTCCAGGGCAATTGGTGTCAATTGCTGGCTGGACAAATACTGTAAGGAAAATGCGGTAACATTCATTGACAACTGGGACCTCTTCTATGGCGGAAATGACATGTATGCCAGGGATGGGGTTCACTTATCTAGGTCTAGGGTGGTAGCACTGGCAACTGCAGTGGAGGGAGCAGTTAGGACTTTAAACTAGGAATAGTTAGTAATATGGGTTTTGGTAGGAAAACAGTGATAAGCAGAACGAGGTAGATATTGAAAAGCCAGGGACTTTGGGTGATAAGGACAGTAATAGGTTTAGTAGAAAAACAGAAATGAGCAGGAAGTGTAAAGAGAAAGGAGAGTCTTTCAATGTTTATTATGCTAATTGCCGTAGTGCTAGGAATAAGATGGACGAGTTGAGATTAGTTGCTAGTGCAGGTAACATTGATGTATTTGCCTTAACTGAGACGTGGTTTAATTAAAAAAGTCGGGACATGCCTGTGGAATGTCATATTCAGGGTTTAAATTGTTCCAAGTAGATAGAAGTATCGGGAAGGGGGGGGGGGGTGGCATTGTATGTCCGGAGATCGCTTGAAACTGTTGCATAAAAACGGGTTATTAAGTCTGAAGTAACACATACAGAGTCTGTTTGGATAGAATTTTCAGAGGGGCATGAAAACTGATTTTAGGAGTGATATACCATCCCCCAAACTTAGATAAGGACCAAGGGAGACTACTATGGGAGCAAATTGTTAAGGCCACAAGGGACGATAATGTAGTAATTCTAGGAGACTTTAACTTTAGTCATATTGATTGGAATTTCTTGACTGGGAATTTAGAATCATACGACTTCTTAGAAGTAGTTCAGGATTGTTTTTTGAAGCAGTTTGTGACAGAACCTACAAGGGGAAATAACCTGCTTGACTTAGTTATGGCAAACAATGAATCCCTTGTTAATAATTTAGAAATTTCAGAGGAACTGGGTGCTAGCAACCACAAATCAATTACATTTAGCATTGAATGGAAGTACGATAGTAGCGATAACTCAGTAACAGTCCCAGATTTTCGCTTAGCAGATTACGATGGGCTTAGAGAACACTTATCATCTGTTGACTGGGGTAACGAAGTGAGCTATCATATGACAGTTTTCTGAACACTATACATGCTGCTCAAAGAACGTTTATCCCATATAAAGAAATTAGATCAATAGAAATGACCAAAATGGATGATAATAGGCTCAAATATCTACTAGGGCACAAGAAAGGAATTATAGGCGTATCAAAAGAGGTGAGGGTCATCTTATGAATCAGTATATTGACATTAAGAGGGACATTAAAAAGGGGATAAGAAAAGCTAAAAGGGACTATGAAATTAAAGTTGCTAGGGATTCTAAAAACTAACCACAAAAAGTTTTTTCTAGGTCTATAGAACAAAAGTTAGAGATAAGATAGGTCCCCTTAAAAATAACTATGGGCACCTTACTGACAAAGAGAATGAAATGTGCTCGATTTTAATATTATTTTCTCTCAGTTTTTACACAGGAAGACACTACAATATTCCAGTAATTAATTTTTATAGTGGGCTAGAAGAAGATCAATTATGTAACATCACAGTCACTAGTGAAATGGTTGTGAAGCAGATAGACCGACTGAAGCAAAATAAGTCCCCGGGTTTCCCGATGATTTTTTTTTTCCGGGGGTTTTTTTAAAGGGAAAAAAAAAGGGAATTTTCTGTAAACCCAAATTAACAATTTTTTTTAATTTATCTTTTTTAAAAACGGGTGTTTTGTCTGATTGGGGTTTAGTTAGTTTAATTTGTTTTTTAAAGCACCCCATACCTTTCCTTTGGGGGCGGTAGCCCCAAAGTTTAAACAGGGGTACAAAATTTGGGCCAGGACTGGACCCCAAAAGTTTTGAAAGCTGACAAGTTACAGGGGAAATAATTCCCCAATTTAAAAAGGGTAATAAAACTCAAAATTTCAAAAAAGGAAAATGAACTCCCAGGTAGGCTAGTCACAATCTTTAACAAGTTACAAAGGTTTTTACAATTAAAAGGGGTTGAAAAGGCCCCAGGGACTGGGCCCCCAAAATTTTTGTGAGGGCTAACTATTTAAAAAGGAATGAATACTGTAAAAGGGTTTTACTTACGTTTATACATGGCTTTTAAACAAACCAATTTTATAGGTAAGGGGCAATTCACATTTCCACACCCCGGTCAAAACCTGTAATGGGGTTTTTTTGGTGAAAATATTGATTGTTGATTAAACACACCCCCCAACACCCACAAACACACACCCCCACACACACACACACACACACACACACACACACAAAACCACAACACACACAAAACATGCCCACATTGGTAATGTTTAAATTTACAGCTAAAAAGCCCAGGGTTTTTCCCTCCAAAATTTGGTCTGCAATATACCCACTGGGATAAAGTATTTTTTTCCCTTTCTTAAACCCTTTCTGAGCGAGTTTTTTTCAAAATTTCTTTAAATTTTTTAATCAAACTCCAGTACATAATAAAGCGGGTGTGAAAATAGTCCATCGGGCAAATTTAAAACTTTTTCTTTTGGTCTACATCTGGGTGGTGATTTAACCTGCCAAAGTTTATTTGTAACCCAGCCGGACCGGCAAAATGACATCCAAGAGTCTGTTTAAATTTTTTTTGGTTTCACCATAGACATGGCTCCTCCGGAAAAGATAGATGATATAAAAGGGACTCACTGGTGTCAATCTCCCTGACCCTTAAGCCCAAAAAAATTTCAGTTGAAGTTCTTTTCGAAATTATTTTTTCCCTAAAACACTACCTGACAACCAAAATTTGGGTAATCTACTCCCTTTTTGAAAGCATACAGTTTAACCCAAATTTTTAAATCATTTCTACCCAATGCATTTTGAAGACCAATGTGAGAGGGAACCCAACAGCATGTGCATCTGACTCCACTGTCCCCAACCTACCATACCGTGTCTGCTTCTGAACAAGCCCCAAAAATTTTAAATGCTTAAGGTTGGAGCATTTATGGATGACAGAGAATCATTTAAAAATTAAACTGCCCAATCTTTGAAAACTTTAGAGCTTTTCAGTGCAAGGAGTATGGCAAACATTTCCTGCTGAAGGGTAGGGGGCCCAAATTTTTGAGGGGTTTGCCCCAATTCTTAAGAGACCCCTCACCCGAAACAACAACAGCAGAAACTACCACTGCACCAGGGGAAAGGGGTGAACAAACCCAAATCAGCATAAAAAATTTGCGAGATGTGTGCGTGTGACTAATTTATAAATACTTTTTAAAGGCCCCTAAATTTTTTGTTTAAAGGGCGAAGTTTTGGTTGTGTTTTTAAAAAGTAGTTTTTGGGGGGGAAAAGGGGGAAAATGGAGTTTGGAAGGGGGAAAATTATTCCATGGGGGAGAATGGCCGCTGTTCCCTTTTATTTGACAAAGATCATGTTTTCTGATTCTTGGGGAGGCCCTTTTCCAGTTTTATCACCATCTGGAGGATTTTTTCACCAGTGCTGGGGGAAATTTTGGAGGGCTTCTGTGCGGGGGTTTAAAAATGACTTGCCTAGAAATTTTAACCCCCAATTAGGATATTTCTTTCAGTAACACAAATCTCTGATGGGTGGGAAAATCAAGTTTTTTTTGCAATTTAAAATTTTTTGGGAGTACGAGGGCATCCTAAAATGATCCTCATTGCTTCGTTCGCAGTTTTTTTCCCGCCTCCAAGCTTCCATTTGACACAAGACAAGTAGTGGCGCGCATAATCAAAACCCTGATCTAATATAAGCAAGAAAAACATCATTTTTACAATTTTTTAAAATTACACCCTACCTGGGGTGAAGCCCCGCCACAACTCTAAGTGCTCTTGGGCTTTTTTTGTAAAATTTGGGGACAAATTTTTGTTTCCAACAGGTCCCCAAATAAGGGGGCCTCAAAACCTGATACCTGTTCTGCTTACATATTTTAGAAAACCCCCAGCAATTGGATCTGACGAACTGTGCCTCTCCCGTCGAGGGGGGCCCTATTGAGTTTTTTTTTTGTTTTTACAGTAAAAAATAACCCCAGGTCCTGACACGGGCTAGTACATGATTAAGAAAAGTTTTTGGGGTTGGAGAATCCGGGGGTGGAATCATTATAAACACAGCAAAACTAATCACCTAATGATGGGGGTTTACTAGGGTTTCAAAAGTAATTTTCATTTAAATTTGAATTTTGAACATGTGGGACTGAGCACACCCTTTCCCCCTGGGGTTTTCCCAAATTCCCAAATTTTTTAGTTACACCCTTTTATGTCCCTGGGAAAAACAAGACATTTCTTTGAAAAGTAGCCTTTAAACCACCCGGGGAAAACCAAAACCCCAACATCCATTTTGGCAAAATTTCCCCTAATGATTTCATGTCGGTTGGCCAACCCTCGAAAACGGAAATTTAAAAGGGCATGGAAGGTAGGGTTTTGACTGTCAGTGTGCAGGGGGGAGAAAGGTGGCTATGGGAATGATGCACGCTCCTTTCCCTGCAAGAAACCCTGTAACCGGGGGGGACAAAAATTGTTTGAAATTTTGTACATGAAACATTAAGAAACATTCTCTCAAAAGTTTTCCCCAAGCAGTTTTTAAGAAAAATTGGCCGAAATCATTTTTTTTGATTGGCTTAGGAATTTGGAAAAGATAGGCTGTTGGTCCAAGATTTTTGGGGAAATCCCAGTTACATAGCTCATGTTTATAATTCAAGGGAAAGGATTACCTGGGTACTCGACACGCAATCAGTATGTTTTAATACCATCCTCACCAGGGGACGTGGGGGTTGCCCTTAGTTAGTGCGCCTTTAAAATTCATAATTAGTGAAAGGGAAAGTGGCAATAAACTGGGCCTTTTTGAGCATAAAAACAAAAAAGTCTCTCCCCTTTTTTCAATTTGTCATTTAATTTTGCCTGTGTGGTACTGGGAAGATTGTCAAACTAGATTAGCAGCCCAAGCACTGAAATAACCAAATTTGTCCTATGTAAGGATAGGGGGGCGCGATCTTGCCCCCGTTCTGTTACCCTTAATTCCCATTTTTGCCCTCCCCAAACCCGGCTAAGTGGGGGGTGAGCATTAAGACCCCTTGACAAATTTTTCCCAGTCCCCGTTTTCCACACTCTGTCAAACCTCCTCGGCAGCAGCAAAGGGGGTTTTTAAACCCAGCATTCCAGGGGGACGATGTTTTTCTATAAACTAGGCCCCAGTCCCGCGAGCAGTAAAGTTTTTAGGTACGAATTTAGAACATTGGGAATAATATGGGTTTTTTTTAGGAGGTATGATTATATGGGGAAATTTGTTTTGGGGTTTTAAATACCAAAAGGTTTTAGTGGGCTCTAAGTAGTTTTGAAAAACTTCTCACAAGATATTTTTAAAGGTCCCCCTACAGAGGGAAAACTCAAAATTATACCGTCGTCACCCTGTGCAACAAAGTCATCACTGATCAGGGAAAAATTAAAAAGTTTTGTTTGAATTCCCACCAGGAAAGGAAAAGTATTAACCAAAATCTAGTGGGTTACCCCAGGAAATGATCAGACCTATATCTGTTTCAATGGGGAAAAATCACAGCTGGGAAAGTAATGTTGAAGCCGGGACAGATAAGGACGCCTCCATAGATATGTGTGGGTTTAAGGGCACCTACAATTTGGGCATTATCATACGTTTAAGAGTGAAACAATTGTTTTCCTTACGATTACCAAACTGGAAATTTTTCCCAAAGCTTTTGTGGGCCCCGCAAATTTTAAAACGCCAAATGAAGAGTAGGCTCAGAATGAGCACAAGTTTTGGGGGCTCCCCAATAATTAAAATTTTTTCATTAGGAAACAAAAAGTTAAATATGTTGAGAGCAAGTTTCCCCCATATAAATCCTAACCTGTGAATTGTAGCCCCCCTGTTTTCTTATTCCCAAAAAGGGATGGGGGAAACGATTTTTTTAAAATAAACACAAATTTTTAGATTTGAGTTAAGCACAAAATGGTAATTTTGGGGGTTGGGATTTTTCAGGCTCTGCACTCTTTTTAAACACAAACCCCAAATGGGTTTTGGGGGTTTTCTTTATGATGAAGGGCAGGAATCTTTTTTTAAGTGATGCAATATTTCCGCTTAATTTTGAAAGTTTTTTGCGAAATTTTTGGGTCCATTATAGTAGTCCCCGGGATCATTTTCGAGTTTCTCACTTAAAGAAAAAATTGTTCATATAAATACAAAACCTTTTCCTGCCCAAAACGCTAAACCCCTTTTCCTTTATTTTTTTAAATGCAACCTTCCAGTTTTTTAAGGCCTCGTGGGGGGCTTTGGGAAACCCAAGCATGAAAGCTGTTTTTGTGGGGAAATGATTTGGGACACCACCACTCACATTTCCCTCCTCCACTAACCTTACACCCAACACTTAAAAAACTCTCATCACCAGTGCCCCAAAAACCCTTGTGTTTATTACATTTTAAACAACAGTATTGTATTTAAAATTAATGTTATGTGACTAACCTCATCCCCACTCTTTTACCACCACTTATTTACCTCATCACTATTTTCTAAAATTTTTTAAAACCCCACCCCCTCTCATCACACTCTTCAAACCCCCACTATTTTTATGCCCCAACACTTTTTCTAACATTATAGACCCCCATTGCCCCCCAAAACACATGCCCGAGTGAAAAAGGGAAAAGGGGGGTTGGGGCCCTTACATTCAAGTCCTTGTTTGCACAGACTTTTTAAATTTCCTCAAATGAAGTAGTGGGGGTTTTAGCATAAAAGGGCGAGAACCAAAACCTAGTCCCTTGTGATAGCTACAACCCCCCGGATGCAACATCCCAGCAATTCCCCGAAAAACTGTTAAAAAATTTCCCCCTGCTGGGAAAAACCCTTCCCCGCCCCTGCCCCCCAACAAACTTGCTCCGGGGGTTTTTAACTTAAGGGACCCAAATGGAGGAATATAGCAAAAAATATTGTTTTTCATAAAAACCCAGGAGGCAGCTCTGATGAAAAAACACCTCACGCGAGCTTTTTAAAACTCGCACAAAATTTAATTTAAACCAGCAAATAATAGAGCCTATAACTGGAGAATAACTAGACCTCATCTTCACTAACAAGATGATCTGAAAGAAATACACCAATCAAAAAAAATTACTCAGATCACAACATAATTTAGGGTTTATCTGTTTCGCGGAGCCCAGACCGACATAAAGAGATTAGTCACGAGGGAGCATTCACCCAAAATTCAACTTCAAAAACAAAAAATAAAGTGGGCCAAATAAACCAAGTCCTAACCGATATAAGCTGGAAGATATATAAGCAACACAGACCCCAATTATCCCAGAAAACAGTTTTAACTGGGTAGCACTCGATGTATGCACAAGGCTTTTTCCCTTTAAAAAAAAGGAAGTAGATGTAAAACAAAAGAGACGGGCGCCCCCTTTTTCAGGCGAGGGAAAAAAGAATAACAGAGGGCTAAAAAGGTCAAAATTAAAAGGCGTAGGGGACATGGTCAGAGAAATAGAAAGCATCGAATTTAAGCAAAAAAGAACCCTTTTGGGAGTCAGGAATCGCGGGAAGAACAAAAAGCCATAAATGAAATCGAAAAAAACCCCAAAAGTATTTCTTCTCCAGCCAAATCAAAATCGGAAAAACGTCAGTTTTGGGGCCCCCATTTAAACAAGTGGGTCCTCCAGATGACAAAAGGGAAATAAAATGACTACTCAAGCCCCAAATGACTCTTTTTTTAGAAAGCCGCTCCGACTGAGATCAAAGATCAAAATGAATTTTTATGAGAGAGCCAAAAAATTTTGATTAACAAAACCCTATCCGATTTTATCCTGACGCCAAATCTCGAACGGCGAAAACATGCCCATCCTCGCCCCGGGCCCCAGACTCAGGAACTCTGTGTTCATAAAAAAGCAAGAACCCCCTTCACGACCCTTTTCCATCCTAGGAGAGGGAGCATGGACACGGGGGTCCCACAGTTACTAAAAAAAAAACGCATGCCCCACTCCACAAAGGGGGCAGTAAAGCAACAGAAAAGAATACAGACCAAAGACTAACACCCCAACATAAAAAACTTTGAAAGGGGCCAAGAAGCAAAATCACCACGCATCAGAAACCCATCATTACACAACCCGGGCAAATGGGTTTAGAACCCGGGCGCTCCTGTCTGTTCCCAAATATTGGACCCCTACGCAAGGTCCTAAATGCATGAGACAAAAAGAATGCAGATGAAAAACAACAACTTTTCAAAAGCCTTCGACAGGTGACCCTGGCGTAAAGCGACAAAATGCGTGCTAAAGGAATAACAGGAAAGTCGTGTCCGATGATTTTAATTTTCCTCACTAACAGAACACAGAGATAGTCGTCAACAGAGTAAAGTTCCGAGGCAGCTACGGTTGAAAGCTCTGTTCCACAAGGCACAGTACTCGCTCCATCTTGTTCCTCATCCTTAATCCGACATAGACAGGATGTCAGCCACGCACCGTGTTTTCCTTTGCAGATGACACCGAATCTGCATGACAGTGTCTTCCATTGCAGACATGCAAAGCTCCAGTGGACATCAACCAAATCTTTCGTGGCTGCAGAAAACAATATGAAGTTCAACGATGAAATTTAAATTTTACTCGTATGGTAAACTGAGGAAATTAAATCTTCATCAAGTTACAAAAAAATTCTGGCACAAATTATGAGTGGAAACACCAACGCAAAGGACTGGAGTGATCATGTCGGGGGACTCACCTTCAAGGACCTAACTTGTATCAATCGCATCTGCTAGAAAATGACAGATGGAAAATGAGAACTTCAAAACTGGGAGGGCCAAGCCCAGATGACACCTTCAGGTCCTGTTCTATCTGGGCTGGAATATTGCTGCACACTAACGCACCTTAAGGGCAGGGAAATTGCCGACCGGGAAAATTACAGAGAACTTTCAAGGGCGCGCATAACGGAGATAAAACACCTCAATTTTTGGGAGCGCTTGAGGTTCCTAAACTGTTCCTGGAAGCAGGAGGGGAGAGATACATGATTATATACACCTGGAAAATCCTAGAGGACTAGTCCGAACTTGCACACAAAATCCCCCATACGAAAGCAAAGGGTTGGCAGAGGGATGCACATCCCCCCAATGAAAAGCAGGGGTGTCACTAGCACTTAAGAGACCATACAATTAGTGTCAGGGGCCCGAGATGTTCAACTTGCTCCCAGCACACATAAGGGGTTACCAACAGACCCCGGCAGTCTTCAAGCTGGCAGGGACAACACCTAAAGTCTTCCCATCAGCCGGGCTGTGCCGTATGTTGGTTTCGTGCAGCCAGCAGCAACAGCCTTGGTTGATCAGGCTTGATCCACCAGGGACTGGTCCCACAGCCGGGCCGCGGGGCGTTGACCCCGAACTTTTCTCCAGGTAAACTCCAGTCCACTCTTCACCGCCATTTTATGTTACGGTCATCACTATTACTAACATTATAGACCCCAAACCGCTCTCATCACACTCTTCACCACCACTTATATTAGGGTCATCACTATTACTAACATCATTGACACACATAGCCTTCATTATGATGCTCACTACAGTTATCAACACAAGTATTATATTCGTCATTACTGTAATTAAGAACGCCACCACCTTGTTCAGCAGCCTTATACTTGCTTTCACAAATTGTGACAATCTGTTATTGGGACACTCACACATCTTTCCTTGTGTTGTTCAAGTTGTTGTTTCAGGAGAAATTGTTGTTTCCAGTACTTTTATGCGCGACATCAGGTTGTATACCACAGGAGCAAGACTTGGAACATCTGGAGACGTGAAGTCCCGGTCAGCTGAGCTCCTTGGCTGACTGTCAGCTGACTCAGCTAGGCTGGTATTGACAGCCGACGTGATGGGGGTCTGTTGACGTGCTCCCCCGGTGAGGTGCTCAACCCCATTGTCTGAGGGCAGGCATGAGCCAGTATTCAGGGCCCGAGGTACCTGTAGTCCTGGGGGGTCATTATGAGGGGGACAGGGTGAAGTGCGGTTGGCTGCGATGCGATCAGCCCTCACACTGCAGTCAGCATGAGCTGCTGTGACTCCTGAGGTCTTACAATTGATACATTGTTTAGCCACAGTCTGTTGCTGTTTGATCATATATAAAAAACCGTTCGAAGGATGAGCATTGGCACACACTGCACACCAGTGTGACTTAGATGGGGATTTCCCCGGCATTGTGGCCCCAGCATTGACACTTATAAAATTGACGTTGAGGAGGTCTGTACAATGCAAGTAATAGCGTCTGTTGAGGGCTGCGCGGGAGTGAATATATGGGCAGGGGTCCCCTGGCCAGTCCACTCAGCTAATATCAGACGTTGGAAAATCGACGAGGGCTTGCAACTTGCTCTGACGCCAGATTTGAGGATTCAAGTGCTTTTTGACGTTGTAGATGACAATAAGCACTTTATGTGCCCTTGGTGGGGCTGCTCGGAAATTTGATGTTGCATATTCGCGAGTGAGAAATTTGTCTATAAATTTCTGATTCATTAGGCACAAAGATGTAGTTATCCTCATCGTGGACAAAACTTGATCGTTTTCCCCTAGTTGTCTGTACTAGCTTCGAAAACCAGTTACACTTGGTCTCTTGATCAGTGTTGTTAGGGAAATCTAACCTGACAGCTTGGGAGGTGTGTGCCCACTGTATTGCTTTCAACTTTCTCTGGAAGCCCCGTTTTTTTTTCCGAGCCGTTTACTAAAATTTTTCAAAATTTCCCCACCATACTACATCAACACTATCAGCTATATCATAGTACAGGATTTTACACGGCGTGGGGTAAAAAAAACTCAGTAACAGTCCCCAATTTCGCTTAGCAGATTACGATGGGCTTAAGAGACCTTATCATCTGTTTGACCTGGGGTAACCGAAAGTGAGATATCAATATGACAGTTTTCTGACACAATACATGCCGCTCAAAGAACGTTTATAACCCATATAAAGAAATTAGATCAAATAGAAATGACCCAAATGGATAATAATAGGCACAAATATCTACTAGGGCACAAGAAAGAAATTATAGGCGTTAACAAAAGAGGTGAGGGTCAATCTTATGAATCATATATTGACATTAAGAGAGGGCCATTAAAAAGGGGATAAGAAAGCTAAATAGGACATAAATTAAAGTTGCTAGGGATTCTAATAACTAACCCAAAAATTTTTCTAGGTTCTATAGAACAAAAGTTAGAGATAAAATAGGTTCCTCCTTAAAAAATACTATGGGCACCTTTACTGACAAAGAGAATGAAAATGTCTCGATTTTTAATAATTATTTTCTCTCAGTTTTTACACGGAAGACACTAACAATATTCCCGTAATTAATTTTTAATAGAGGTGCTAGAAGAAGATCGAATTATGTAACCATCACAGTCACTCTAGAATGAAAAGGTTGTTGTGAAGCAGATAGACCTGACTGAGAGCAAAATAAGTCGAGCCGGGGACCTGATGAGGTTTTTTCAAGGGTTTCTTAAGGAAATGCAAAATGGAACCTCTGTGAACCATTAACTAATATTTTAATTTATCTCTTCAAACATTTGTAGAGTCTGGATATGTGGTTTAGTTAGATTATATGTTTATTATGCCCCCATACCCATCCTGGGCGGTAGTCAAAAGATTACAGAGGTACAATAATAGGTCCAGGGACTGGACCACCAAAAGGATTGATAGCTGAGCAAGTTAACGTACAGAGGAATGATTCCACAATTTACAAAGGTAATGAACTCCACAATTTACAAAGGTAAATGAACTCCAGTAGGTCTAGTCACAATCATAACAATTACAAAGTATTTACAGATTACAGAGGTACGTAATGGGTTCCAGGGACTGGCTCACCCCCAAAGTTGTATGGCTGAACTAGTACAAGAGTTAAAGAATACTGTAAGAATGGTTACTTACTTATACATGGCCTACAATCTATGACAAATTATTAGTGGTAATGAGCAATTCACACTTCGCACACCCGTTCACAACTGTAATGAGTTATTGGTGCAAATATTGATTGTTGAGTCACAACACCTCACACACACACACACACCGACACACACACACCACGACACACACACACACCACACACACACACACACACACACACACACATGCACACATGTGGTAATGCTTTATTTACAGCTAGCAAAGTCAGGGTATTTCCCTTCTCCAGAATGGTCTGCAAAATTAGCACAGTGGATAAAGTACTTTGCCATTTCTTGAACCATCTGAGCGAGTTTTTCTAAATTCATTAATTTTTATCACACTCCGTACATAATGACGCAGGGTGTGACAATAGTCCATCTGGCAAAGTTAACATATCGTTGGTCTACATCTGGTGGTGGTGATTTAACATGCCAATGATTACGTGTAACCCAGCCGGACCGGGCATAGTTGACATCCAAGAGTCTGCTTATTTTGTTGGATGCACCATAGACCATGTGGCTCCTCCTGCATGATAGTAATGAAGATATATGGACTACTGGTGTCAATCCCCTGAGCCTTTAAGTCCATAAAATTCAGTTGAAGTTTTCTTTTCGGTTTATTGTTCTCAACTACTCTACCTTAACAAGCCAAGATTGTAATCTACTTGACTCCCTCTTTGAAAGCATACAGCTTAGTCCAATTTATCAGTTCTATCATGCATCTGAAACCATGTGAGATGAGATCCACAGCAATGTGCACCCTGACTCTCACTTGTTCCACAATCCTACCATACCTGTTCTGGCTTCTGACACAAGCATGCAACAATTTTATGCTTTGAATGAGTTGAGATCATTTATGGATACAGAGAAATCAGTATACAATTAAACTGTCAATCTTTGATACATAGATGCATTTCAGCAGTGCAAGGAAGTATGGCAAAACAGTTTTCTTCTGAAGGGTAGAAGGCCCAATTATTGATGCGTGCTCCAATTTCATTAAGAGATGCCTCACTCTGTACTACACATGCAGCACTACCAGCTGCACCAGTGGAATGGTGAGAACAGAACCCATCAGCATAAATAATTTGCGAGAGTGTGTGCTGTGTGACTAAGTTATCAATACAGCTTAAGGCCTCATGTTGGCTTCAAGGCGAAGTTTTGGTTGTGATTTAATGAAGTAGTTTTTGGGGTGAATGAGGGAAATGGTAGTTTGGAATGGGGTTAATAATTCCACCATGGACGGAGAAGAGCCGCTGTAGCCTTACTTGACATAGATCATGTATACTGAATTCTGCGGAGTCGTTTCCAGTTTTATCGATCCATCTGGAGGTTTACACCAGTGCTGAGGAAAGTTGGAGGCATCTGTGCAGGGTTTTGAATGAGCTTGCCTGAGCATATTAACCCCAATTAGGATTATTTCTTCAGTAACCGATCTCTGATTCATGGAATAACAAGCTCATTTGCATATATAAAATATTTGGCAGTAACGAGGGCATCCTAAAATGAACCTCATTAGCTTTCGTTCTGCAGTTTTATTTTTCCAGCCCCCAAGCTTCCAGTCAGACACAAGAAGACAAGTATGGCCAGCATAATCAACCAATATCTTAATATAAGCAAGATACATCATTTTCATCCCACAATTTAAACATTATCACTTACGGCCATACCAGGGGTGAAGCCCTTGCCACAACTCGAAGTGCTCTTAAGTCTGTTCTATTGTATTGGCGAAACAAAGTCTAGTAACACAGGACCAAGTAGTGAACCTCACAACCTAGAATCCTGGTATCTGCTTACATATTCTAGAAGAGACCCATCATGCAATTGATCTGGACGAACTGTGCCTCTCTGTCTGAGGGGGAAGCCTATTGCGAATCTTTTGTTTTATCAGTAGAGATTATCAACCCCAGGTCCTGACACGAGGCAGTACATGATTAAGATGTTTTGGGGTGTTGGAAATCCCTTGGTTGAATCATTAATCACATCACAAAACTAATCACAATAATGATGGGGCTGACTAGCATAGCATTAAGTAATGCATTAGTAGAATATGAACAGTGTGGGGACTGATGCACACCTCCACTCTGGGGTTCCTAATTCAAAGTCTATAGTTACACTTCTATGTCCCTGGACACAAACACCAGACGATATTCTTTGGACAGGTAGCCTTTAATCCAGCGGAGAAGCCATCCTCCAACATCCATTCGCAAGTTCACTAATGATTACATGTCGGTTGGGCTCACATCGAAGCGGATTTAAGGTTCATGGAAGGTAGAGTATGGCTGTTCGTCCAGTGTGCAGGGTGAAGGTTGGCTATGCAATGATGCACGCTCCTTCCATGCATGAAACCATAGTAAACCGTGGAACAAAAATTGTTTGATTCTGTACATGAGACCCTTAAGAATCATTCCTCACAAATGTTTAACACAAGCAGCTAGTAAGAGA
This sequence comes from Cherax quadricarinatus, assembly GCF_026875155.1. Lineage (NCBI taxonomy): Eukaryota > Metazoa > Arthropoda > Malacostraca > Decapoda > Parastacidae > Cherax > Cherax quadricarinatus. Next base: position 49,360,382 of record NC_069409.1, read on the forward strand.
TATTGGGCCGAAATCATTTTGTTGATTGGGCCTTAGGAAATTGGAATGAATGAGCATTGTCCAAATTGAGGGAACACCCCAGTTACCATACGCTCAAGTTATATAATTCAAGTAATTTATTACTGGTACTCGACACAGCAATCTGAGTATGTTGTAATACCAATCCTCACCATGACGACGTGGAGTTGCCCTTAGTTATTGCTGCATCAAGTCAATATTTAGTGACAGGAAATGTTGCAATCGTCTGCCTTGTTGAGCATAAAGCAAACAGTCTCACCGCCTGCATCATATAGCATTTAATTTTTCCGTGTGGTACTGTGGAATATAGTCCAAAGCTAGATGTAGACATCCCAAGCACTGACTAACTCATTCGTCCTATGTAAGGGAATGGGGTGCGCGACTGCCCAGGTTCAGTTACCCTTAATTCTATTTTATGTCCCTCCAAGCCCGGCTAAGTGGGTGTGAGCATTAAACCGTGACAAATTTTTCCCAGTCTGTTTGCCACAGCTCTGTCATAACGCACTCAGGCAGCAGCAAGTGGCAGATTATGGAAGAGCCTCAGCATTCCAGGGTAACGATGTTTTCTATAGCGTATGGCCAAGTCCTGCGAGCATACGTTTTCAGTGTACGAATTAAGAAATCAAAGTAAAAAAGTATGTTTTTGAAGGAGGTATGAATTATTAAGGAAGTTTGTTGGTTTAGAGTACCAAGGGTTTCTGTGGCGGCTCTAATTAAGTTCTGATACTTCTTCCTCACAAGATCAGTGTTAAATGTACACAAGATGAAACACTGCATAGGAATTAAACCAGTCAGTCACATGGTGCAACAAAGTCCATCATGCAGATCAGTGGGAACATAAAAACGTTTTCCGTTTGAATATCCCAACCAGGAAGTGAATAGTATTACCAATATCTAGTGAGGTTTACCTAGGGAATGATCAGATCTCTAATCTGATCCAATGGAAGACCACAGCTGGCAGAAGTTAAATGAAGCCCAGTCACAGATCAAGGACGCGCTCCATAGATATTGAGTGGGGGTTCAAGGTACCTACATATTTGGACTTAATCATGACTGTTTAAGAGCGACAACATTTTGATTAACCATTACTAATACCAACTGTGAGTTTCAATGCTTTTGTGTCTCGCATTGTAAACGCCAATAATAAAAGTAGGCTCAGAATGAGCACAAGTTGGGGAGCTCCCAAGTAATTCAATTTATCAGCAGGAGCAAACAAGATAAATATGTATGAGGAGCAGAGTGTTTCCTATAATAAAACCTAACACTGTAGATATATAAGCCCCTCTGATTTCTTAGATGCAGAAGGTGGATGGGGAAGCGATTTTTTAAATATATAGAACACAAGAGTTTTCGTAGATTGAGGTTATATGCACAAAAATAATGTAATTTAGGGGGGTTGGTTGGGATTTTTCAGGGACTCTGCACTCTAAGACACACAACATCAATGGGATCGGTGGTTAATTTATGATGAGTGCAGGAAGTCTTTTTCTAAGTGAAGCAATATTACCAGCTTAATATAGAAAGTTTATGCGATTGTTGATCCATTATATTAGTCCTGGGATCATCTCGAGTTTCTCATCATAATGAAAAAATGTTCAAGATAAATAGCAGACCTTAACAATTGACAACATCTGCTACCCCATTTCCGATGAGTTTTGTAATTGCACTTCCAGTTGTTAAGGCACGTGGTATCCTTGTAAACCCAGAGCATGACGCTGTTTATTGTGAAATTTATGATAGGTGACACCAACCACTCACATTCCCTCCTCCAACTAAACATTACACAGCAACACTACAACACTCTCACCATGCCACAACCAACATTTGTGTCATACAATTATCAACAGCATTGTATTCACATTAATGTCTATGTGACTACCCTCAACACACACTTCACCACCACTTATCTTACACTCATCACTATAACTAACATTGGTAGACAACCACCGCCTCTCATCACACTCTCACCACCACTTATATAAGCTCATCAATTTTACTAACATTATAGACACCATTGCCCTCATCACAAGACAGAGTGAACAGCCAAAAGGGTGGGTTTTTTGGTCCTGTACATTGCAGAGTCACTTGTTGCACAGAACTGCTAAAATGCCTCAAATGATGTAGAGGAATTTTTAGCAGTAAAGGAAGATCTAGAACCAAAACCTAGTCAATGTGATAGTCTACAAGCCTCCGGATTGCAAACATCCCTGCAATCCAGAAACATCTGTTTAAAAAATGACCACTGTCTGGAAAACCTTCCAGCTCCTGCACCCAAAATCTTGCTCCTGGGGGATTCAACTTCAGGCACCTAAAATGGAGGAATATAGCAATAATATTGTTGTCAGTAAAACACCAGAGGCAGCTCTGATGAAAACTCACACTCAACGCACCTTAAAAATCTCTGCACAAAATCAATTTAAACCAGCAAATAATAGATCCAAAACTAGACTGGGAGAATACACTAGACCCTCATCTTCACTAACAATGATGATCTTAAAAGAAATCATCACCAAAATCAAAAACTATATACTCAGATCACAACATAACAGAGGTTTCATTCATGTATGCGCGGAGCCCCAGACCGAACGATAATGTAGATATTCACGAGGGCATTCACCAAATTCCCAACTTCAATAAACAAAACATAAAGTGGGACCAAGTAAACCAGTCCTACCGATATAACTGGGAAGATATACTAAGCAAAACAGACCCCAAACTATGCCCTATAACATATTAACTCGTTAGTAGCACTCGATGAATGCACAAGGGCTTATTATCCTCTAAGAAAAAGAGGAGTAGATGTAAAACAGAAAGAGACAGTCGCTCCCTTTACAGGCGACGGAAAAGAATAACAGATGTGCTAAAGGTCAATATATCTTGAAAGGCGGTAGTGGAGACACAGATGACCTATAAATAGCAAGCAAGCATCGAACTTAAGCTAAAAGAATCCTTTAGGAAGTCAGGTAATCGTTCTGTTATAAGAACAAAAAGCCATAAATGAAAACGAAAGAAACCCAAAGTATTTCTTCTCCTAAAGCCAAATAAAATCGAGAACAACGTCCAGTATTGGGCCCACTTAAACAAGATGTGGGGTCTCTACACAGATGACAACACGGAAAATTATTGAGTCTACTCAAGTCCCAATAAGACTCAGTTTTTTAGAAGCCCTAACCATACTGAGATGTCGAAGATCAAAATGAATTTTTTATGAGAGAGCACAAAATATGATTAACACAAGCCATCCGATGTTATCCTGACGCCTAATGACTTCGAACAGGGCGAACAAAAGACATGCCCAACACTCTGCCCCAGGAGCCAGACTCATGGAACACTGTGTTCCATCTAGAACTGCAAAAGCCCCTATCACGATCCATTTTCCATCCTATGGAGAGGGAGCATGTACACGGGGGTCGTGTCCCACAGTTTACTAAAACAACAGACATTGCCCCACATCCACAAAGGGGGCAGTAAAAGCAACAGCAAAGAACTACAGACCAATAGCACTAACATCCCATATCATAAAAATCTTAGAAAGGGTCCTAAGAACAAGATCACCACGCATCTAGAAACCCAATCAGTTACACAACCCTAGGCAAACATGGGTTTATTAACAGGTCGCTCCTGTCTGTTCTCAACATTGGACCACTACGACAGGTCCTAAATGCGTAGAAGACACAAAGATTTGCAGATGTTAATACAAACAGACTTTGCAAAAGCCCTTCGACAAGTTGACCATGGCGTAAAAGCGCACAAAATGTCGTGCCTAAAGGAATAAAAGGAAAAGATCGTCCGATGGATCTATAATTTCCTCACTAACAGAACACAGAGAGTAGTCGTCAACAGAGTAAAGTCCGAGGTCAGACTACGTGAAAAGCTCTGTTCCACAAGCACAGTACTCTCGCTCCCTATCTGTTCCTCATACCTTATATCCTACTTAGAACAAGGATGTCAGCCACAGCAACCGTGTCCTTCCTTTGCAGATGACACCCGAATCTTCATGACAGTGTCTTCCATTTGCAGACACTGCAAAGGCTCGCATGTGGACATCAACCAAATCATTCATGGGGGCTGCAGAAAACAATATGAAGTTTCAACGATGAGAAATTCAATTACTCAGATAAGGTAAACATGAGTGAAAATAAATCTTCATCAGAGTACAAACAAATTCGGCCACAAAATAGATCGAAAACCACCAACGTCAAAGACCTGGGAGTGGAATCATGTCGGAGGATCTCACCTTCAAGGACATAACATTGATATCAATCGCAACTGCTAGAAAAATAGACAGTATGGAAATGAAAGAAAACCCTTCAAAACTAGGGAGGCCAAGCCCATGATAGACACTCTTCGTCATCTAGTTGCAATCTAAAGGCTGGAATATTGCTGCACACAAACAGCACCTTTCAAGGCAGTGTGAAATTGCCGACCTAGAAAATGTACAGAGAATTTCACGGCGCGCAATAAAAACGGAGACGAAAAACCTCAATAAATGGGAGCGCTTGAGGTTCCTAAACCTGTATTCCCTGGAACGCAGGATGGAGAGATACATGATTTATATACACCTTGAAAATCCTAGAGGACTAGTACCGAACTTGCACAAGAACGAAAAATCACCCACTAACGAAAGCAAAAGACTTGGCAGATAGACGATGCACCATCCCCCAATGAAAAGCAGTGGGTGTCACTAGCACGTTAAGAAGACCAAACAAAAGTGTCGAGGGGGCCCTGAGAACTGTCAACTGCCTCCAGCACACATAAGGGGATTACCAACAGACCCCTGGCAGTCTCCAACTGGCACTGACAAGCACAAAAGTCATGTTCCGATCAGCCGGGCTGTGGCTCGTATGTTGGTTTGCGTGCATCCAGCAGGCAACAGCCTGGTTGTCAGGCTCTGATCCACCAGGAGCCTGGTCTGTCATACCGGCCGCGGGCGTTGACCCCCGGAACTCTCTCCAGGTAAACTCCAGGTCACACTCTTCACCGCCACTTATGTTACGGTCATCACTATTACTAACATTATAGACACCACCGCTCTCATCACACTCTTCACCACCACTTATAATACGGTCATCACTAATACTAACATCATTGAACACCATAGCCTTCAATTAATGAAGCCACTACAGTTATCAACACAAGTATTATATTCGTCATTACTGTAATTAAGAACGCCACCACCTTGTTCAGCAGCCTTATACTTGCTTTCACAAATTGTGACAATCTTGTTATTGGTACACTCTACACATCCTTTCCATGTTTTGTTCAAATTAGTAGTATTCAGGAGAAATTGTTGTTTCCAGTACTTTTATTTATGCGCGACACAAGGTTGTATACCACAGGAAGCAAGACTTGGGAACATCTGTATACGTGGAAGTCCCGGTCAGCTGACTCCTTGGCCTGACTGTCAGCTGACACAAGCTAGGCTGGATTGAACAGCCCGACGTGAATGGGGTCTGGTTTGACGTGCTCCCCAGGTAGGGTGCTCACCCCATTGTCTGAGGTCAGGCATAGCCAGTAATTCAGACCCGAGTACCTGTATTTCCTGGGGGGTCATTATGAGGGGGGACAGGGTGAAGTGGCGGTTTGCTGCGATGCGATCAGCCCTCACACTGCAAGACAGCCATGAGCTGCTGTGACTCTGAATGTCTTACAATTGATGACATTGTTTAGCCACAGTCTGTTGGCTGTTTGATCAATGATCATAACACCGTTCAGAGGATGAGCAATTGCACACAACTGCACACCAGTGTGACTTAGAATGGGCATTTCCTGGCATGTGGCCCCAAGCAATAGACCACTATAAAATTGACGTTGAGGAGGTTCTTGTACAATGCAATGGTAATAGCGTCTGTTGAGGGCTGCGCGTGAGTGAATATAGTGTTGGCAGAGTCCCCCTGTCCAGTCCACTCAGCAAATAACAGACCGTTGGAAAGTCGAACGAGTGCTTGCACTTGCACTGACGCCAATTTTGATGATTCCAAGTGCTTTGTTGACGTTGTAGATGACAATAAGCACTTTATGTGCCCTTGGTGGCTCTCGGAGTTTGATGTTGGCAAAATTCGCGAGAGAGAAGTTGTCTATAAATGCTTGAGTCATTAGGCACAAAATGTAGTTAACCTCACGTGGTACAACTTGACGTTTTTCTCTAGGTTGTCTGTACTACTTCGAAAACCTTACACTTGGTCTCTTGATCAGTGTTGTAAGGGAAATCTAACCTGACAGCTTTGTGAGGGAGTGTGCCACTGTTGCTTTCAGCAAGCTTTCTCTGGAAGCCTCGTTTCTTTTTTCCGAGCCTGTTTACAAAAAATGTTTCAAATCTGCCTTCAACCATCATCTACATCAACACTATCAGCTATACTCATAGCTGCCAGGAGTTTCACACTGGCCGATGGGCTAAAGGATACCGGCGTGATAGAAGGGACAAGAAGGGATATTCACCTCGCTAACTCAGGCAATATGGTGTAGTGCTTGTTGGGTCGCAAAGTTGCAATTTCAAGGTGTCATTCACCTGGCCACAGTCCGTTTTCGAGAGTTACCAATATTGCACTACTCGTTAATTACTCATACCCGCAGCACTTAAAACAGCTAGCACACTAAGTCTAGGAATGACAGACAAATTTTCACTCTGTGGACAAATAATCAGCACAAACTTAATATGTTTTATAGATGATACGCTCTGGCTTTTGTTACAGTTAAAAAGCGACTCCAAAGTAGTTACCAGTAACAGCCTTTCAAAACAGAAAACTAATTCCAGTGTTTCACTAGGTATGTCACAACACACACACAAGAGTTCTAAAACAACACCAAGGTAACGGCCGGACAACTGTAGAACGATCACAATGGCATTCTGGGATTTCAGAAGAGATGTACAGCATGTAACTTGACCTTAACTGCTGTCTTGGAGTGCTGGTTAGTCCTGGATTGTTTAAACTCGCCCTTATCCCATATGTAGATAATGCTACGAGCTAAGGGAATACCGGTGAATATGAAAGTCGAGGAAGGGAAATTCACCTCACTGGACACTAACACGCATTATGGTGTAAGTGGCATGCGAGTCTTTATTGTGCCATTTTTCAAGGTCACCCAGCAGGCCATACATTCCACACTCATTTTAAAGCCTATTTAGGTACAGATGTAGCACAATGCCTAAGTCAGTGAAATCCACTCGGTGCAAATAGTTTACAACAAATCTGCAGCACTTTAACACTTCTACCACACACATCTTATGTTTAATAAGTGAACCTCTCTGCATGTCCCCCTTAAAAAGTCAGTACAGCAAATGCTCGTTAATTGTTTCTTAACTTGAAGCCACTACAGGAAACACTGGTATGCCAGCAGCACTGTAAATGTATACTAAGACATGCTCGGGGACAAGACGAGCTGTAACTGTAGGCCTACCTAGCTTGTTTCTGGCTAGCTTGGAATTTCCTGCTTTCAGCCTGTTGAATGTTGCTGGCTAAGCCCTGTCAACCACTTGATATTTGCTTGTAAGCATGCAGGTAGGCACACAGGCGACATATTTTGTAAGATGAGTGGAGTTCGGCACAGGAGTACTTACATGGGCACTCGAGCAATTATGTGGTTCTGGCAAAAACCATCTCTAGACCATACGTTAAATAAGGCGAAAGGCTGAGTTCCAAATCGAGGAAGTGAGGGGAGAGAAGGCGAGTGGAGTGAAGGTGTAGCCACCTACAGCCACTTCAAATCAACATATTGTGTTTCAATATGTATATCACTAGTCACAGTTCACACATAATAAGTTCCATGCAGCAATTCAGAGCTGCGCTCCAATGGATAATTTGTTGCATGATGGGTTATCAGTCGTGGTGAGTAAGCATCTCTTGATATAGAAGGCCTAGGACTTCACACAACACACACGTCCTCATGCCCCTCAACCAACTCAGGCCTAACTGTCCTGATATGTGGAAGATGGCTAATGTAATTCTATTTTTAAAACAGGGGACAAGTTTATTACCGTCAAATTAATCCGCCAAATAAGCCTGACCTCAATTGTAGGCAAATTACTAGAGTCAATTATGGCTGAGATTATAAGAAGCCATCTCGATAAGCATAGCTTGATTAATGATACTCTTCATGGATCACAAGAGAGCTGGTCTTGGTCTAACTAATTTATTAACTTTCTTCAGTAAAGCTTTTGAGCTTGGTTGACGCACGATACAAGAATTAGTGTCACTACCTAGCAGAGTTTACTGCCATCAAAGGGAATCATAGGCCTGTGTTCTGTGTGCAAAATAATAATAATAGAACTTTTCTTTGTCAGAGGAAAGAAATTCTCCCTTGATAACATATGTGTATACATAGTGTATAGTGTATACTACAGGTGGCTCCCTAGTATATAGAAGATAAAGGATAAATTGACGGGTTTGAAAACAGTGAATCTGTAAATGAAGTGATAAGCCTATAGAGGCAGGAGCCAGAATGTCGCCAGAATCTTACCACAGTGGTCAGCTGTTATAATAATCTTTCTGCCTGCTAGTGTACTCACTCGCATATAATCTAGAGAATAACCAGTGAATAGCAGAATACAGTGATGTAGTAGCAACTAACCAGTATATAATGGTACTTAGTGTAGTGGAGTGACATTTTCATTAGTTTTCCTTTCTTCTTGAAATACCAGACCTTATACTGTTAATTTCCATATAACCTGTAGTTACCAGCGGTCGCAATATACACAACGTGAAGCAATAATTACTACAGAAAAAGCGTCCTTCCTCCAAAATTTCCACCAGTCAACTATAGTGATAATATAGCATTTATTGTGGTGGAGACGAAAAAAAAAAAAAAAACTAGAAAAGCTAGATACAGCGATTGATAAACAAGGGTTGAGGCTCGACCGTTCGTCACTTTAGGAGCTGCCAGAAATCACTGGCTCTTCAACACGCAAGTTATACTTTTGTATTAATCAAATCACATATTACTCGGGTAGATAATTTCAAGTAATCCTTCATGTGTTAGCCCCAAATCACCGACTAAGTAATGTTTTAAATAAGTGACCCACTGATCAGATCAGAATCGACTGGTCCGAACCCTCGACTGGTCGAACCCTTGATGGTCCGAACTCTTGACTGGTTCAAACGGATTCGTTTGACAATAAAGCAGACTGTAAACGGATGGGGTTGTAGGCGCCCATATCAAACACAAACAATAAATATAAACCAGAATGTACATGGTAAGCTGTCCAATTAGTTAGAAATAGAAATACATTTTAAGGAGGTTATTAAATAGAGTATTCAAGAGGTTGCTAGTAGAATACAGTAAATCAACCACTGCAATCATTATGAAGCTCTGTATAGTCGCAGTCAATCAAACAAACGGGCTTCCACATGGATAAATTGTAATTTTTGTGGAAATTGGTGTCATGCCCCTTGTGCAGATATCCAAGAACTAGCTACAATCATATTAAAACAGGGAAGTGTTTTGGGTATGCCAAATGAGGAAAATCTGTGGACTAAAATCACAAGGGTATTAAAAGAGGATTAACATCAAAAAGCTGCTTTCATAGACAACCTGGAAGCTTTCTACAACAGATGGGAACATAAAAAGTCTGGGCTGAATGGTACTGCCCTTGATACTGGCCTGTAGCCAGAAACTGTAAGGCTGGAGGTGATGTCCTGGTAGTCAGTAAATTGTGGGCTGATAGTGCTGTCCTGGAGACAGTAATGGTGAAGCTGGAGGTGCTGTCCTGGGAGACAGTAATGGTGAAGCTGGATGTGCTGTCCCTGGAGACAGTAATGGTGAAGCTGGAGGTGCTGCCCTGGAGACAGTAATGGTGAAGCTGGAGATTTTGTCCAGGTAGTCGGGAATTATACGCAGAAGGAATACATATAAATGACCTCATAGGGGACAGGAACCGTAGTGGGGAAACAAGTGTAGTCAAAGATAAGATAAAACCAATATGCAAACTAGAAATACCACAGGAAATAGCAAACAAGAGGACTCCACTAGCTATAGTGAGGATATATTACCAAAAACAACTGGTGGGAGCTCATTGTTGGTGCTATGGAGGATAGGAAATAAGACAGGTAAACATGCCCAACAGGGAATACAGTCACAGAAACCCAAGGCAAACGAAACCAAGCCTGTGCACATACTATGCACTTGGTATCTGCAGACATGGGAAATCTGGAAAAACAGACGGGACGTGCAACTATGACCACCCTAGAAAATGCCATGCCCATATGACAACAGAAAATGCAACTCCCTTCCTGTAAGCTTTTTCACCCTGAAATGTGTACCTCTTCAGTACAGGAAAGACTGTGCTATAACTTAAATTGCCAGGCACACCATCTAAAGGGTACAAAAAGATACAAAACATCCAGGCCATGGGAAAACCTGGGTAGCCACAGCCACTCAAGAGGGAGAGGTTTTTTAGTGCCAGGAAGGAAAAAAAACTGGCAGGAAATGGCAGAAATCGTACACCAAATCCAGTCATTCCTGGAGTGGAACCACAGTCGATGGCCTCCACTCCAAACCAACAGATACAGATACTAATGCCGGAAAAAAATCCCCCCCCAGTACCAACAATACCACCAGTCCGATGACATTCTTCTTTTCAAATATACAGGGTCTAAAGCCAGCAACAAACAACAAAATACCTTTCATCCGTGGACTGCTTTCAGAGGCAAAGGCAATGTTCGCGGCTTTCACTGAGACCCACATAAAGGATCACTTGGACAACGCAATATGATCCCAGGTTACAACCTATACAGATGTGACAGAGTGAACAGGCAAAAGGAAGGGGGGTTGGCCGTACATTGCAGAGTCACTTGTTTGCACAGAACTGCTAAATGCCTCAAATGATGTAGTGGAAGTTTTAGCAGTAAAGGTTCGAGAACCAAAACCTAGTCTTGTGGTAGTCCTACAAGCCTCCGGATGCAACATCCCAGCAATTCCAGGAACAGCTGTTAAAAAATTTGACCCCGGGCGGGAAAATCTTCCAGCTTCCTGCACCCAACATTTTGCAAAATGGGGGTTTCAATTTAAAGGGCACCAAAAAAGGGGGAAATAAGCAAATAATTTGTTGCAGTAACAACCCCAGGAGGCAGCTCTGAGGAAAACTCACACTCACACGATCTTTTAAATTTGCAAAAAATTTCCCAATTTTAAAACCCCGCAAATAATAGAGCCTACTGCGGGGGAATACACTAGCCCTCTCTTCATAACAATGATGATCTAAATAAGAAATTTCACCATAATCAAAAAAAATATATTTCAGATCACAACATAATTGGGTTCGACATGTATGGTGGAGTCCCAGACCGAAAAAAGAGACAGTCAGGGAGGGAAAATTCCCACCAAATTCAACTTCAAAAAACAAAAGCAAAAAGGGGAAACCCAAAGTAAACCAAGTCCTAACCGATATAAGCTGGGAAATATATAACAACACGGGACCCCAACGTATGCCTAGAACAGATTAACTTGGTGGCACTCGTGTATGCAAAGGCTTTTTCCTCAAAGGGGGGGGGGGGGGGGGGGGGGGGAAAAGGAGTAGATGTAAAATAGAAAGAGGACAGGCGCCCCCTTTACGGGCGAGGGAAAAAGAATAACAAGCGGAAAAAAGGGGTCAATATATCTGAAACCCGTAGGGAGACATGGTCAGAGAAATAGAAAACTTTCGAACTAAAGAAAAAAGGAATCTTATAGGAGTCAGGAATCGCGGGAAGAACTAAAAGCCATAAATAAATCGAAAAAAACCCAAAGTTTTTCTTTTTCCTATGCCAAATCAAAGTCGAGAACAAAAACCAGAAAATTTGGGCCCCCTACTTAAAAAAAGTTGGGCCCTCACAGATGACAGAAAGGGAAATGAGTGGGGCTATCAAGCCCCCAATATGACAATTTTTTTTAGAAACCCGCTAACCAGACGAGAGTCAAGTTTTAAAAAAGGGAATTTTTTTATGAGAAACCCAAAAAATTTTGGGTTTAACAAAAGGGCCTATCCGATTTACCCTTTACCCCAAATATTTTCGGACAAGCTTTTAAATGACATGCCCATACACTCTCCCCCCGGGGCCAGATCATGGAACCCGTGTTCATCAAGAATTTGCAAAACCCCCCTATCACGACCCTTTTTTTCCATCCTATGGAGGGGGGAGCAGGGGACACGGGGGTGTCCCACATTTATAAAAACAAAAAAGAAAATAGCCCCATTTCCAAAAAGGGGGGGCATAAAGAAAAACATCAAAAAAAATACAGACCGATAGCACTAACATCCCATTCAAAAAAAATTTCCTTTAAAAGGGGGTCCTAAGAAGCAAGTCACCACCCAACTAGAAAATCATCAGTTTTCACAAGCCAGGGCAACATGGGTTTTGAAACAGGTCGTCCTGTCTGTCTCAACTGTTTTGGGTCACTACGACAAAAGGTTTTTAAATGCCTAGAAATTTAAAAAAAAAAAAGCAGATGTAATACATACAACTTTTTCAAAAAACCTTCGGAAAAAGTGTGACCAAAGGCGTTTAAAAGCGCAAAAAAAGCCGTGCTAAAGGAATTTAAAAGGAAAAGTCGGTCGATGGTTTTAAAATTTCCTCACTAACAGAACACAGAGAGTAGTCGTCAAAAGAGTAAAATCCCCAGGCGTACAGTTAAAAAACTCTGTTCCACAAGGCACAAATACTCCTCCCCTCTTGTTCCTCATCCTCCCTTTCCGACATAGACAAGGATGTCAGCCCCACACCGGTCTTCCTTTGCAGATGACAAACCCCAAAATTTTCATGACAGTGGGCTTCCATTGGGAGACACTGCAAGGCCTTTCCCGGTGGGAAAATCAACCGGGAAACTTTTTTAGTGCGCTGCAGAAAACAACATGAATTCAACGATGAGAAATTTTAATTTTCTAGAAAAATGGGGAAAACGAGGAAAATTAAATCTTAACAGAGACCAAAAAAAATTCCCGGCCAAAAATAGAGCGAAACACCCAAAGTCAAAGGCCTTGGGGTTTAACAGGGCGGAGGAATTTTCACCTTCAAGGGCCCCTAACATTGTATCAATCGCCTCTGCTAGAAAAATGACAGGGTGGGTAATGAGAGCCTTCCCAAAAAAAGGGAGGCCAAGCCCCCTTTATGACACTCTTAGGTCACTTGGGTTTTAAACTAGGGGTGGAATATTGCTGCACCTAAAAGCACCTTTTAAGGCAAGTGAAAATTTCTGACCTTTGAAAATGTAAAAGAGAACCTTTACGGCCGGGAAAAAACGGAAATAAAACACCTCAGTTTACTGGGAGCGCTTGAGGTTCCTGAACCTGTTTCCCCCCGGGGAAAAAAGGCTGGAGAGTTTACATGATTATATAAAACCTGGAAAAAACCAAAAGGGGCTATACCCAATTTCAACCCCGAAAATCACTCACTCGAAAACAAAAGAATTGGCAGGACGATTTTAACATCCCCCCAATGAAAAAACAGGGTTTTCACTAGCAAAGTTAAGAGACCATACAATAAGTGTCAAAGGGGCCCAAGACGGTTTAACTGCCCTCACCCGCATACATAAAAGGGGGGTTACCAAAAAGACCCCCCGGGAGTCTTCAAGCTGGCACTGGACAAGCAACTAAAAATCCCGGTTTTTCCCGACCACCGGGGGTGTGGCTCGTAAATGGGTTTGGGGGCCAAACCAGCAGCAACACCCGGTTGATCAGGTCCCGAACCACCAGGAAGGGCCCGGGGCACAGAAACCGGGCCCCGGGGGCGTTGCCCCCCGGGCTCTCTCCAGGGAAGCGATTTTTTTTAAAGGGAAATCTATAAGATGCCTGTAAGATCAGTAAGGTTCAGGATAAAAACCCTGCATAAAAAAATTTTCAGGGAAACCCAAAAAAGGGGACGCATGAGCTTTTTGGGTTTTTTTTTTTTAAATTTTTATACACCCCGGGGGATTCCCACCAAGGCAGGGGGCCCCAAAAAGAAAAAATTTCACCCTCATTCACTCCATCCCCTGTCTTTCCCGAAGGGTGCTTTACACTACAGTTTTTAAATGAAACTTTAAAAACCCCCCTCTTCAGAGTGCAGGCCTGTTTTCCCCATTCCAGGACTAAACCCGGGCCCTGCCGGGGTTTCCCTGAATCCCTTCTAAATGTTACTTTGCTCACACTAAAAACACCTCAATATTAAAAACCTTTTTTCCCATTCACCCCTTTTCAAACAGCTCCGCATGCCTTTTTTAATCAACCCCCTCGCAAAAAAAAACCTTTTCCTTTCCCCCCTCCTCCCAACCCCCTTTCCTAGGCCGACCCTACCCCCCCTTTCCTTCCACTACGACGATCATCTTGAAGTCATTCTGTTTGTCCATTCTTTTACATGCCAAACCACCTCAACAACCCTTCCTCGCCCTTGGAAACGTTTTGGTAACCCCGCACCTCCTCCAATTCCCAAAAATACGAATTCTCTGCATTAATTCACACCACACATTGCCCTCAGCGACATCTCCACTGCCCCAGCCTTCCGCTGCAACTTTCATCACCCGCTTCACACCATTAAGAGCGTTGGAAAAACTAACCTCATACTTCCCCCTCTTTGCCTCCAAGGAAAAAATTTCTTTGTCCCCAAAACCCCAAAAGTGCACCACTCACTCTTTTTCCCAATAACTTGATTCACCTCATCTTTCAGACCCACCCGCTGAACGTCCCCCTCCCAAATATCGAATGTTCCCCCTCCTCCTATCTCTCCCTCCTCTGATATTCAAACTTTCATCACCTAATTTTTTTGTTACCCCTCTTACCTTACTCTTTCCGTTTTTCACCTTTAATTTTTTTTTTTGCACACCCTACCAAATTCACCCACCCTTCGCAACTTCTCTTCAAATCTCCAAGAGCCAGTGTCACACAAAGACATGTCTCTTGGGAGTTTCAAAGAGAAGTTGCAGGAGTGGTGGTGAATTGGTAGGGTGTGCAAAGAAGAAATTAAAGGTGAATACAGGAAAGGTAAGGTTATGGGATAAAAAAAAGATTAGGTGATGAAAGATTTTTTTGGGGGAAATTTTTAATTCTAAAAAAGCTTTGATCTTACTGGGGGAGGCTGCAGAGAGTTATTAGAAAGTATCAGTCCAAATATCAAATTTGTTATACCCAAGGAACATTTCTTGGTTTGGCAGTGGGGCCCATGTGAATAACCTACGCAAAACTATGTTAATGTTTGGAAATGTTCCCCCCACGTGGATTAAAATTTCGTAATGTTATCAAAAAAAACTGAAACTTTGGGGCATTTTTTACCAAGACCTTTTCTCAGTCTCACGTAGGTGCACAGGCATTCCCAAAACCGAAGGGAAAAGTTCTATTTGCATAGTCCTTGGTGTGTAGGAAAAGGGGTTTTGTATGCTTAAAAAGGGATCAAAACATTACTTGTGATATCCCCCGCGAAATACAATCTCTGAAAAAAAGGGAAAGGCAAAAAAATTTTGTTTTGACCCTATCTTTTAAGGGATAGGCTCAGATCCCCCCGAGTTATGCTTTAAAGGCTTTGAAGTCAATAGAAGTTATTTAATTATCCCCTTCTTTAACCGACTACTGGTGAAAAATATGAAATACAAAAAATTCAATGATTTTTAGTTTTAATAATTTTTCCCTTCGGTCAAATGCACCCCAATGAACGGAACTGGGTTAATTTTCTTTTGATAGGATTGCCCGCCCCACTAGTCAATTTTGGACTACCGTGGGGGGTAACACTGGAATATCAGTAAAGACGTCTAAAAAATTTCTCACCTTTGAAGTAGTTCTGCCCTTTATGGTCATCCAAAGTTTCTTTATGAAAATTTGGTTGGGTCCGAGGGTCAAGAGTCACCAAGTCAGAAATTCTTCAAAAGTCAATTTAGGGGTGTAAAATTACGCACATTTAATTTTCGTTGTTGTATAAAAGATCTTTTGTGGAAAAACAAAGTCAAAGTATTAAGGCATTAACCGAATTTCTTCGGTAATTTTTTTAAGGATTTTGATTGATAAAGTTGGGTTTCCCCTTGACTTCTATGAGGTAGTCAATTTTTCCCAAAAATTTTTTTAATACTTTTTTTGGACCTTTCCCATGTACAAAATTTATTTGACTTGATTGGCAAAAGTCAAAAACTTCTCCCCTACTTTAAAACTTCTCCCTGCTTTTGGAATCAAAATGGGTTTTGTCGGGTCCTTTGACAACATTTTTTTCGAAACTATTTCAAGGTCTCCTAAGTTTGGATCTAAGGTCAAGGAAAAAACTGGAAAAGAAGACTAAACCCTCGCACTCCCCCCCTCATTAGCCCATAAGTCATGAAGGTGGACAAGGGCCTCTGGCCTGTTACCATAAGAATTCAAAAGGTGAAACCCCAAAAGGTTCACGGGGAACTTCCTCAGGGCAAAAAAAAGCACGGGGTAGGTAACGTGCCACCCTTGGGTTTAAGGGAGCAAATTTTCCTTAAAAAAAAATGGACTTGAGAATCAAAAGTGGGCTCAATCCTCCCATTACGTGGTATGATAGGGTGTGGTGAAAGAGGCTTCACTCCCAAAGTTGGTATAGATGTTGCATTAAGTCAGTGTGAATTGTGTCCACTTTCAGAAAAAATTTTCTCTAGGGAGCCCACTTGGGGAGGAAAAAAAAAGGGCTTCACCCCACCTTGTAGGGGTTTATGGTCTTTAAGGGTATGGTTCGGGGAAAAACCGAAGCATAATCAACTAATGTTAATATAATTTTTGCCCCCCAGATGAAAGGGGAGATAAAAGGCCCAAAGATTAAATAGCTACTTTTCGAAAGGTACCGTAAAGACTGGCATTTTTGACCATGGTACTCTCCGGGTACCTCGGGGATGACAGTGGCAAATTTTACACGTCTAAAAAGGTAGTGACATCTGGGGGAATTTTTGGCCAAAAAAGGTTTCCCAAATTTTTATTTGGGTTTTTACGATGCGAGAAATGTCCGGCACGGGGGCATGAGCCATTTTAAGAACAGTCTCTCTGCATTGACTTGGAACAACTAAGATGGAAATAGAAATCTCATCTGAATTTAATTGAATACTGACTTGTACAAGAACCTTTTATATATTCAAATTTATATAAAAAGTTTTTCTTTGGATAACTTGATTTTGTTTGGGGCATTATGGAAATTTGAAGAGAAGGGAATTGGGTTTGAAAATTGAAAAGGACCTTCGATATATCTAAAGGCTTAAAGTCAGGGAAAAAAAAGGGATGGACGTAGGAAATGGGCTTTGGTTGACCCCAGTCAAGACATTTTGGTTCGAGGTGATATCTTCCTTTCATCTAACAAGGAACCGGTGATCCTACTACCCGCTTTGAGAGTAAGGCATCATGGTTTTTAACCCCCACTGATTCACGAGACTTTCTCATCTGAACTTTCGAGGGGCTTTTTTTGACTCGACAGGAAGAGAATCTGAAACACTTTTTCCACCTTTGGTGATGAAAGGTCAACCCCAGAAGGAAGAATGGCACCTTTTCATTACCTATTTGTACGGGGCAAGAAGTGTGGGAGCTAGTACGGCTTCAGACCAACTGTGACCATTTAGAATAATGTAACAAGGATGGTAGGAAAAGTGTCCGTACGGCCCAAATTTTGTCTGAAAGAAGCAGAGGAATGATTTCTTTTAAAGGGTTTGGAACACCTTTTCAGAAAAGCTATACTGTGCATCCCGTGTCTCTTAAAATGGTAGATACTTAAGTCCTTAAATGTTCCAAAACAGAAAGGGTGCTTGGTCATTACAGTTTTTTAAAAAATCTTCCAAATTTTTGGACCTTTTAAAGGACATCGGACGTTTTATGTCCCCTTTAAACCAACAAATGACAAAAAGGGGAAAAAAAGAAGTCATTTTACTTTCCCCTGAGGGTTTGATTTCTTAAGGTTGATGAAACCTTTCCCCCTTTGGGGTTTGATCCCTTTAGGTCTTTATAGGAATTGTGACCTCAGCATACAGTCAAGCCCCAACAACTTTCCCCAGCTTTAATCAGGTTACGTTTCGATGAATTTGTATTGATGGGGAAAGCGTCAGGGAATGGTCAGCAACCTAAGTCGAAGGATTTATAACTGTGATCAATTCCCGAATCTCTACCAAAAGTCGAACAAAAAGAAAGGTTTACCTGTAATGCGAAAGTTTGGCCGGCTTAAAGGGGGCATACCCGAAACTTTCCTGTAAGAATTTGTGGTTTTTTGATATGCTTTAAGGATTGCCTTCTTTAGTAGGTTTTAAAAATTTCATATATCCGCACAAAGTTGAAGATATTCAAGGCTGTACAGAAAAAACATTCCTAACCTGGTAGCCCAGGTGTCAGCAGGCCCTTCCAGGGGGAGCAGTATTTTCAAACCCGTAATGAAGTTATTCTTCCCCCTTGTGAAAGGGGGGTAAATTTGGGGGGAATATGGCATGTCACTTGTTCCATTTCTCCTTCCCTAATTGTTTTTGTGTAAAAGTTAACTTTTTTTTTTCTAATTCAAAGGGGAGATTTTTTGAGCCCCGATCCTTTTTTCTCTCTTTTAAATCATGTTCTCTAGCTTTTTCCCCATCTTCTCTACCTTTGCTCTTTCCCAATTCCTAATTTAACTTTTTCTTTACGTACTCTAGCTCTTTTCCATCAAGTCTATCACCTCCTTTTTGTCTTTTTCTCTCTTTTCTGTCTTTCTTGGGTTTCCCTTTCCCTTTTTTTCTTCCTTTTGATTCTCTCCTCTCCTTTTCTTCTCTTTCCCTTTCTGTTTTTTCTCTCTCAATCTCTCTCTTTCAAGTTTTCCTGGATTTAGCACTAATGAAGATTCTAAATTTTTCCCCTTTTTTCCTAACTTACTTCCAGCGTTCTCCAAAAAATGGATTCATCCATACTTGCAAAAAAAACTTAAACTAAGGGGGAAATTAAACGGGGGATTTAAAAAAACGGAGGGTTCAATTCCCGCTCCGTCAAACTGTAAATAAACCCGAGGGCCGATCCCTCCTCAAATTTTAAAAATATGTTTAATTAAAATGAAGGGTTCTATGCCGGGTCCCAGCAAAAGAAGTAGAATGGGGGCACTTGACCATCCCAATTTCTCACCCAAAAAATCAAGAGTGTCCAAAAGACGTTCCCTTGATATAAAAAGAGCTCAATGAAACAAATTGCCACTGGAAATCTGGGTCCCAAAAGTCTAATCCTCCAGAGTGTTTCAAGCTCACACAAAAATAGATGGGAGAATTAAAGTATTCCCGCCTTGACTTACAAAAATCGAGACTATAACAATACAAATCTTTTAAATACCTTTTCCTGTAGTCCTACCTAGAGAATGTTTTCATGGCGGTGGGAACCGTCTTGGTATGCGGCGTTGAAGTTCCAATGGTAGATTCGAGATGGAGTTGAATCTTTATTCGTAAGTGAATCCTGGGGAGGGTCACCACTTGTGAAGGCTTATCAGCCCTGAAAAACTTCAGCATATTTCAAGGTGGCTCCTCCTCGGAAAATTAATTAAGAAAAAAAAATAAAAACAGACAAACATAAACCTTTTTTAATAGAAAAAAAAAACCTTAAAAATGAAATATTAATCCTAATTCAAAAAAAATGAAAAAATTTAAAAAAATAATGATAATGAAAATTTAACCTAATAAATTGGGGGTGTTTGGTGTTGGGGACATGATGTTGAAACGTAGCCGTTCGATGTGGGGGGGCGCAGGGTTGGTTACAACCCCCCTGGTCGTTCTTCACAGAGTCTATCAGTGAATGCTCAGTCAGATGTAGGGAAAACGGTTTTTTCCCCCGCAATGATGATTTGGGTTTTAATCCTGTACTTCTACAGGTCACAGGTAATTAAATCCAAAAAGGGGAAGTCTTTTGGGGATTTGTCCATCTCCATCTTTCTGCTCGTTGTTGGAGGTGATCTCTGTATCCAAGCTGGAAAGTAGACAGGTTTTTTTCCCACTGCTTAAAAAATCACTCTCCATGTAAGTACAATCCAAAAGATGTGGGATTATTTTCAACAGTCAACCAGGCAAGCTGAAAGGGACTAAGTTTTTATTGGCCCAAAAATAAGCTTTTAAACCAAAAAAAACCACTAGAATACAAGGAGGCATGTCTTTCGTAGTGCTGGGAGCCGTGAGTCAGTTTTACTGTTTGGGGGCCCAACCCCCCATTTCACCTTTCGGAGGGGGGGGGGGGGGAAAAAAGGGGGGAAGGGATACGGGAGCTAGACTGACCCTACCAACAAGCAGCCGGCGTCAACTATCACTTTCGGGGTGGGGGAAAAAGGCGGGAATAGCGGGGGCAGCTTACCCCCACCTTTAAAAAGTGCCGGGAATGAAAAATAAACACTTTTGGGGGGGGGAAAAAAAAGGGGGAAAAAGGGGGGCTTGACTTACCCCACCTTAAAAAGTAGCCGGCAAAGAAACTATTGTTATATATACTCCCCCTTACTCCTATCTATTTAAATTTTTTCCCCCACAATTACACTAAGCCTAGTTTCCATCTTTGTAAAGTACAGGTTCGCCCTCATAATGCAGTTTTATCATTCTGGGCCCAATTTTGGCTAGAGTAATTTCAAATTTTTTGGGGTCGCCACACCAACCCGCTGCACTATTTGGTACGCTCTTTGGCTAATTCATTTCCCAAATTTTTTTTTCTCCTTTGTTATAACCCCACTTACTTTAGCCCCCGGCCATGGTTCCCGTGAAAAAGGGAAAGGGCCCCCTTTGTTATATAAAGCCGAACACTTACCTTTTCCATAAAAGATAAGGGGTTTTGAAAACCCCTATTGGTCCGTAGATATGCCATAGCTCAACCATAGATAAACGTGACCATTCAATTTTGGGCCCAGTTGGGAATAGGCCTGGGGTAAGTTTGCACATATAAAAAAAAAAATCCTGCACGCCGGTTCATGATGAGAAAAAACTGTGACCCCTGTTTTTGGTTAAAACCAACTTTTCGTCTATTTTCCCATGGTTTTTTGGTTGTATTTTCAGTTTTTTTTTTTTTCATTTTATAGAAGATAAAAACGGAAATAGATATGATTTTTGGTTTTCCTGGAGAGAGTTTCCCGGGGGGCAACGCCCCCTGGGCCCCCTGTGACCAGGCCTCCTGGTGGATCGAGCTGCAACCAGGGTGTTACTGCTGGCTGCATGCAAAACCAACGTACGGCCCCAGCCCCGGCTGGTCAGGAACCGCTTTTGGTGCTTGTCCATGCAGCTTAAAGCTGCCAGGGGTCGTGAATCCCCCCACGAGCTGGGAGGCATTGAACAGTCCGGGCCCCCGACACTTATTGTAGGTCTCTTTAAAGTGTAGTGACCCCCGTTTTTCATTTGGGGGGTGTTGCATGCTGCCAAGTCTTTTGCTTTGTGAAGTGATTTTTGTGTGAACAGACCCCGGCAGTCTTCAAGCTGGCACTGGACAAGCACCTAAAGTCGGTTCCTGACCAGCTGGGCTGTGGCTCGTACGTTGGTTTGCGTGCAGCCAGCAGTAACAGCCTGGTTGATCAGGCTCTGATCCACCAGGAGGCCTGGTCACAGACCAGGCCACAGGGGCGTTGACCCCCAGAACTCTCTCCAGGTAAACTCCAGGTACTAGTCCCTCTAGGATTTTCCAGGTGTATATAATCATGTATCTCTCCCGCCTGTGTTCCAGTTAATACAGGTTCAGGAACCTCAAGCACTCCCAGTAATTGAGGTGTTTTATCTCCATTATGCGCGCCATGAAGGTTCTCTGTACATTTTCTAGGTCAGCAATTTCACCTGCCTTGAAAGGTGCTGTTAGTGTGCAGCAATATTCCAGCCTAGATAGAACAAGTGACCTGAAGAGTGTCATCATGGGCTTGGCATCCCTAGTTTTGAAGGTTCTCATTATCTATCCTGTCATTTTTCTAGCAGATGTGATTGATACAATGTTATGGTTCTTGAACGTGAGATCCTCCGACATGATCACTCCCAGGTCTTTGACATTGGTGTTTCGCTCTATTTTGTGGCCAGAATTTGTTTTGTACTCTGATGAAGATTTAATTTCCTCGTGTTTACCATATCTGAGTAATTGAAATTTCTCATCGTTGAACTTCATATTGTTTTCTGCAGCCCACTGAAAGATTTGGTTGATGTCCGCCTGGAGCCTTGCAGTGTCTGCAATGGAAGACACTGTCATGCAGATTCGGGTGTCATCTGCAAAGGAAGACACCGTGCTGTGGCTGACATCCTTGTCTATGTCAGATATGAGGATGAGGAACAAGATGGGAGCGAGTACTGTGCCTTGTGGAACAGAGCTTTTCACCGTAGCTGCCTCGGACTTTACTCTGTTGACTACTACTCTCTGTGTTCTGTTAGTGGGGAAATTATAGATCCATCGACCGACTTTTCCTGTTATTCCTTTAGCATGCATTTTGTGCGCTATTACGCCATGGTCACACTTGTCGAAGGCTTTTGCAAAGTCTGTATATATTACATCTGCATTCTTTTTGTCTTCTAGTGCATCTAGGACCTTGTCGTAGTGATCGAATAATTGAGACAGACAGGAGCGACCTGTTCTAAACCCATGTTGCCCTGGGTTGTGTAACTGATGGGTTTCTAGATGGGTGGTGATCTTGCTTCTTAGGACCCTTTCAAAGATTTTTATGATATGGTTGGTAAGTACCTTGAAAGCACTTTGAAATTGAGCTCAGAGTTGTGGAAATGTCTGATTTTTGCTGATGTTCAAGAGTAAACAAATCACGTCACACGTCCAGTATGTGTCCAACTGGCCTGTCAAACACAAATCACTTCACTCGTCCAATACATGTCCAACTGGCTGGTCTAATACATGGTCACGAATGGGTTGACATTATACAATTATTACAATAACGCAGTACATTATTATTATAATCAAAAAGAAGCGCTAAGCCACAAGGGCTATACAGCAATAATAACGCAGTACAGTAGTCTTCATAACAGTAAATCTTCTATTTTTTGTGCGAATAAAAGTAAATAACAAACATAATATAAAGAGGGGCTTGGAGATGTGAACAGAGAAAATGATATTTTAGTGCCAGGAATGTCTGCATTGCTTATTCAGGAACCCGTTTTGAAATTGGCATCTCTTGAAATTTGTGTGAAATTGGCCAAATTACTGATTTCTGATCCAAACATCAAGGAAGCTAATGTTGTGAGAGGGAGTTTAGCAGGGAGTGTAGCAGGGAGGCAGGACCCCAGTGGAAATAAGTCACTGTCTGACTTTTTTGGGTTATCCTAGGTTCTTTACACATATGCTGTGGAAGGGAGGCAGGGAGTGTAGCAGGGAAACAGGGAGTGTGGAAGGGAGGCAGAGAGTGTAGCAGGGAAACAGGGAGTGTGGAAGGGAGGCAGAGAGTGTAGCAGGGAAACAGGGAGTGTGGAAGGGGGGCAGGGAGTGTAGCAGGCAGGCAGGGAGCATAGCATGGAGGGAGGGAGTGTAGCAGACAGGCAGGGAGTGTAACAGACAGGCAGGGAGTGTAGCATGGAGGGAGGGAGTGTAGCAGGCAGGCAGGGAATGTAGTAGGGAGGCAGGGAGTGTAGGAGGAAGGCAGAGAGTATAGCAGGCATGCAGGGAGTGTAGCATGGAGGGAGGGAGTGTACCAGGGAGGCAGGGAGTGTAGCAGGCAGGCAGGGAGTGTAGTAGGGAGGCAGGGTGTGGCAGGGAGTGTAGGAGGAAGGCAGGGAGTGTAGCAGGCATGCAGGGAGTGTAGCAGGCAGGGAGGGAAGTAACCCCAGAGAGGGCTTTGATACCTGAAGTCCTTATGGAGGAGGATTACCCTTCCAAACAATAATCAGTCCTCCCTCTCTCCTCCTCCCTGTCTTCCATAAGCCAACAAGAATCTTCAAAAAAGGTATGTAACAGTGATTTAAATGTTCATTTATTTATTTTATTTAGTTCTCATTGTTTTGTGTAAGTAAAACTATAATTAATCTTTAAAAAATGTTTTTTTTTGTTAACATTTTTGGGTGTCTGGAATGGATTAATTGTATTTACATTAATTCTTATGGGAAATATTATTTTGGTTTTAGGCCGACCTTCTGGAATGGATTACAGCCGATAACCGAGGGTCTACTGTACGTACTTCAACAGTTAATACCCTTTATTTACTGTATGTCAAACAATCTAACAAACATTGGTTTACTACCACACATGCAGCTTCTGGGTGCAATGGATTGTTTTAAGTGATGCATACATGGGTTAGCTCCACATCCTTGGAATAAGGTTTATCAATTTAATGTTGAATTGTAATGCCACAAACTCATCACACTAGTCGAGTCTGTCAACTGAATGTACAGATTGCCACCTGGTTGGTTAATTAATTGGGTTCAAGGCCTTTTGTTATCTATTCACCACTAGTTATGGATACTACTTTAATCCCTTCAGCAAGGATTAAGATGATTTCTTAGCATATACAATGAGACATACACCTCTCTGTGTACATATTAATGTCTCTGTTGCCTTCTGGATTTCTCTTGGGCCTCTTAACTTGTGTGTAATGTCCCTTTGTATGATTGCCTTCTTCCTCTTTTCTGTGGACTTTATATCAAAAACTGCTTATTTAACTATTGATAACTAAACTGTGTAATATGAATTCTGACTAAGTGTAATTTGGACTAAATATAAATTTACTTTATGATATAAAGTATTTCATAATTGTTAGATTTCAGTTGAGCAATTAATTTATTAAGGAGCTTTTTTATACAGTTATTTTGTTATATTCTGAAATGTTGAATGTCTAGGAATAAGTAATTTATTTCTTATCTTTCATTATTCTTATGTACTCCTGAGCAGGCAGCAGACAGCTGAGTATGACCAAGTAGTGGTGACCCCACTACACCCAGGTGTTGAGGTCACTGCTAATCAACTCACTGAAGAAAATGAAGATTTTGCAGCCAGGTCACGTTATCACCAGTGTACCCCAGGACAAGCCCTTCCAGACCTACCTGAGCCCCGTTAGTGCGACTTGTATTTAAAACTGCAACATCACAAGAGAAATTTATGCATAAGTTTTAAGGGACCTAAAGCAAAACAAAGTAATGTATATTTTACTACATGGTGCAGGCAGAAAGACCTCTTCATATAAATTATCATATTGTGACTGTTTGTAAGGAATTGTTAATTCATAGGGCAGTGGATGGCTTGAAAGGTAAAAGTTACACATATAAGCTAGATAACTGTTAAATATAAAAAATATATACATGTAATTAAATGTGATTATTGTGAAATGTCAGCAAAGGAAAACATGCCAAATACCTTAGGAATACATTTATTTTTATATTATGCTCATGAAAAGTTCCTAGAAAGTCTTGCATATGAACTTAACTGGGACTGGGTATAAAGATTTTATGCAGAAAGAAACATAGTCCCAATAAAAGCTTGTTCTGCATCTTGTCTTTATACTCATACCTGTTGGCATTGTGCCACTACATCCAGTTTAACTGGAACTGATACAAGTATCAGTCGTGTACATAACAATAATAAGTAATGCCAGCCTTTGATGTGTTTTATGGCATGTTCATGAGAGAGAGACCTAAGATCAGGAAACCTCTTAATACATCAGCCAGCTACACAAGTGACAATTGCTACTTGTCTTAGATTCATTAGTATTACTGCCTGTTTCAGGCTGGTATTATTTTATCTCAGGTTGGCATTATCACCAGTGGCGTTGCTAGGGTTGGTGTTACCCAGGGCGGCATCTTTGGCGTCACCTCCATGAAATCCAAGGGCGGGGGGATGAGGGAAAAGTAAACTCCAGTTACGTTACTACTGCATGCCCAATGACTAATGTTTAGCAATGAGAATGTTTAAGGGCCATTAACCGACAAGAAACGTAAATTTAAGTACCACTTGAGTACAGGCCTTAAGTACAGGTAACATCTCAATGAATCATATCTTACATTTCCTTGCCTTCAATCCTGCAAAATCATTTATCACATTATCAAAATCAATGCTGTTAACTGACTTATTTTCTATGGATAACATTGCTAAGTCAGAGATTCTGGATTGAATCATTGTGGACCGTAAATAGTTTTTATTCAACTTTAATTTCGAGAAACTCCTTTCACAAGAAGCCACAGCAACACACACAGTAAGGAACAACCTCAAGCAGAGTGTGAGAGTTGGAAGATATTCAATGAAATCCCATTCAGCTGTGAATGTTAGTGCATCCACTGCAGTCCAGTGCTTAACTTTTTCAAGATCAACATCTGCAGCCTGCAGGTGCTTCCTTAGTCTTGGTATTTCAAGCATGAGCTCATTCTTGCATATTTCAGTCAGCGATGAGTGATCATAGTGATGCCAGGTGGATTAAGAGTTTCTCCAAACTATCATAAATAAAATTATTGATTTATCGTAGTTTTTCATGTAGCGTCATTGATTTTCCCTATATAGGCCTATTTGTACTCTGTAATCGTACAATAGGCTATATAGAAACAAAAGATTTTTCTCTTATGTTGCTGCAGTACTGTTTTGGGCATTAGGGTCACCCCTTGATGGTGTCACTTGGGGCTGCTCACGCCCCCCCTTACAACGCCACTGATTATCACCTATCCCAAGTTGGTTGTATTACCCATCTCAGGTTGGTATTGCTGCCTGTCTCAGGTTGGTATTGCTATCCATGTTGCAATTCCAGCATTCTTGGGATAGACCTGAAATAATTGTCAAATGTGCCATTTCTCAAGAGTACTGAAGTGCCTGATATAATTATAAAGGAGAGGGAGGGGGGTTTGAAGGGGCAGACCATCATATTTACTACAAACTTCAAATCCAAAGTACGTATACCTGGAGGGTATTTTGGAGGTCAACGCCCCTGTGGCCTGATCCATGACCAGACCTTGCAGTGGATCAGGGCCTGATCAACCAGGCTGTTACTGCTGGCTGCACACAGACTGACATACAAACCACAGCCTGGCTGATCAGGTACTGACTTTAGGTGCCTTTCCAGCTCCTGCTTCAAGACAGCCAGGGGTCTATTAGTAATCCATCTTATGTGCTAGGGGGCAGTTGAACAATCTTGGGCCCGACACTTCTTGTGTTATCTCTTAGCATATTCAAGGCGCCCTTGCTTTACATTAGGGGGATGTTTCACCACCTGCCGAATCTTTTGAAGTTAACAACTTCATCATAGATCTGTACCTTCAAAAGGGATGGGGGCATTGATGCCAGCAGAGGGATTTTGATCTAAGAAACTGGCACTACCCTCTTCTTCCTCAGATGAACTGAGATTACTTCCCATTCCCAAACCCCTGGAGCTGTGCCACCCTACAAATTTGGCACTGACCCTGTAATATGGTAATATCTCTATATTTCCTGCCTCTGCCTTCCTCAATGTATTCTTGTTTTACCCACAAACTTCTCATCCATGTCAGTTCCTTGTAGGGAAGAGGAGGCTGGAGGCAGTGTTGTCATGTCTGAGGGCAGTGTGTGGTGTGAATATTATGCAGAGAATTTATAATGTGAGGATTAAAAGAAAGTGTAGGATTACTAAAAGTATTATCCAGAGGGTTAAAGAAGGATTAGAGGTGGTTTGGACAGATGGGATGGAGAAAAATAGGATGACTTGGAGGATGTATAAATCTGTAGCGGAGGGAAGGAAAGGTAGGGGTCATCATATGAAAAGTTGGATGGCAGGGGTAAAGGAGGTTTTGTGCGAGGCTTGGACATTCAACAAGTGTGTGAGCATTAGGAGTGGAGGCAATTGGTTTTTATGGTGTGCAGTTGGAGTGTGAGCAAGGTAGCATTATGAAGGATTCAGGGAAACCAGTTAGCTAGATTTGAGTCCTGGAGGTGGGAAGTACAGTGCCTGGACTATGAAGGAGGGGTAGGGATATTGGAGTTTGAAGGGGTATCTGGCAAGATGGTGATGTAGTGAGTGATGGTGAAAGTTTCTTCTTTTTTGGGCTACCCTACTTCAGTGGAGCATGGGCAATGTTAAAAAAATTATGTACAAACAAAACAAAAGTTTATTTCTTTGCAAAGGTTACAATGTGTGTGTACATTTCGTAATATGATTGGTACGAAGAAAACCACTATCGTGCTGAGACATTTCGGGCAGACTTAACCTAATACTTAAAGACTACTTAAGTCTAGACAGGTAAAGAGTGGTAGATTACAAACATTCAATACTATTTTACTCTCTTATTAATAGGAGATAGTACTGTATTATCATTATTATTGGCAAGTTGATTGGGTTTAAAGCCTGTTGACTAAAGGATGGTTAGTAAGGCTGCATGTAACATTCCTCACCAGTCTAGGATATTTAACCCATTAAATAGGAATTAAAGTAAAATCAGTATACATACAGCAAGACGTGCACCTCTTAGTATATATAAAATTGTATTAATATATTTCAAGGTAATTGCCAAACCTGTATGCCACACCTTTATTTTTACAATGATTAAATTCTTCTAGTTCATTAAGCACATTTTTTTATTATACTAACATTAATACAACTGTATACAAGAGTGCGTATTATTATTAATATACTGTTGATGGCTGTGTGAGCTCTTAATTAATACACCTCAAGGTGGTGTTTAACATTTTCACTATGGAAGCAAGATATGTGTAATCCAACATTCCAGATTATAATAATACTCATAGATAAGCAATTGAAACCTATGTCACACAGCACATATGTCACACATAGGAGGTAATCAGGTTTGACACAAAAAAGGGAAGGGTAGCTCAAATTCCTTGGATGAAGTGCCAGCATCAAGCAGCACATTGGAAAGGAATCTTATAGGAGTCAGGAATCGCGGGAAGAACTAAAAGCCATAAATGAAATCGAAAGAAACCCAAAGTATTTCTTTTCTTATGCCAAATCAAAGTTGAGAACAACATCCAGTATTGGGCCCCTACTTAAACAAGATGGGTCTTACACAGATGACAGCAAGGAAATGAGTGAGCTACTCAAGTCCCAATATGACTCAGTTTTTAGCAAGCCACTAACCAGACTGAGAGTCGAAGATCTAAATGAATTTTTATGAGAGAGCCACAGAACTTGGTAAACACAAGCCTATCTGATGTTATCCTGACACCAAATGACTTCGAACAGGCAATAAATGTCATGCCCATGCACTCTGCCCCAGGGCCAGACTCATGGAACTTCGTGTTCATCAAGAATTGCAAGAAGCCCCTATCACATGCTTTTAACATCCTATAGAGAGGGAGAATGGACACTGGGGTCGTCCCACAGTTACTAAAAACAACAGACATAGCCCCACTCCACAAAGGGGGCAGTAAAGCAATAGCAAAGAACTACAGACCGATAGCATTAACATACCATATCATAAAAATCTTTGAAAGGGTCCTAAGAAGCAAGATTGCCACCCATCTAAATACCCATCAATTACACAACCCAGGGCAACGTGAGTTTAAAGCAGGTCGCTCCTGTCTGTCCCAACTACTGGACCACTACGACAAGGTCCTAGATGCACTAGAAGACAAAATGAATGCAGATGTAATATACACAGACTTTGCAAAAGCCTTTGACAAGTGTGACCATGGCTTAATAGCGCACAAAATGCGTGCTAAAGGAATAACAGGAAAAGTTGGTAGGTGGATCTATAACTTCCT
Source organism: Cherax quadricarinatus (assembly GCF_026875155.1). Classification (NCBI taxonomy): domain Eukaryota; kingdom Metazoa; phylum Arthropoda; class Malacostraca; order Decapoda; family Parastacidae; genus Cherax; species Cherax quadricarinatus. The sequence goes on from NC_069409.1 coordinate 49,389,870, forward strand.
CATAAATAGAACACAAAGAGTAGTAGTAAACAGAGTCAAGTCTGAGGCGGCTACAGTGAAAAGCTCTGTTCCGCAAGGCACAGTACTCGCTCCCATCTTGTTCCTCATCCTCATATCTGACATAGACAAGGATGTAAGCCACAGCACCGTGTCTTCCTTTGCAGATGACACCCGAATCTGCACGACAGTGTCTTCCATTGCAGACACTGCAAGGCTCCAGGTGGACATCAACCAAATCTTTCAATGGGCTGCAGAAAACAATATGAAGTTCAATGATGAGAAATTTCAATTACTCCGATATGGTAAACATCAGGAAATTAAAACTTCATCAGAGTATAAAACAAATTCCAGCCACACACTAGAGTGAAAAACTAACGTCAAAGACCTGGGAGTGATCGTGTCGGAGGATTTCGCCTTCAAGGACCATAACATTGTATCAATCGCATCTGCTAGAAAAATAAGAGGATGGATAATGAGAACCTTCAAAACTAGGGATGCCAAGCCCATGATGTCACTCTTCAGGTCACTTGTTCTATCTAGGCTGGAATATTGCTGCACACTAACAGCACCTTTCAAGGCAGGTGAAATTGCTGATCTAGAAAATGTACAGAGAACCTTCATGGCACGCACAACGGAGATAAGACACCTCAATTACTGGGAGCACTTAAAGTTCCTGAACTTGTACTCCCTGGAATGCAGGTGGGAGAGATACATGATTATATACACCTGGAAAATCCTAGAAGGACTAGTACCAAACTTCCACATGAAAATCACTCTCTCCGAAAGCAAAAGACTCGGCAGACGATGCAACATCCCCCCAATGAAAAGCAGGGGTGTACTAGCACGCTAAGAGAAAAACACAATAAGTGTCAGGGGCCCAAGACTGTTCAATGCCTCCCAGCAATACATAAGGGGGGGGTTACCAATTAGCCCCCGGCTGTCTTCAAGCAGGCACTGGACAGGCACCTAAAGTCGGTACCTGACCAGCCGGGCTGTGGCTCGTACATTGGATTGCGTGCAGCCAGCATAACAGCCTGGTTACAGCCCTGATCCCCTGATGCCCCGGGGCTCAGACCGGCCGGGGGCATTGACCCCGGAATCTTCCAGGTAAAACTGTTTAAACAGCTTCAATATTAAATTTTAAATTTTTGAGTGAATTAAAAAGTAGAGAAAATTTAATTTATATATACCTTATTAATATCCATACTCAGCATTCTGAAATGCAGCCTGACTAAAAAATATTAAAGTAAAAGCAGACATCTCTATGCCAAAGTTGTGGCAGTTGTGCTTCTGACAGTTTATACAGTTAGAAAGGACAAAGCTATGGTTGTAACGATGCACATAAGTCCTGTTGACAAAGTGGTTGTGGAATGTAGTAAGCATTTTGAAAGTGATAACTAATAACAAATACAGGTTAATGTTGATTTGTACTAGGTATCACAGTCAACCTAGGTAGTAGGTTGGTAGACAGCAACTGCCCAGGGAGGTACTACCGTCCTGCCAAGTGAGTGTAAAACGAAAGCCTGTAATTGTTTTACATGATGGTATGATTGCTGGTGTCCTTTTTCTGTCTCATGAACATGCAAGATTTCAGGTACGTCTTGCTAATTCTACTTACACTTAGGTCACACTACACATACATGTACAAGCACATATATACACACCCCTCTGGGTTTTCTTCTATTTTCTTTCTAGTTCTTATTCTTGTTTATTTCCTCTTATCTCCATGGGGAAGTGGAACAGAATTCTTCCTCCGTAAGCCATGCGTGTTGTAAGAGGCGACTAAAATGCTGGGAGCAAGGGGCTAGAAACTTCTCCTGTATATATTACTAAATGTAAAAGGAGAAACTTTTGTTTTTCCTCTTGGGCCACCCCGCCTCAGTGGGATACGGCCGGTGTGTTTGAAAGAAAAGAAAGATCACAGTCAAATGAACAAGTATATGATGCACTTATAAAATAATTTTATTAAAATAGCACAGGTCAAGTGTGCAAGACAAGCCAGGCCTAGATTCTCAAAAATTAAACTTCCATATACCTTTGGCATCAGATAATGATCCCATTACATCCTGACTGATAAGTACAGGATCCTTAAATTTAAGGATTCATTTCCTAGATACTAAGTTTAGTGATAAAATACCAAAGGATTATTTCCCAGAAGGCAGTTTCACTCTCCAGTCCGTCAACACAATGCACAAACAAGACCTGTTTTAATGCATTAGTAATTTGCTCTAATCACATCTACATCCTGATTTTCGAAGGCAATAAACTGGGTGGAGGAGGAGCAGAATTTGTTCACATACTTTTTTCACTTCATTCACAGAAATTGGCTATCCACTGCTGCCTCCACTTCACATGTCCCCAAATGGCTGACACTGATGTTTGCTTTTATGCCTACAAAAGAGCAAATGTGCCCCTGGATTTCTTGTCTGCCCCTGCCTTGCTTCAACATGACCAAGTCACAATTGCTTCACACTTCACAACAATCTTGACACTCGAGCCAAACGTGGTAACCTGTAATTAGTGAAATTGTGTGAAAGAATTTATTTTTAAATTAGGCGATGAAAGAGCTGTTCATGAAACTAAGAAAATTCCTTAACTTTCAGTAAGCCAACAAGATAATTACACTGTAAAAATCTTCCTACAGGAATACAGACAACTGTAAAAAAAATTGCAATTTATTTAGATTTTAACCCTTAAACTGTCCAGACAGATCTACGTTCACATGCGTAGTGCTCCAAAAGTAGATCTACGTTTTTTAGCATATTTTCAAATATAACAAAAAAAAAAAAAAATGTAGATCAAATTTTTTTTTACATGTTTTCAAATGTAAAAAAAGAAAAAGAAGCTCTACGTTTTTTACATACTTTCAAATGTTGAAAAAATGTAGATCTACGTTTGGACAGTTTTAGGGTTAATGCTAGCTACTACTAGTAATGCTATAGTAGTTGTGTAGGTCATTCAGAACTCATAGCAATAAAAATTTAAATACCAAATGTTGGCTAGGAGAGAAGCACTGTATTACTTATGGGTTTAGTGCTCATGCTGATTATAATAATACTATTAATGATTGGTCAGGGAGGTATAACATCTTTTAGGAGTGATGAAGAGTAGGATGTGAGTGTGGGGGGGGAGGTGCATGTGGCACTGGGAAGAATGAAAGAGGGTAAAGCAGCTGGAACTGATGGGATCATGGCAGAAATGTTAAAAGCAGGTGGGGATGTAGTTTTGGAGTGGTTGGTACTTTTGTTCAATAAATGTATGAAAGAGGGGAGGGTACCTAGGGATTGGCAGAAAGTGTATAGTTCCTTTAAAGGAGGGGACAAAAGACCATAAAAAATATAAGGGAATAAGTTATTATTGGTGCAATTATTTAATAAATGTATGGAAGAGGGTAAGGTACCTAGGGATTGGCAGAGAGCATGCATAGTTCCTTTGTATAAAGGCAAAGGGGACAAAAGAGAGTGCAAAAATTATAGGGGGATAAGTCTGTTGAGTATACCTGGTAAAGTGTATGGTAGAGTTATTATTGAATGAATTAAGAGTAAGACGCAGAATAGGATAGCAGATGAATAAGGAGGCTTTAGGAAAGGTAGAGGGTGTGTGGACCAGGTGTTTACAGTGAAACATATAAGTGAACAGTATTTAGATAAGGCTAAAGAGGTTTTTGTGGCATTTATGGATTTGGAAAAGGCATATGACAGGTGGATAGGGGGGCAATGTGGCAGATGTTGCGGTGTATGGTGTAGGAGGTAGGTTACTGAAAACAGTGAAGAGTTTTTACGAGGATAGTGAGGCTCAAGTTAGAGTATGTAGGAAAGAGGGAGATTATTTCCCAGTAAAAGTAGGCCTTAGACAAGGATGTGTGATGTCACCGTGGTTGTTTAATGTATTTATAGATGGGGTTGTAAGAGAAGTAAATGCGAGGGTCTTGGCAGAGGCGTCGAGTTAAAAAGATTAAAGAATACACAAAGGGGGAGTTGTCATAGTTGCTCTTTGCTGATGAAACTGTGCTTTGGGAGATTCTAAAGAAAAGTTGCAGAGGTTGGTGGATGAATTTGGTAGGGTATGCAAAAGAAGAAAATTAAAGTGAATACAGGAAAAGAGAAAGGTTTAAATGAGGATAACAAAAAGATTAGGTGATGAAAGATTGGATATCAGATTGGAGGGGGGAGAGTACGGAGGAGGTGAATGTATTCAGATATTTGGGAGTGGACGTGTCAGCGGATGGGTCTATGAGAGATTTAGGTGAATCATAGAATTGATGAGGGGAAAAAGGGCGAGCGGTGCACTTAGGAGTCTGTGGAGACAAAGAACTTTGTCCTTGGAGGCAAAGAGGGGAATGTATGAGAGTATAGTTTTACCAATGCTCTTATATGGGTGTGAAGCATGGGTGATGAATGTTGCAGCGAGGAGAAGGCTGGAGGCAATGGAGATGTCATGTCTGAGGGCATGTGTGGTGTGAATATAATGCAGAGAATTCGTAGTTTTGGGAAATTAGGAGGAGGTGCGGGATTACCAAAAAAATGTTGTCCAGAGGGCTGAGGAAGGGTTGTTGAGGTGGTTTGGACATGTAGAGAGAATGGAGCCAAACAGAATGACTTCAAGAGTGTATCAGTCTGTAGTGGAAGGAAGGCAGGGTAGGGGTCGGCCTAGGAAAGGTTGGAGGGAGGGGGTTAAAGGAGGTTTTGTGTGCGAGGGGCTTGGACTTCCAGCAGGCATGCGTGAGCGTGTTTGATAGGAGTGAATGAAGACAAATGGTTTTTAATACTTGACGTGCTGTTGGAGTGTGAGCAAAGTAACATTTATGAAGGGATTCAGGGAAACCGGCAGGCTGGACTTGAGTCCTGGAGATGGGAAATACAGTGCCTGCACTCTGAAGGAGGGGTGTTAATGTTGCAGTTTAAAAACTGTAGTGTAAAGCACCCTTCTGGCAAGACAGTGATGGAGTGAATGATGGTGAAAGTTTTTCTTTTTCAGGCCACCCTGCCTTGGTGGGAATCGGTCAGTGTGATAATAATAAAAAAAATATTGATACTCGCCTTGCTCTTTCCTATGTTCACTATTAACTTCATTTATTTTTTTGGCATACCATCCCAAATTCATCCACTAACCTATGCAACCTCTCTTCAGAATCTCCCAAAAGAACCATATCATTGGCAAACTGCAACTGTGACAACTTTCACTTTCTATAGGATTTATCTTTTAATCCTAGACCCTGGCATTCACTTTTACAAGCTCTTCTATAAATGTAAACCATGGTGATATCACACATCCCTGTCTAAGGCTTACTTTTCAATGGTGTCATCACAAATTTCTGTATAATGCCTACTTTTATTGGAAAATAATCCCCGTCTTCACCTATCTGCACTCATGGGCTCCAGCATCTAATCTATTCACATCTGAAAACTCTAGGCCATTTTCCATTCTCACCTGTGGGCTTAGCAAATGTCCATCTGCATCTGTGGGACCAAGTAGTATCCATATGCCCCTGGGCTCTGATACATTGTTCATTCACATCTGTTGACCCCAGCACATCTATCTACATCCTGTAAGCCTCAACTCTGCATCCAGTCATGCTTAAGTGCAACATCCAGCTGCAATTCTGAGCCCTAGTGCAATGCTCTAGTTGAACCAGTATTCAATCATCTTGTGGGCCTCTATGCACATTGCTTAACCAATTTTAGCTTTGATCAGTGATAAATATGGGCATCAGCACAATCTCTGACCATCTTAATTCAATTTCTATGGCAATACTGATGCATCCTTCATGTTGTTTGGGTTGTCAGCGTATACTCGTACTCTATCTCTCCATCTATGGATCCAAGTTTTCAAACCTAAAAGGAACACATTCATTCAAATCAGTATTTAAAACATGCAACCAGAGTATATATAATAAAAATATATGCCTATATTAATTTACAACAAACAGATGGAAACTCAAAACATTCAGTACTCTATAATAAAAATTACTGTCTTTGTAATTTACAATACAATAACCAAGCCTATAAAAGTCTCTAATCTATTATTTCAAGCAGTAGTAGAAAAAATGCAACCAAATTGCTGTATCTTTAAACAGCTCCTAAAACTTAAATATTTCATGAAACAATATAAAGTAATAAAATTGGAAGTGTACATATATCCTTGGGAAATATACATATTACTGTTCAATTTATGTATAACATGAAATAAAAATAAAAAAGTTTAATCTTCAATATGTACAAGAAAATTAGTCTACAAACCTTTAATAATTGTTTCTTCAAAACAATAATAGAAACCAGTTATTAAACCAGTGTACATATAACCTTAATAAAATATACATATTGTAGTTGCATATAATGAAATTTCATTAAATTAAAAAAAAAAAAATTGAGACCAGAGTACCACCACCAGTAATCACTTCTGATACACCTCTGACCTGCAATAACACCTAAAAGCTTCCAGCATTGTGGATCAATCACAAAGCTGTTTTCATCAGGGGCGTATATTTTGTGTACTAGGTGAGCGCTGCACGCCCACCAAAGATGATAAATTCATCATAAATATTAAGCTCACTCAAAAATATAATCATGGATCATAATGGGAAACTAATTTTTCTGTCCCCTGTTATGAAATATTGTGACAGCTGTTCTAAGATATCACTGCACACTCCACAGTTAGATGTATCAGGAACAGAGCACACCCTATGATAACCCACCATACGCCACTGGTTTTCTTATGCATCAATGGGTACTAGCACATTGTCCAGCCACACCTATAAGCCTTAGCTCATCCATCAAAGTGGAAGTGGATCATCCAGCTGTATCCCAGCACAGCAGTAACTCACTGGCTCCCATCAGAGTATTCAGTCAATCCCAGGAAAGCACTCAACCATTTTGTTGGCCTCAGAGCAGCATTCAACCATACTTTGGCCAGCCACAAATATGGGCTTCAGCATAATCTTTGACCTTCCTACTTAACTTTTAACAATACCAGGTTCTGAAGCAGCCTTTATGTCACACAGTTTGTCTCCATATACTGTCACTCCAGCTACTGACCCAAATTGGCAAAACCTACAAGGAACATAACCAGTGACACCCAGTTTAGAAATTTATATATGTGTATACACACAAAATACATAATTACTTTTTGTATCAGAAGTGTTGGCATAACTGTATTCAAAATCCATTTCATTTCATGTTCTCTTAGTCAATATCAACCTTTTCATATGAAGAAAGTATCTTTGGATGATGCAATATCCTTGCAGGAGACAATCAAGATCACAAAATTTTCTTGCACAACAGTCAAATACTATAACGACTTCTGAAGAAGTAAGGCAGCACCATTTCCTAGTCAACTGTCAGTGATGCAGTATTTTAAATGACTAATTAGATGTGCTGCAGAATGCATCCAGTCACAGTCCTTCAAATGTGAATAGTTCATGTTAATATTTTTAAAAAATTTCATACCAATAAGTAAAATTTGCAAGAAAAATATATAATACTGTATATACAGTATTAATATTAACGCTCAGTTTAATATACTGCAAATAGATGAAAATTTACCTAAAAACTATTCTGAACTGTATAATAACAAAAAATATGCATAATAATTGAAAAAGATCATTTGTATTATTTATAAATACAATACAATATTAATGTCTGAATTAAAATTTATTACAAAGTTTGTGTAAAATAGATAATAATATTTGAATATACAGTATGACAACTGCTGACAAACATGTGAATGTCACAAAAAGACTAAGTCCTTGACATCAAAGTCACTCGCACAGTACCAGGATAATGAAGCTGTCTCTATAGTATGTAGTAGTAATTCAAGCTTGAGATCAGAAATACGGTGTCTAATACAAACTACTCCAGGCAAGTTAAAGAAAATATATCAGACAACCCAAAATTTCTCAAAACTTAAATCCTCATCAGTAATGAAGCCCTAAAGTAGCTACAGTGGACCCCCGCCTTACGAACGCATCACGTTACATTAAATCTGCCATACGAAGCATTTGAATGTAAAAATTTTGCCTCGCCTCATGATAAAAAGCCCGCCTCGCGTGATTTGTCCAGGACACGTCCCACACGTGGCTTCAGCTGCCCCGTGCGTGCCAGTGTTTACAAGCCAGCCAGTGTGGTCGCATCTAAGCATACATTGGGTGCATTTCATATTATCACAGTGTTTTTAGTGCTTGTAGCTGCAAAATAAGTCACAATGAGCCCCAAGAAAGCTTCTAGTGCCAACCCTGTGGCAAAAAGGGTGAAAATTACTATGGAAATGAAGAAAGAGATAATTGCTAAGTACGAAAGTGGAGTTCATATCTCGGAGCTGCCAGGTTGTATACCAGACCCCAATCAACCATCGCTGCTATCTTGGCCAACAAAACGGCAATCAAGGAAGCTGTTCTTGCAAAAGGTGCAAGTTTGTTTTTGAAACAGAGATCGCAAGTGATAGAAGATGTTGAGAGACTGTTATTGGTGTGGATAAATGAAAAGCAGATAGCAGGAGATAGCATTTCTCAAGCGATCATATGTGAAAAGGCTAGGAAGTTGCATGACGATTTAATTAGAAAAATGCTTGCAACTAGTGGTGATGTGAGTGAATTTAAGGCCAGCAAAGGTTGGTTTGAGAGATTTAAGAATCGTAGTGGCATACATAGTGTGATAAGGCATGGTGAGGCTGCCAGTTCGGACCAAAAAGCGGCTGAAAAATATGTGAAGGAATTCACGGAGTACATAGACAGTGAAGAACTGAAACTTGGACAAGTGTTTAATTGCAATGAAACAGGCCTGTTTTGGAAGAAATTGCCAAGCAGGACCTACAGTACTCAGGAGGAAAAGGCACTCCCAGGACATAAGCCTATGAAAGACAGGCTTACTCTTCTGAAATGTGCTAATGCTAGTGGTGATTGCAAAGTGAAGCCTTTATTGGTGTATCACTCTGAAACTCCCAGAGCGTTCAGGCAAAACAATGTCCTCAAGGCTAATTTGTGTGTGCTGTGGAGGGCAAACAGTAAGGCATGGGTCACTAGGGACTTTTTCTATGACTGGTTACACCATACATTTGCCCCCAATGTGAAAAATTACCTAATGGAAGAGAAATTGGACCTTAAGTGCCTCCTGGTATTAGACAATGCTCCTGGTCATCCTTCAGACTTGGCAGTGACTTTCTGGGGACAGGAGCTTCATTAAGGTCAAGTTTTTGCCTCCTAATACCACTGGCTCCTGCAGCCCATGGACCAGCAGGTCATTTCAAACTTCAAAAAACTCTACACAAAAGCTATGTTTCAAAAGTGCTTTGAAGTGACCTCAGACACTCGATTGACTCTATGAGAGTTTTGGAAAGATCACTTTAGTATCCTCAGTTGCGTAAACCTTATAGGTAAGGCTTGGGAGGGAGTGACTAAGAGGACCTTGAACTCTGCTTGGAAGAAACTGTGGCCAGAATGTGTAGAAGAAAGGGATTTTGAAGGGTTTGAGGCTAACCCTGAGAAGCGTATGCCAGTTGTGGAATCCATTGTGGCATTGGGTTGGAGGCTAGTGGGGAGGATGTAGAAGAGTTGGTGGAGGAGGACAATGAAGAACTAATCACTGATGAGCTGCAAGATCATCTTCAACAGCAAGAGGCCAGACCTGAGGAAACTGCTTCAGAGGATGGGAGAGAGAAATTGAGGAAGTTGCCTACTTCAAAGATTAAGGAAGTGTGTGCAAAGTGGGTTGAACTGCAAACCTTTGCGGATGAAAATCACCCTGACACAGCTACTGCAAGCTGTTTTGGCAACCTGTACAATGACAATGTTATGGCCCATTTTAGGAAAGTCTTAAAGGAATGGGAGGTACAGAGCTCTATGGACAGATTTGTTGTGCGACAGAGGTCCAGTGACTCTCAAGCTGGTCCTAGTGGCATTAAAAGAAGAAGGGAAGTAACCCCGGAAAAGGACTTGCTACCTCAAATCCTAATGGAAGGGGATTTCCCTTCTAAACAATAACAACATCCACACTCTCCCCTCCTCCCATCCCATCAATCATCACCAGATCTTCACTAAAGGTAAGTGTCATGTATTCTATTCTTAGTAGAGTAGTAATTGTGCATGTCTTCTTCAGTTTGTGTGTATTAAAATTAATATTTCATGTGGTAAAAAATTTTTTTTTCATACTTTGGGGTGTCTTGCACGGATTAATTTGATTTCCATTATTTCTTACGGGGAAAATTAATTCGCCTTATGATAATTTCGGCTTACGATGAGCTCTCAGGAACGGATTAATATCGTAAGGCGGGGGTCCACTGTACTGACAATCAATTGAGCATCACATGCTAGTAAACTCCAGAATGATAGCTCAGACCATTTATATGGAACTGATGATCTACATTTGTTAATCTGAGTTTAATATACCAAGATTTAGCATTGTAAATACCTGAATGTAAAATACTCCACTTATTACCACTTACCTGAGGAAAAAAATGATGAAACAGGAACTTAAACCTCCTCTGGTCACACAGCTGCCATAATGTTCAACATCTTTCATCTTAGTGTAATTAGTTGCTGCTCTCACCCTGGTGTAACTACTGTATTCTTAAGGGAGTTTCAAATGCTGCACCTATAAAGAATCCTCACACTTATGTATGCAGACTGATGTAACACAGATTCCTTGTTCAGCCAGTTTCAACTGTACATTATGGCAACCAACACTAATGCAACTGCAGCTGCCTGAGCGACTTATGGGGGTTACCTTACACATGGATTTACTAAGGATGTACTACTGGAGTTTACCTGGAGTTTACCTGGAGAGAGTTTCCGGGGGTCAACGCCCCCGCGGCCCGGTCTGTGACCAGGCCTAGTGGTGGATCAGAGCCTGATCAACCAGGGCTGTTGCTGCTGGCTGCAAGCAAACCAACGTACGAGCCACAGCCCGGCTGGTCAGGAACCGACTTTAGGTGCTTGTCCAGTGCCAGCTTGAAGACTGCCAGGGGTCTGTTGGTAATCCCCCTTATGTATGCTGGGAGGCAGTTGAACAGTCTCGGGCCCCTGACACTTATTGTATGGTCTCTTAACATGCTAGTGACACCCCTGCTTTTCATTGGGGGGATGTTGCATCGTCTGCCAAGTCTTTGCTTTCGTAGTGAGTGATTTTCGGTGGCAAGTTCGGTACTAGTCCCTCTACGATTTTCCAGGTGTATATAATCATGTATCTCTCCCGCCTGTGTTCCAGGGAATACAGTTTTAGGAACCTCAAGCGCTCCCAGTAACTGAGGTGTTTTTATCTCCATTATGCGCGCCGTGAAGGTTCTCTGTACATTTTCTAGGTCAGTAATTTCACCTGCCTTGAAAGGTGCTGTTTGTGTGCAGCAATATTCCAGCCTAGATAGAACAAGTGACCTAAGAGAATCATCAGGGGCTTGGCCTCCCATTTTTAAAGGTTCTCATTATCCATCTGTCATTTTTCTAGCGATGCGATGATACAATTTATGGTCCGAAGGGGGATCCTCCGACATGATCACCCCCAGGTCTTTGATGTTTCATCTATTTTGTGGCCGAATTTGTTTTGTACTCATGAAGATTTAATTTCTCGTGTTTACCCTATCTGAGTAATTGAAATTTCTCATCGTTAACTTTTATATTGTTTTTTGCAGCCCACTAAAGATTCGGTTGATGTCCGCCTGGAGCCCTTTCAGGCTGCAAGGGGGGGGCACTGATGCAGTTTGGGTGTCATTGCAAAGGGAAAACGGGTGCTGTGGCGAAATCATTGTTAGTCATGCAGATTCGGGTGTCATTGCAAAGGAAGCACGGTGCTTTTGGCTGAAACCTTGTCTATGTCAATATGAGGAAAGGAACAAGAGGGAGCGGGACTGTGCCTTTGGAACAGAGCTTTTCCCCCTAGCTGCCTGGCTTCACTCTGTTGATGACTACCTCTGTGTTCTGTTAGTGAGGGGAAATTTTAGATCCATCGACCTACTTTTCCTGTTATTCCTTTTGCCGCATTTTGGCGCTATTACCCTGGTCACACTTGCCGAAGGCTTTTGCAAAGTCTGTTATATTCATCTGCATTCTTTTTATCTTCTGTGCATTAGGACCCTTTCGAGTGACCATGTTGAGAAACAGAGCGACCCGTTCTAAACCCTGTTTTCCCTGGGTTGTGTAACTGATGGGTTTTTTAGATGGGTGGTGATCTTGCTTCTTAGACCCTTTCAAAGATTTTTATGATATGGGATGTTAATGCTATCGGTCTGTAGTTCTTTGCTGTTGCTTTACTGCCCCCTTTGTGGAGTGGGGTTATGTCTGTTTGTTTTTAGTAACTGTGGGACGACCCCCGTGTCCATGCTCCCTCTCCATAGGATGGAAAAGGCTCGTGATAGGGCTTCTTGCAGTTCTTGATGAACACGGAGTTCCATGAGTCTGGCCCTGGGCAGAGTGCATGGGCATGTCATTTATCGCCTGTTCGAAGTCATTTGGCGTCAGGATAACATCGGTATAGGCTTGTGTTAACCAAATTTTGTGCTCTCTCATAAAAAATTCATTTGATCTTCGACTCTCAGTCTGGTTAGCGGCTTGCTAAAAACTGAGTCATATTGGGACTTGAGTAGCTCACTCATTTCCTTGCTGTCATCTGTGTAGGACCCATCTTGTTTAAGTAGGGGCCCAATACTGGATGTTGTTCTCGACTTTGATTTGGCATAGGAGAAGAAATACTTTGGGTTTCTTTCGATTTCATTTATGGCTTTTAGTTCTTCCCGCGATTCCTGACTTCTATAAGATTCCTTTAGCTTAAGTTCGATGCTTGCTATTCCTCTGACCAGTGTCTCCCTGCGCATTTCAGATATATTGACCTCTTTTAGCAGCTCTGTTATTCTTTTCCATCGCCTGTAAAGGGAGCGCCTGTCTCTTTCTATTTTACATCTACTCCTCTTTTTCTTAGAGGAATAAGCCTTGTGCATACATCGAGTGCCACCAAGTTAATCTGTTCTAGGCATAAGTTGGGGTCTGTGTTGCTTAGTATATCTTCCCAGCTTATATCGGTTAGGACTTGGTTTACTTGGTCCCACTTTATGTTTTTGTTATTGAAGTTGAATTTGGTGAATGCTCCCTCGTGACTAGTCTCATTATGTCGGTCTGGGGCTCCACGCGTACATGTCTGAACTTCAATTATGTTGTGATCTGAGTATATTGTTTTTGATATGGTGACATTTCTTATCAGATCATCATTGTTAGTGAAGATGAGGTCTAGTGTATTCTCCAGTCTAGTAGGCTCTATTATTTGCTGGTTTAAATTGAATTTTGTGCAGAGATTTAAAAGCTCATGTGAGTGTGAGTTTTCATCAGAGCTGCCTCCTGGTGTTATTACTGCAACAATATTATTTGCTATATTCCTCCATTTTAGGTGCCTTAAGTTGAAATCCCCCAGGAGCAAGATGTTGGGTGCAGGAGCTGGATGATTTTCCAGACAGTGGTCAATTTTTTAGCAGCTGTTCCTGGAATTGCTGGGATGTTTGCATCCGGAGGCTTGTAGACTACCACAATGACTAGGTTTTGGTTTCTCGACCTTTACTGCTAAAACTTCCACTACATCATTTGAGGCATTTAGCAGTTCTGTGCAAACAAGTGACTCTGCAATGTACAGGCCAACCCCCCCCCCCTTTTGCCTGTTCACTCTGTCACATCTGTATAGGTTGTAACCTGGGATTCATATTTCGTTGTCCAAGTGATCCTTTATGTGGGTCTCAGTGAAAGCCGCGAACATTGCCTTTGCCTCTGCAAGCAGTCCACGGATGAAAGGTATTTTGTTGTTTGTTGCTGGCTTTAGACCCTGTATATTTGAAAAGAAGAATGTCATCGGACTGGTGGTATTTTTGGTACTGGGGGGGGGGATTTTTTTCCGGCATTAGTATCTGTATCTGTTGGTTTGGAGTGGATGACATCGACTGTGGTTCCACTCCAGGAATGACTGGATTTGGTGTACGATTTCTGCCATTTCCTGCCAGTTTTTTTTCCTTCCTGGCACTAAAAAACCTCTCCCTCTTGAGTGGCTGTGGCTACCCAGGTTTTCCCATGGCCTGGATGTTTTGTATCTTTTTGTACCCTTTAGGTGGTGTGCCTGGCAATTTAAGTTATAGCACAGTCTTTCCTGTACTAAAGAGGTACACATTTCATGGTGAAAAAGCTTACAGGAAGGGAGTTTGCATTTTCCTGTTGTCATATGGGCATGGCATTTTCTAGGGTGGTCATAGTTGCACGTCCCGTCTGTTTTTCCAGATTTCCCACGTCTGCAGATACCAAGTGCATAGTATGTGCACAGGCTTGGTTTCCGTTTGCCTTGGGTTTCTGTGACTGTATTCCCTGTTGGTGCATGTTTACCTGTCTTATTCCTATCCTCCCTAGCACCAACAATGGAGCTCCCACCAGTTGTTTTTGGTAATATATCCTCACTATTGCTAGTGGAGTCCTCTTGTTTGCTATTTCCTGTGGTATTTCTAGTTTGCAATATTGGTTTTATCTTATTTTTGACTACACTTGTTTCCCCACTACGGCTCCTGTCCCCTATGAGGTCATTTATATGTATTCCTTCCTGCGTAAAATTTCCCGACTACCTGGACAAAATCTCCAGCTTCACCATTACTGTCTCCCAGGACAGCACCTCCAGCTTCACCATATACTGTCTCCCAGGACAGCACATCCAGCTTCACCATTACTGTCTCCCAGGACAGCACCTCCAGCTTCACCATTACTGTCTCCCCGGACAGCACTATCAGCCCCACATTTACTGACTACCAGACATCACCTCCAGCCTTACAGTTTCTGACTACATGGCCAGTATCAAGGGCAGTACCATTCAGCCCAGACTTTTTATGTTCCCATCTGTTGTAGAAAGCTTCCAGGTTGTCTATGAAAGCAGCTTTGATGTTATCCTCTTTTAATACCCTTGTGATTTTAGTCCACAGATTTTCCTCATTTGGGCATACCCAAAAACACTTCCCTGTTTTAATACTGCTTGTAGCTAGTTCTTGGATATCTGCACAAGGGGCGTGACACCAATTTCCACAAAAATTACAATTTATCCATGTGGAAGCCCGTTTGTTTGATTGACTGCAGACTATACAGAGCTTCATAATGATTTGAAGGTATGATTTACTGTAATTCTACTAGCAACCTCTTGAATACTCTATTAATAACCTCCTTAAATGAAGCTCTAGCTATTTGTATTTCTATTTCTAACTGTACTTGTATATTGGACAGCTTACCTGGACGTGTACCGTGTACGTTCCTGATTTATATTTATTGTTTGTGTTTGATAAGGGCGCCTACAACCCCATCCGTTTACAGTCTGCTTTATTGTCCAATGAATCCGTTTGAAACCAGTCAAGGGTTCGGACCATCAAGGGTTCGGACCAGTCGAGGGTTCGGACCAGTCGATCTGATCTGATCAGTGGGTCACTTATTTAAAACATACTAGTCGGTGATTTGGGCTAACATATGAAGGATCTACTTGAAATTATCTACCCGAGTAATATGTGATTTGATTGATACAAAAGTATAACTTGCGTGTTGAAGAGCCGGTGATTTCTGGTAGCTCGTACAATGACGAACGGTCGAGCCTCAACCCTTGTTTATCAGTCGCTGTATCTAGCTTTTCTAGTTTTTTTTCGTCTCCACCACAATAAATGCTATATTATCACTATAGTTGACCGGTGGAAATTTTGGAGGAAGGACGCTTTTTCTGTAGTAATAATTGCTTCTCGTTGCGTATATTGCGACCGCTGGTAACTACAGGTTATATGAAATTCACAGTATACGTCTGGTATTTCAAGAAAAAAGAAACTAATGAAAGTCACTCCACTCCACTAAGTACCATTATAATACTGGTTAGTTGCTACTACAACACTGTATTCTGCTATTCACTGGTATCACTAGATTATATTTATTATTATTATTAAAGATTAGCCGGTATTCTCCCGGCCCAGGCCTTTTCCAAGTGGTGGCCCGGCCTTGGCTCCCTCTTTAAAGAGTGTCTGAGACCTAAGTCTCCCATGGGAGGAGGCACCAGTACCTCCTCATCTTTGGGACCAACTGTCCCCAAGCCTAGCCACAAGCTAGGCCTCTCTGGTCTGCCATACCCGCCCCAAGGGGGCAAATGGGAATGACAGTCTTATGAGCTAAAGGCTCGGGCTCAGGCACCTACCCTACCCTAGAAGGGTTAGGCATGGTATCGATCCTAGATTATATGCGAGTACACTAGCAGGCTACTAATCCTAATACTGAATTATTTAGCCAGGAATAGATTGTGTAATCTTTAATTCAATAAACCTAACTTTAGAATTATTTTTAAAAACTTTATCCAAGTAAAAATAAAAAGTTATTAAACACATGCACAAATATTCATGGGAAAATATAGATATTGCAGTAATACATTAATTTTGAAAATTTTCAAAAAACATTCTTCAAAACAAATTCAGCCTTCAAAACTAAATAACAATCTCTTCAAGCAGAAGAAATGAGTAACTAAATTGGCACACACACATAACCCTGACGAGTGAATATCATACAAATAGTATTGCATTGTGATTGATATATAAGTAAGTAAGTAAGTAAGTAAATTTATTCAGGTATACACAATACAGTTACATAGAATTATCATACATAGCAGCATATGTGTAGAGAACCTAGGATAACCCAAAAAAGTCAGACAGAGTGACTTATTTCCATTGGGGTCCTTTTACCTTATTATTATAATATAAAGGTTATAATATTTTCTTATTATTCTATAATGAAGATAACATCTTATTATCATACTAAAAAGACTATCTAC
The DNA here is from genome assembly GCF_026875155.1 of Cherax quadricarinatus. NCBI lineage: Eukaryota > Metazoa > Arthropoda > Malacostraca > Decapoda > Parastacidae > Cherax > Cherax quadricarinatus. Next base: position 49,406,654 of record NC_069409.1, read on the forward strand.
TACACGAGGGTCATTAAGACTATCTACAATACGAGGGTCATTAAGACTATCTACTACCCGAGGGTCATTACGACTATCTACAATACGAGGGTCATTACTAGGGATAAGGTAAAATTTACACGTATTTTAGCTAAAAAATAGAAAATCATTCCCCTCCCTTTCTGTTGCTTCATTCATCAGACACTTTTTTGGCAGTCTTCTTGAACTGGTTCAAGCTATGACTGGCCTTGACATTTGTGGGTAGTCTGTTCCATTCCTTTATTGCTGTACAATAAAAGGTGTTTGAAGCCTGGCCACTGACTGTGGGTACTACAAAGTTGTGCTCTCTCCCCCTAGTACTATGATTGCTTTGGTTCCCAACCTTGACAAAATTGACAGCAAGATATTCTGGACACTGTTCGTGAGCAATTTTATAAACATGATTTAGCTCAGTTGTTTTACTCTGTCTTCAACATTCAGCATATCCAACTGCTGTAATTCATCCTGGCCTACATGTTCTCTTGGTCCCAGCCCCAGGATGAATCTTACGATTTTGTTCTGGGTGATTTGCAGTCTATCTTTCAGTTTTTTTGTCAAGGCAGAGTACCAAGAAGAGCAAGCGTAATCCATATGGCATTGTATAAGGGCTAGACATAGGGTCCTGCGAGCCTCAGTAGGTAGACACTGTGCTTGTCTATACAGGAACTTCAGCCTGGCATTCGCTTTCTTTACTACACTGTTCCCTATCAATTCTCCTGACATGCATGGGTCAAAGGGGATTCCCAGATATTTAACTGATGAAACCAAAGTGATGGACTCCCCATTACACTGAACATTAAAATTATTTACCCTTCTCAGTTTATGTTTCGTTCCAAAGAGAATGGCCTTCAGTTTTCCCTAGGTGTAATGATAGTTTGTTGTCTACTAACCATTTGCTGCAGGACTCCAGTTCCAGTGTTAAAACATTAGCAATATCTTGTGGGTCTTTACCTGTCACTAACAGAGCACTGTCATCTGCATACATAGGAGTTTGCACTTGACACTGATAGGCATATCATTGACATAACATAAGAATAGTAAGGGACCCAGAATACTACCTTGGGGAACTCCACATGTTATCGGCAGGGGTTCTGATTCCGTTTTGTTGATTTTGACTATTTGTCTCCTGTTGCTAAGGTAGGACTTAAACCAGTCTACAGAACCTATACCGATAGATTGAAGTTTATTACATATATTGTGGTTGACAGTATCGAAGGCCTTTTGCAGGTCTAAGGTTACCATACCTATGAGGTTCCCTTTTGACATTTCAGTTCTCAGGTAATCCATCAGATTAATAAGGGAGGTATCGGTTGAGTAGGATCTCCTAAAGCCCGATTGATAGCTATGGAGAATGCTGTTGTCATTAAGGTACTTAACTACTTGAGAATACACCGCCCTCTCCAGAATTTTAGATATACTGAGTATACTAACAGGTCTATAGTTGCTTACATCAGACCTATTATTTTTCTTGAAGATAGGAGTAACTCTGGCCTCCTTGAACCCCTCCGGTACGGTATTAGTGGTGATTGATAGATTTATTATGTGAGCAATAGGGATTGACAGTTCAAAAGCACCATCTTTTAGGAACTTAGATGGGATGTTATCAGGGCCTGTGCTCTTAGTTGGGTTTAACCTGCTTAGTTCTTTTTGAATGAAGTCATGAGATACACTTACTAGTTGACAACTGTTTGGGGTTACCCCTTTATTGGTATAGTATGTTTGAAACTTATCAGAGTCTGTGTTAAAGGTATTTGATGCAGCTGGTAGTTTACTTACTAGTGTTGATGCAACAGATGTGTAGTAGGAATTAAAGCAATTTGCCACCTTAGATGTTTCGTGGCATACCTCATTATCGATAGTGAGTACTATGTTAGACCTATCTACTGGCTTATGGCTATATCCCAACTGTTTTAGTTGTTGCCAGAGCTTTCTGGGGTTATGCTTATATTCTTCAATTTTTGAGCAATAGTGCTTTGCCTTTGCTCCTTTTATAAGCCTCTGTACTCTGTTCCTCACCCTTTGGAATTCATTTAGTGCTGCAATATCCTGTCTGTTTGCTTTAAATCTTTTTAGCAGCTGGTCTCTGAATTTCATATTATCTAATATCTCAGTAGTCATCCAGGGTTCAGTTCTTCGTTTAATCCTAACCTCTTTAACTGGTGCAATATTATTAAGAATGGTAGTGAACATTGTTTTGAATTTTTTTACAGTACAGTACCATGAAATATTCCTAAATAAGGAAGTTACAGCTTAAAATATACCTTGACCTGTAGTAACACTTGTAGGTTCTAGCAGAGCATTTGAACATGAAGCTGTGTATCCACATCCATGGGCCCTGGCACAGTATCATCTTCACCTGTGGACCCAAACCATCATCTACCTACATCTGGGGTCCCCAGTACAGTGTATATCCTTACCAATAGACCCCAGTCATCATTTATCTGTACCCGTTTGTCCTAGCTGTTGTTCAACTGCACCAATGGTTCCCAGCCATTGTTCATCTGTTACCGTGGTTCCCAGCCCTTGTTCATCCCCACCTGTGTTCCCCAGCCATCGTTCCTCACCTGTGTTCCCCAGCCATCGTTCCTCACCTGTGTTCCCCAGCCAATGTTCCTCACCCGTGTTCCCCAGCCATCGTTCCTCACCTGTGTGCCCCAGCCATCGTTCCTCACCTGTGTTCCCCAGCCATTGTTCCTCACCCGTGTTCCCACAGCCATCGTTCCTCACCCGTGTTCCCCAGCCATCGTTCCTCACCTGTGTTCCCCAGCCATTGTTCCTCACCCGTGTTCCCCAGCCATCGTTCCTCACCTGTGTGCCCCAGCCATCATTCCTCACCTGTGTGCCCCAACCATCGTTCCTCACCTGTGTTCCCCAGCCATTGTTCCTCACCTGTGTGGCCCCAGCCATCGTTCCTCACCTGTGTTCCCCAGCCATTGTTCCTCACCCGTGTTCCCCAGCCATCGTTCCTCACCTGTGTTCCCCAGCCATCGTTCCTCACCTGTGTGCCCCAGCCATCGTTCCTCACCTGTGTTCCCCAGCCATCATTCCTCACCTGTGTGCCCCAGCCATCGTTCCTCACCTGTGTTCCCCAGCCATTGTTCCTCACTCCGTGTTCCCCAGCCATCGTTCCTCATCTGTGTGCCCCAGCCATCGTTCCTCACCTGTGTTCCCCAGCCATCGTTCCTCACCTGTGTGCCCCAGCCATCGTTCCTCACCTGTGTGCCCCAGCCATCGTTCCTCACCTGTGTTCCCCAGCCATCGTTCCTCACCTGTGTTCCCCAACCATCGTTCCTCACCTGTGTCCCCCAGCAATTGTTCCTCACCTGTGTCCCCCAGCAATTGTTTCCTCACCTGTGATCCTCAGCAATTGCTCCTCACCTGTGTTCCCCAGCAATTGTTCCTCACCTGTGTTCCCCAGCAATTGTTCCTCACCTGTGTTCCCCAGTAATTGTTCCTCACCTGTGTTCCCCAGCAATTGTTCCTCACCTGTGTTCCCAAGCAATTGTTCCTCACCTGTGTTCCCCAGCAATTGTTCCTCACCTGTGTTCCCAAGCAATTGTCCCTCACCTGTGTTCCCCAGCAATTGTTCCTCACCTGTGTTCCCCAGCAATTGTTCCTCACCTGTGTTCCCAAGCAATTGTTCCTCACCTGTGTTCCCCAGCAATTGTTCCTCACCTGTGTTCCCCAGCAATTGCTCCTCACCTGTGTTCTCCAGCAATTGTTCCTCACCTGTGTTCCCAAGCAATTGTTCCTTACCTGTGTTCCCCAGCAATTGTTCCTCACCTGTGTACCCCAGCAATTGTTCCTTACCTGTGTCCCCAAGCCATCGTTCCTCACCTGTGGTTCCCAGTTACCATCCATCTAGATCCATAGTTTCCGGCTATCATCCATCTGTACCCGTGGTTCTCAGCTTCCATCCATCTGCATCCATGGTTTCCAGCTGCCATCCATCTGCATCCATGGTTCCCAGCCATCGTCCATCCGTACCTATGGTTCCCAGCCGCCGTCCATTCACACCCATGGTTCCCAGCCACCATCCATCTGCACCCATGGTTCTCAGCCTCCATCCATCCGCACCTGTGGTTCCCAGCTGCCATCCACCTGCATCTGTGGTTCCCAGCCATTGTCCATCCATACCTATGGTTCCCAGCCGCCGTCCGTCCAACCGTACCCGTGGCTCCCAGCTGACATCCATCTGCATCTGTGGTTCCCAGCCG
>NC_069409.1:49411388-49431268 GCF_026875155.1 Cherax quadricarinatus
GCTACCACCACCCCCACACCACCACCACCCACCCCCTACATCACCCCCCCCACAACCCTCACTCCACCCCTCCAACCCTACATCCACCACCATCACCACCACCACCTACATCACCATCACCATCACCACCACCACCTACATCACCACCACAACCTATATCGCCATAACCATCACCACCACCATCACCACCACCATCGCTACCACCACCTCCATCACCACCACCACCACCACCTACATCATCACCACCATCACCACCACCATCACTACCACCACCTCCATCACCACCACTACCACCTACATCACCACCACCACCATCACCACCACCACCTACATCACCACCACCATCACCACCACCATCACCACCACCATCACCACCACCACCACCACCACCATCACCACCACCATCACCACCACAACCATCTCTACCACCGCTTCCATCACCACCACCACCATCACTACCACCACTACATCACCACCACCTACATCACCAGCACCACCACCATCACTACCACCACATCCACCTCCATCGCCATCACCACCGTCATCACAACGTCACCAACTCCACCACAACCACTACCATTAACCATCACATCTATCACTACCACTACCATCACCACCACCATCATCACCACAACCACCACCATCACCACCACCACCATCACTACCACCACCATCACCACCACTACCATTACCACCACCACCACCAACACCACCATCACCACCACCACCATCACTACCACCTCCATCACCACCACTACCATCACCACTAACACCATCACCCCCACCACCATTACCACCACCACCACCATCTCCCCCACCACCATTACCACCACCACCATCACCACCACCACCACCATTACCACCACCACCACCACCACCACCACCATCACCAACACCACCATCACCACACCACCACTATTAACACCACCTCCATCACCACCATCTCCATCGCCACCACCACCACCATCACCACCAAGACTATTACTACCACCATCATTACCACCACCTCCATCACCATCACCACCAAGACTATTACTACCACCATCATTACCATCACCTCCATCACCACCACCACATCCATCACTACCATTAACCCATCTACATCACAACTCCACTACCTCCACCACCACCACCACCTCCTTCACCAACACCACCTCCATCACCACACCACCTCCATCACCTCCTCAACCTCCTCACCACCTCCGTCACCACCACCACCATTGCCACCTCCTCCATCACCATCACCACGACCTCTACTCCGCTACTGTGACCTCACCACCATCCCAACCACCACTATCACCACCATCCCAACCACCACTATCACAACCCCGCTACCACTACTATTCCCCCCAGCCCGCTCATCTTGACAAAAAAATTATCCCTCACTTACACTCACCTTCCCTCCCCTCTACCTCTCCCACAATTCATCCTCCCTCCCTCCACTCACTTACACTAAACCTTCCTCCCTGTACCTCTCCCACAATTCATCCTCCCTCCCTCCACTCACTTACACTAACCTTCCCTCCCCTCTACCTCTCCCACAATTCATCCTCCCTCCCTCCACTCACCCACACAGTCTCCCACACCACGCCCATAGTATCTTATTCCTATCCTGCTAGACATTTTTCTTTCAGCCTCAAACGCATCCTTCACACTCCTGACCGCATTTGTCTTCCAAAAACGATCCTCTCTCATTCCTCTCACCCGTGTTGAGAACCATAATTAATGGAGCTTGCCAGGGACATGAAAAGTTAAGACATAAGGCATAAGCCAGAAAGAGTAGGCATCACTTGTAAGATAGAATATGAGTCCTCTCTGGCAGCTAACGATCGTTCAGCTCTCTGTTTGAACTTTCTAGTGAAAAGTAGCCAAGAAAGAAGCATAAAGGAAAAGCAAGAGAGAAGCCAGGTTACAGAAGAGAGTACTATGTGTATAACAGAGAATTTGTAAATGCACTTCTGTGGGAAGAGAAACTGGAAGGAAAAAATACATAAAGAGATGACGTCCAGGGGTCGATTCCACATACGGGTCGAAAGATTAGGATGACCATGTTCACCGACAGTAAATAGGTACCTGGGTGTTAGTCGACTGGTGAGGGTCGCATCCTGGGGAAAAAACTGACTTAATTTACGGGAAATGCTTTTACAAGGGGTTTTCTGTATAGTAATACATATTAATATTAATATTAATTAATAACAATTAATATTAATATCTTTATTTTCTACAAGTACATGTACAAGGTATACAGGTCTAGCTGACAGCAGTGACATACTACTTTATAGAAAACCACTTGTTATGCTGAACATTTCGGGCAAATTTGGTTAGTATCCCAGGATGCGACCCACACCAGTCGACTAATGCCCAGGAACCCATTTTACTGATGAGTGAACGTAGACAATAGGTATAAAGAAACACGCCCAATGTTTCTACCCTGGAGGTTACCTGGAGGTTATTCCGGGGATCAACGCCCCGCGGGCCGGTCCACGACCAGGCCTCCCGATGGATCAGGGCCTGATCAACTAGGCTGTTACTGCTGGCCGCACGCAGTCCGACGTACGAGCCACAGCCCGGCTGATCCGGCACCGACTTTAGGTATCTGTCCAGCTCTCTCTTGAAGGCAGCCAGGGGTTTATTGGCAATTCCCCTAATGCTTGATGGGAGGCTGTTGAACAGTTTGGGCCCGGACACTATGGTGTTTTCTCTTAGTGTACCAATGGGGGCCCTACTTTTTATTGGCGGCATTTTGCATCGCCTGCCCAGTCTTTTACTTTCGTAGGAGTGATTTCTGTGTGCAGATTTGGGACCATTCCTTTCCCAAAGATTTCCAAGTGTAGATTATGATATATCTCTCCCTCCTGCGTTCCAACGAGTACAAGTCAAGTGCTTCCAAGCGTTCCCAGTATTTAAAGGGTGCTTGACAGAACTTATACGTGCAGTAAAGGATCTCTGTACACTCTCTAGATCTGCGATTTCACCCTGGCTGGGGAATGAACCCAGGTCTCGGCGTGTGAAGCGAGAGCTATAGCCACCAGGCTCTGGTGGGCCTGGTGGCTAGGTCTGTATTTTCTTGTACATTGTTACAAAAACGCGATTCTAAAAACTTAGAAATCTCCAGTGAATACTAGAAAGGGAAACTGCCCTTCTAGCACCCAGCCTGTACTGGGTTTCGTAACAAGTAGTCAGTACCCTTGTCCAATTATCCATTAGAATCGTATGTTCAATAGTGCTTCAGGATTACAACTGGTAGGCTACTAACTAGAGAAATTAAAATTTAATAACTGTATTAAGTCTAGAGGTATATTATCAAATTAAATTAAATTAATCACAGTAATCAAAATAATTTTAAAATCTCTCTCGTATGAATAGTATTGTGCTGAAAGCACATATCACATTTATAATTCTTAAGTACCGTCTGGTACATTAACATTTAAAAAGATATTACAAATATGACAAGTAAGTTTGTGTATGTATGTAGGTACTCTAAGTAGTTCTTTGTCTCAGACTCGACTAGACTTAAACAAGTGCCTGACAAAGTCCTCAAATAAACTAACTTTTTGACCGACTGGCAACCAGAACAGTCTGCTTGAACAATAAAGAATGCTAAGCCAATAGCAATACAAGCAACTGCGACACAGAATCAGGAACAAGGAGATATATAACGACACAAGTAGGGACCATCTGCAGTTTCCTCCACAAAAGTTAAAAAACTCCCTTTACTACTGAATCTAGTTCAGCTTAAGAAATCCCTGACTGTGATAATACACAGATCCAGTACAACATTAGGTCAGAAGCTACAGCTAAGGACCTGAGATGCTCAGAGTGTCTATGCGACACACAACCTCAATACAACGTCGAAAATCACTAAGTCTATACAATGTTCTGTGAACTGAGTCTACAAAAACTAACAAGAATAATGAGACAGACAATCTGTCCAACCCCCAAGAGAGTCTTAGAGCAGACTGAATACTTCAAGCGAGGTGAGGACACCCCCCCTCGATATGTGATAGCTCAGTTGGGTTGCTGTCGCTGCCCAACAAGAAAGCCGGCAGGGAAACAAGCAAAGAGCGATAATTACAGTAGTTAGACAATCAAGACTTGAACTGAGCACATAATTTGTTACATCCTACCAAACAAACATAACTACGTCAAATAACAAAAATAAAGCAATTACATTTACGATTTAGCTATTATCGCAAATATAAGCAACATAAAATTAAATGAAAAGGTAATAATTAATATAAAACATAAATCATTGCAACCCTTTTCGGGGGTTGCAACACCCCCCCAACACGACAGACGGTCGCACTAGGAGTTGCATTAATGTCTTTCACATTATTACTGATTACTCATATCAATACAATTTATATAAATATTAATCAGAGTCACTCTTGTGCCAAGCACTTCTATCATTCAACAGTGTCAGTTTCACTAGGATTGCCCTAGACTAGGGCATTTACACAGTATCGTATCTTCGCATACTCGTGGTTATGTACATCAGTGTAGAGACAGGATAGCGTAGATGAGCTTGACACGATGAGGCTCGATCATAGTAGAGGAGACTGCATTCCACTCTTAAGTAGTGGTTGTGGAATGCTATGCAATATGGACATCTGAGTATTAAACAGCTTAAGGTGTGTAGTGAGGGGGGGGGGTCTGCGGCAGGACAGTGTTGCGCCACACGCAGTACATCGCCCACACCACACTACCCACTCAACACTCAGCTTATGTCTCCTTACACACACAACAATACTGTGAATATATAAATATAATAATTAGACATGAGTATATATAGTTAATATGGGCTGGAGGGATTAAGTTACTTTACTGAATTTGACATAGCAAGTAACAAAAGGTATTTGGGCATTAAAATTACGTAAATTTTAAATGGGGAAGTGCCCAAATACTCGTCAAAATGTTCCAAGGACACCACAAGAGCTAGAGCCTCTTTCTCAATAGTGGCATAATTTTTCTGGTGTCGTTTGAGCTTAAATGAATAGTAACATATAGGATGGAGAATATCAGTGGATGTTGACCGTTGGAGCAGCACAACATCCACTGCATAACACTCGCATCTATATGTAAAAAGGGAAGATTGAAATTAGGACTCTTCACAAGAACAGAGGAAAGCAGATGCTTCAACCTTTTGAACAAATCTGAACAATCACTAGTCCAGATGAACTGAACTTTGCTACTAATGAACTCAGTGTGAGAGGTGTAGGTGGAGTGTGCGCTGTGGCTTGCCTGTCACTTGACACACGTGGCAACGTCGCACATGATCAGCTACTGTTTCCTTCATCTTTGGCCAAGTAAAATGTTTTGCTAGTTTACTGAGTGTCTTCTTGACACCCAAATGTCCTCCAATGGGACTATTGTGAGCAAAATCAATGGCTTGTTCACGAAATGTATCTGGTAACACTACGAGATGCTTGACTGTGGTGGAAACACTATCAGCTGACAACTTACATGTATTTTTCTCCATCAGTACACCGTTACTATAATAGTAACAATTATCGAGATCCTTTGCTTCACTCTCAGTAACTGCTATATCTCTCAGTCTTTCCAGTGACTGATCAAAAACTGACCCTTGTTTTAAATCATCATGAGTTAGAAATTTAACGTCAGGTGTGTCCTGACTAGGTTGATGACCAGGGGGAGTCAGTTTTATGACCCTGGGCGCAGAGCGTCACTAAACAACATATTCAACCCCAAATCATTGTCCATCCACTAACTCAACAGGAGACAAGGATGGTTGTTGAATTTTGGGGACATAGCTTAGTAATTGCGCTGAGAGGAAATAAAATAGGCTTCTCTCTACAAGCTTCAATGGCATAATTATCATCAGTGTTATTATCAATCACAAGTGGTTCTTTACATATACCAGCATGAAGGATATCGTTCCTATCAACAAGTCCACTGACCTGATGGAATACACCACTGGATATACCCATGAATATAACCAGTATAATAGCTTGTTTCAATATAAATTTGTGCAGAGGCACTTTTAAAACAGCCCCTCCATAGGCTTCTAACAATACATCTATCTTGCAATAGGTATCGTCAGTTAAGGGCGTACATCTTTCTTAATAACGTTGAGATAACTGCAGTGTTCTAAAAGTAATTATCTCAGTTAGATGTGATTCGTCAAATCCTATTCTACCTCTTGAAAAGTAAGGACTCATCGCTGAACGAATCTTTTCGTCAGATACACTTTCTGACGCTAGTCATCTATCCTGAGTAACATTATCTAAAACAGTAAGATCAGAGATATTACTAGGATTTTGGTGCCTTTGTTGCTCAGAAGAAGATACTACTTGTGTGGGGGCGCCAGCCGCACGACTGCTTATTTGTATCTCTTCCAAATTATAGCAATACTCTCTAGCATGTCCTTTTTTGTTACAATATGTACATTTTACTTTCTTCTTCTCGATATCAGATTTCTGTCTAGCCACAGAGACAGATTCAGGATTGTGGTTTTTCCTGGTAAAGGTACGAGAAGTTTACAATAGAGATACATCAGGCCGGCAATGAGCAGCTGATTTAGGTTGCCAACTTCTAGAACAATTTTTAGTTACCTTGTTTTTCTGTTTTTTAGTACGTACAAGTTTGTGAGAAATCTCGTAATTGTCTGCTAATGCTGCAGTTTCCAGAATATCTGAGGTAGTATGATCGATCAGATATTCTTGTATGTCAGCAGGCATACAGTTGTTAAACTCTTCGTGTAGTAACAACTGAACAAGGCTGTTGTAGTTGTTACACTTGGCAGACCTACACCACCTCTCAAATGCAACTTTTTTCTCACGAGCAAACTCTACACAAGTTTGATCTTGTCGTCGTAGTAACGTACGAAATGCACGTTGATAACTTACAGGCAACAAGTTATATGTCTCTAGAGAATCTAGATCTGGTCTAGGATAAGTAGATACAGGTGTAGCATACACTGTACTAGTATGTGGCTGCGTCAAGCTAACAGGAGGGAAGGCGTGAGCGAGAACTGAGCTACACTAGGCTCAGACACTAGGCTCACTTCTGCCTTAGTTGCTCTTTCATCTTCATCAAATAGAGTCATACTTCCTAATTGTGATACTAGGCTTTCTGAATCTGAATCATAATCAGACATCTCTGTATGAGCAGGAAACAACATATCTTTAATTATCGCTCTGACAGTTTCTACGGTGTAATTCCTGTTATACGTCACACCGAGATATTTGGCTACTTGCCAACACGTCTGAAGTTTTAATGTACTCAACTCAGACAAAGTCAGAGTATCAATTAACTGTTTCACTTTGGCATACATCACGAAAATAATTGTACTACGAGAGAGTGATTATGGGAAACTATAATCCTAATAGGAATTTTAGTGTTGGTTGTCTTAGAGCTAGAACTCAAACAGTATTTCCATCTCCTTGGATCAAGAAACTCAGTCAAGTACATACATCCACCTGGTATGTTGTACAAGACAAAACTCAAAGTCTTCAGATTAGGAAAGTACTTAGTGTTTGATCATAGTTACTAGTATGTCAAACTGGAAAATTTCTCCAACACCTTGGATCAAGAGCCTCCCGGACAGGCCCCCATTTGTTACAAAAAACGCGATTCTAAAAGCTTAGAGATCTCCAGTGAATACTAGAAAGGACTACCCTTCTAGCATCCAGCCTGTTATTGGGTTTTCGTAACAAGTAGTCAGTATCCTTGTCCAATTATCCATTAGAAATCAGTATGATTCAGTAGTGCTTCAGGATTACAACTGGTAGGCTACTAACTAGAGAAATTAAAATTTAATAAATTTATTAAGTCTAGAGGTATATTATCAAATTAAATTAAATTAATCACAGTAATCAAAATAATATTAATCTCTCTCGTATGCAATAGTATTGTGCTGAAAGCCCCATATCACATTTATAAAATTTTTAAGTACCATCTGGTACATTAACATTTAATAAGATATTACAAATATGTACAAGTAAGTTTGTGTATGTATGTAGGTACTCTAAGTAGTTCTTTGTCTCACGACTCGACTAGACTTAAACAAGTGACTGACAAAGTCCTCAAATAAACTAACTTATTGACCGACTGGCAACCAGAACAGTCTGCTTGAACAATAAAAAGAATGCTAAGCCCAATAGCAATACAACAAGCAACTGCGACACAGAATCAGGAACAAGGAGATAATATAACGACACTAAGTAGGGACCATCTGCAGATCCTCCACAAAAGTTACAAAACTCCCATACTACTGAATCTAAGTTCAGCTTAAGAAAATCCCCGACTGTGATAATACACAGATACCAGTACAACATTAGGTCAGAAGCTACAACTAAGGACCTGAGATGCTCAGAGTGTCTATGCGACACACAACCTCAATACAACATCGAAAATCATTAAGTCTATACAATGTTCTGTGAACTGAGTTCTACAGAACTAACAAGAATAATGAGGGCAGACAATCTGTCCAACCCCCAAGAGAGTCTAGAGCAGACTGAATACTTCAAGCGAGGTGAGGACACCCCCTTCCCTCGATACGTGATAGCCCCGTGGGTTGCTGTCGCTGCCCAACAGAAGGCGGGAGGGGAAACAAGCAAAGAGCGATAATTACAGTAGTTAGACAATCAAGACTTGAACTGAGCACATATATGTTACATCCCCACCTAACAACATAAACTACGTCAAATAACAATATAAAGCAATACACTTACGATTTAGCTATTATCGCAAATATAAGCAATATAAAATTAAATGAAAAGGTAATAATTATATTATACATAATAATCATTGCAACCCCTTCAGGGTGTTGCAACGTACATGTACTTATAAAAATAAATATTATTATCACTTTTATAATAATAATAACAGATATTCATGCCCCAAAAGAAAAAAAGGTGAAAAAGATTTCCGAAAGCTTCTGGCAAAATTACAGTTGTAGAAAAGTGGGAAAAGAAAACATATCACGGCACTGAGAAAAACCATGAGGCAGAATATGAAAATTAATAGAAAAAATGAGCAGAAAGAACAGGAAACAAACGAGCGAGGTTTAGAAGAAAGGTAGAGTTACAAAAGTAGATGATAATACAACAAAAATAAAGTCAGAGTCAAAACTTGTAAATAACCACATCAGGCAAAATGACAGTAAGGAACCAATTAATAATGCTTTAGAAAGAAGGAAGAGAGTTGACAAGGAAGTCACCAAGAAATGAGGTAATGCCAGTGAGCAAGAGGCAAAGTGTCGATTCAGTGGAAACTGATCAATATTACCAGGAAGTGAAGTGAAGAAGCTGATAAATGAATTGTACATGTCAAAAACAATGGGACCTGGTAATGTATCTTTGTAGGTCCTGACAGAAGGAAAAGAGGGAGTAGGTGAACCTCTAGCAAATATATCACAGATGGAGTGGGGATCCAACCCATAGAAAAGAGTTGGTCTAATATTAAGAAAAGTACAAGTCAGGAAGCAATTACCTGTATTCTTGGAATTCTTGGAATGTGTAATATCTAAATTATGGGAGAAGACAATAAGAATAGTGCTGGAACACGGACGAAAGGGATTAAGTGATAGCCAGCACGGCTTTAAGGGAATTAAATTGTCTTACAAACACAACAGAGTTTTACAACAGGGTAACAGAGATTAGGTAGGAAAAAAATGGATGGATGGATGAACTGCGTATTTCTGGACTGTAAGAAGGCATTCAACACTGTACTTACAAGAGACTAGCCCACAATCTGGAAGATCAAAGAGAGATAATGGGAAACATTCTTCAGGAGGAGGTGTGAGGATGAATGAATATGATAGGTAATGTCTACCTGGAGTCTGCCTGAAAAATGTTCCGAGGATCAACGCCCCTGTGGATAGGTCCCAGACCAGACCAGACCTCCCGGTGGATGGTCTGATCAACGGCTCATGGTACTAGCCGCATATGTAATAAAAATAAAACACAAAGAGTAATAGTAAACAGAGCAAAGCCAGAGGCTGCTACAGTAAAAAGCTCTGTTCCACAAGACACAGTACCCGCTCCCAACCTATCCCTCATCCTTATATCTAACACAGACAGAGGTGATACCCGAATGATACCTGAATTTGCATGACAGTGTCATCCATTGAAGACATTTTAAATATCCAAGCGGACATAAACCAAATCTTTAAATGGGCCACAGAAAACAATATGAAGTTCAGTGAAGACAAATCTCAATTACTCCGCTATGGAAAACTCGAGGAATTAAAAACTACATCGAGTATGAAACAAATTCCAACTACACAACAGAACGAAAAACTAAAGTGAAGGACCTGGGAGTGATAATATCAGAGAATCTCACTTTTAAACATCACAACAATGTATGTATCACATCTGCTAGGGAAATGATAGACTGGATAATGAGAACCTTCAAAACTAGAGATGCTAAGCCCATGATGATTCTTTTCCAAATCGCTTTTTCTCTCTAGGCTGGAATATTGCTGTACACTAACGGCCCCTTTCAAAGGCAAGCGAAATTGTAGACCCCGGGAATATATAGAGAACTTTTCGACATGAATGAGTACGATAAAGCACCTAAATTACTGGAAACGGTTGAAGTCTCTTGACCTGTACTCCTTCTAACACTGGCGAGAAAGATACATGATAATATACTTGGAAAATCCTAGTGGGATTAGTCCCAGATTTGCGCACGAAAATCACTCCCTACGAGAGCAAAAGACTTGGCTCGAGCTGCAACTTCACCCCAGTGAAAAGCTTGGGCGCCACGAGTACGCTAAGAAACAACACAATAAGTGCCAGGGGCTCGAGATTGTTCAACTGCCTCCCAGCATACATAAGGGTGATTACCAATAGACCCCTGGCTGTCTTCAAGAAGCTGGACAGGCACCCAAAGTCAGTACTTGACCAGCCGGGCTGTGGCTCGTACGTCGATTTATGTGCTGCCAGCAGTAACAGCCTGGTTGATCAGGCCCTGATCCACTGCTAGGCTTGGTCACGGACCGGCCCGCAGGGACGTTGATCCCTGAAACCCCCTTCAGGTATATTCCAAGTGTGTAATATGGAAGGCTGTTGAAGTCTCTATCCTCCTACACTTTTTGAGTTGTAATAAAGTTGGTAGAATTACCGACAATATGTAAAGTAAAAGGACACAAGTGCAACTAATGTGACATTTTATTGTGGCAACGTTTCGCTCTCTAGGAGCTTTATCAAGCCATTACAAACAATACATGGACACAGAGGGTATATAAAGGCTCAGAGTGAGGTGCAATACTAGTGAGGTACCATTTCGATGTTCACTAGTGGTGGTGGTAGTAGTAGTAGTAGTAGTAGTAGTGACAAAAGTAATACAATATGGTAGAGCAATTAATTCGTACATGAGTAAAAGGATATAAAAGCTATTACTTGGGTAACATAAAAATAGTTTGGACAAATATAGAGTGGTAAGAAGCAGCTTGTTTCAGTGTTCACTCTCTGTAATGTGCTTTGTGTAGTATAACAGGAGAGACTATGTGATGGCAGGGTTTACTGTTTTCAGGAGGATTCTTGCTAAGACTTCGGAGATGGTGAAGCTGCCGTTGTTTTGTTTAATTGTATTCGAAACAGCGATCAATGCTGATTCGAGGCACTTGCGTCTGCGGAAATTAGTTTTCTTTGATCACTAATTGGGCGTCTCTGAATTTCATGAGATGATGGTGGAATTTCGGTGTTGTACACAGGCGTTGTTCAAGTTATCGTTCCTACATGCGTAAATGTTCATTGAGGCGGGTGTCGAGGTTTCTTGCTGTTTCACCTACGTAAATCTTGTCACAGCCTCCACAGGTATAGTGTAAACTCCTGCATTGGACTGGTTCGTGGTGCTTGGATTGTGTCCTGGTTAGATCCTTTATTGAAGTGCTAGAAGCGATGGCGACTCTGGTGTTAGCTTGTGAAAGTACTTTTGAGACGTTCAGTGCAACCTGGCTGTTGGGAAGAATTATAACTTTGTTGGTAGTGGTGTTGATGCGTGGAGAATTAATGATCTGAAGAGCTCTTTTCTTGCAGTCTTTGATGAAAAAAGAAGGAAAATGTAACTCTGTGAATGTTTGGTGAATGTATGTACATTCCTCGTCAAGAAATTCAGGACTACAAATTCGGTATGCTCTTAGGAAAAACCCGATGATGATGCCTCTTTTTGTCTTGGAGGTGGAGTCGTCATACTCAACACCAGTGACTACAACACTAAAATGATGGACCTTTTGAATGATCAATCTACATACGAACCCATCAGCACTCAACAGCGGGAGACGCTCACCAAAGATTTTCTATACAAAACCAGACAAATACTCAAACGCACTAGAGAAGGGAAGAAACTTCCATACTTGTTACCAAGCAACCCTAAACCAGCACACATGTATGGTTTACCAAAGACCCATAAACACAATATTCCTCTCAGACCAATCACGTCAGGAATAGGCAGTACTCCTCACAAACTAGCCGGAGTTCTTGCCAAACATCTTTCCTGCCTTCTGGGGACCATCAGCCCCGCTCATCTTAAACACTCAGGCGACCTTCTCAACCGCATCCGTAACCTCTCCATCCGTAACAAGAAACTAAGCAGTTTGGATGTGACTTCCCTCTTCACAAAAGTACCTACCAAAAAAGCCATCGAGGTTCTACGACGTAAAGTCAATCAGGACCTTAATCTTCCTCTACCTCCCGGAGATTTTGTTGACTTGATTGAACTCTGTGTTAATTTCAACTGTTTTTCTTTCAATAACAAGCTCTACAAACAAACCTACGGCATGGGAATGGGGTCCCCCATCAGTGCCGTCCTAGCCAACTTATACATGGAACACCTAGAGTCCGAGCACTTCGCCAACATCATCCCTTCAAGCGTCACTTGGTTACGTTACGTGGACGACGTCCTCGTAATAACTCCCAAACGTTTTGATGTACGGAATCTTCAGGCAAGGCTCAACGCAGTTGAACCGGCGATCCAGTTTACACTAGAAGAAGAGTCCAATGACAAGCTACCTTTCCTCGACGTCCTCATTCACAAAGTAGACAACAACCTAAGATTTTCAAGTTTATCGGAAACCCACCAATAAAAATGATCTCACACACTTCTATTCCAGTCAAGATACCAAGACAAAAAGAGGCATCATCATCGGGTTTTTCCTAAGAGCATACCGAATTTGTAGTCCTGAGTTTCTTGACGAGGAATGTACATACATTCACCAAACATTCACAGAGTTACTTTTTCCTTCTTTTTTCATCAAAGACTGCAAGAAAAGAGCTCTTCAGATCATTAATTCCCCACGCATAAAACGCCACTCCCAACAAAGTTATAATTCTTCCCAACAGCACTGAACGTCTCAAAAGTACTTTCACAAGCTAACACCAGAGTCGCCATCGCTTCTAGCATTCAATAAAGGATCTAACCAGGACACAATCCAAGCACCACGAACCAGTCAATGCAGGAGTTTACACTATACCCTGTGGAGGCTGTGACAAGATTTACGTAGGTGAAACAGCAAGAAACCTCGACACCCGCCTCAATGAACACATTTACGCATGTAGGAACGATAACTTGAACAACGCCTGTGTACAACACCGAAATTCCACCAATCATCTCATGAAATTCAGAGACGCCCAATTAGTGATCAAAGAAACTATTCCGCAGACGCAAGTGCCTCGAATCAGCACTGATCGCTGTTTCGAATACAATTAAACAAAACAACGGTAGCTTCACCATCTCCGAAGTCTTAGCAAGAATCCTCCTGAAAAACAGTAAACCTGCCATCACATAGTCTCTCCTGTTATACAAACACAAAGCACATTACAGAGAGTGAACACTGAAACAAGCTGCCTCTTACCACTCTATATTTGTCCAAACTATTTTTATGTTACCCAAGTAATAGCTTTTATATCCTTTTACTCATGTACGAATTAATTGCTCTACCATATTGTTATGCAGGGTTCTGCATGACATCGTAATGTACATATAGTGAAGTGTGCCATAATAATATGAATATTATAGTTGTAAGGAATAATTTTATAATTGATAATGTGCATTTGGGGGTACTGTAAAGTACTCTAACTGTAATTATAAAGAAATTCTGTTAATGATTTATTTTCCAAGGTTTTTGGGTACGCGGAGTAAGCGTGGTTTGGGGGAGTCACGTTACGTTAGCAAGGTGTGTAGAGGCTGGCATCGGAGATGCTGTGTATTTAAGATAAGTTTGTAGTTGTGCACTCATTTTGTTTATCCAACTCAAGCCATAGGCTCTCATATGGCTTACCTGTATGTTCACCCAGGCTCTGACATGGTCAGGGTGCTGTGGGAGGAGTGAGGAAATAAGAAATGAGGTTTGTAGTGTAATGACGGCCTGACGCTGACGAAGCCTAGTGGTTATGGTGGCTGAACCTCCAGCCAGCTGTTGTGTGTACCCTCATTTGGGCGTTTAGGATTAAGGTTTTTCTGTTATGTTATGTTATGGTGATTAAATAGATATATTTTCCTAATTGGGATTTTTGCCTAACCCTCTGTTACCCAACCCCTTGAAGTACACATACCAGTTTAGCGCTTTCTGTTTCGACTGGGATAGCCCTGGGTGGCCGGTTTGGGCTTAAGATGTGTGTAACTTTTACCTTTGCCCTTAGACCAGGCTCAAGCCCCCAGATATCCCACATTTTTGCGTAACACATATTGTATTACTTTTGTCACTACTACTACTACTACTACTACCACCACCACTAGTGAACATCGAAATGGTACCTCACTAGTATTGCACCTCACTCTGAGCCTTTATATACCCTCTGTGTCCATGTATTGTTTGTAATGGCTTGATAAAGCTCCTGGAGAGCGAAACGTTGCCACAATAAAATGTCACATTAGTTGCACTTGTGTCCTTTTACTTTACACTTTTTGAGTTATTGCTTAGAGTACTCATGGCACCCCTGCTTTTCACTGGGAGTGTACTTCACCGTCTGTGGAGTCTCTTGTTTTTGTGGGAGTGGTTTCTATGTGCAGATATTCGACCAGTCCCTCTAGGATTTTCCAGGTATAAATTATAATGTTTTTCACCTGCATTCCAGAGAGTACAGATCAAGGGACTTCAAACGTTCTCAGTAATTTAGGTGCTTTACTGAATCTGCATGTGCAGTGAAAGTTCTCTCTACATTCTCTAGGTCACCAATTCTGCCCATCTTAAAAGGGGATGTAAATACACAACAATACGAGTATTCCAGCCTAAGAGAACAAAGAGACTTGAGAACCATCATTGGCTTGGCATCTCCTGTTTTGAAGGTTCTCGTTATGCTTCCTATTTTTTCCTTGCGTTTGATAAGGACACGGTTGTGATCCTTTCAACTAAGATATTCTTTTTTTTCGGAATAACTAAAAATTTGTCCTCACTAAACATTATATTATTTTCTGTGGTTCATTGGAAGATTTTGGTCTAAATCTCCTTGGAGATTTGGAGTATCATCCGTAGATCCCATTCTCTTGCAAATTCTTGCACTATCTGCGAAGGATGATACAGTGCTATGATTCATGCTTCTGCTGTCAGAAACGAGAATGAGGAAAAGAATAAGGGCAAGTACTTTGCCTTGGGGAAAACAGATTTTTTTTAAATGTGGCAGCCTCTGGTTTAATTCTATGTTCCATTTGATAAAAAAATAAAAACCCCATTGCCCACTTTTTCACGTTCTTTTGATGTATTTTGTGTTCTGTTACCCCATCATTGCGGCTCATTAAAGCCTCTGGCAAAAAAAAAAAAAAAGGTTCTGTGTATACTACATCTGCATTTTCTTGGTTTTCCAGTGTATCCAAGACCATGTCATAATGGTTCAGTAATTGCGTAAGTCATGAGCGACCTGTTCTTAACCCATGCTGCTTTAGGTTGGGCAAGTTCTCGAGTCTCTGTGCTCTGTATTTCTTTGCTATTGTTTTGCTGCCACTTCTGTGGACTGGGGCTATACCCCTTGTTTTTTAACGACTGTAAGGATTTCCCACGGCTAAGAAGTGGTTTCTTGTAGTTCTTGGTGGAAATAACGTTCTATGACCGGGCCGCGGGGGCGTTGACCCCCGAAATCTTCTCCAGGTACGAGTCTGGCCTGGGCTGGGTATATGGCTGCGGGCCCCAATGACTTTCAAAATAAAAGTGGGGTACTACCCTTTGCTAATCTTCATGAAAAAATGAAACGCTTTGTCTGACAAGACAGGTTAGGCAGGTTTATTTACATGTATCATATAAATAACAGAAAGAACACATGGGTCACAGATGGTGGCCGCTGACGCAGACATGACAGAAAACTGCTGTCTGTGACACTCACTATAAGAAGCCTCATACCCCAGTGCTGGACATGCTAACATTCACGACCACGGTTCGAATTCCCGTATATTCTCCTGTTTATTCTGATTTTTATTTACATATTCGTGTGATCAGATCGTATCATGACCACCTTCCCCCCTTAATACCACGACCACCCTCCCACCCTTAATACCACGACCACCCTCCTGCCCTTAATACCACGACCACCCTCCCCACCCTTAATACCACCACCACCCTCCCACCCTTAATACCACACCACCCTCCCACCCTTAATACCACCACACCCTCCCACCCTTAATACCACCACCACCCTCCCACCCTTAATACCCCCACCACCCTCCCACCCTTAATCCCCACCACCCTCCCACCTTAATACCACGACAACCCTCCCCACCCTTAATACACCCCCACCACCCTCCCACCCTTAATATCATGGCCACCCTCCCACCCTTAATTCCACCACCACCCTCCCACCCCCTTTAAAACCACGACCACCCCCTGCCTTAATACCACGACCACCCCCCTGCCCTTAATACCACGACCACCCTCCTGCCCTTAATTTCCACCACCACCCTCCCAAACCCCTTTAAAACCAAACCCCCACCCTCCCACCCTTAATACCACCAAACCACCCTCCCCCTAATACCACCACCACCCCTTCCACCCCTTAATACCACCACCACCCTCCCACCCTTAATACCACCACCACCCTCCCACCCTTAAAACCACAACCAACCCTCCCACCCTTTAAAACCACTACCACCCTCCCACCTTAATACCACCACCACCCTCCCACCCTTAAAAACCACCACCACCCTCCCATCCTTAATACCCCCACCACCCTCCCCCCTTTAAAATCATGGCCACCCTCCCACCCTTAATACAACCACCCACCTTTCCACCTTAATATCATGACCACCCTCCTACCCTTAATACCACCATCACCCTCCCACCCATATACCACCACCACCCCCCCCGCCCTTAATACCACCGCCACCCCTAAACCCTTAATACCACCACCACACTCCCTCCCCTTAAAACCACTTCACCCCCCCACCTTTAATCCACCACCACCCTTTCCCCCCTTTAAATATCACTACCACCCTTAATACCACTACCACCCTCCCACCCTTAATACACACCACCACCCTCCCACCCTTAATAAACCACCTACACCCTCCCTAAATTAATATCACTACCACCCTCCCACCCTTAATACCACTACCACCCTCCCACCCCCCACCCCCCTCCCACCCTTAATATCACCACCACCCTCCCTCCCTTAATACCACTACCACCCTCCCACCTGTAATACCACAACCACCCTCCCCCCCTTAATACCACCACACCCCCCTCCCTTTCACCCCTACCACCCCCCGCCTTAAAAAACCTGACACCCCCCACCCTTAAAACCACCCCACCCCCCACCCCTTTAAAACCACTCCCCCCTCCCATCCTCAATACCACCACCACCCCCCCTCCTACCTCCCCCCTCCCCCCCCTCCCTTAATACCACTACACCCCCCCACCCCTTTTACCACCACCACCCCCCCCCTTTAATACCATACCACACTTCCACCCCTTTTACCTTACCCCCCTCCCACCCCTTTAAAACCACTACCACCCTCCATCCTCAATACCCCACCACCCTCCCCCCTACCCCCCCCTCCCTCCCCTTTAAAACCACACCCCCTTTCCCCCCCGTAATACCACAACCACCCCCCCCTTAAAACCACACCACCCCCCCCCCTTAAAAATGACCGCCCTCCCCCCCTTAAAAACCACTACCCCACCCTCCCCCATTTAATACCACCGCCACCCCCCCCTTAAATACCAACCCCCCCCCGCCCTCAATACCACCAACCCTCCCTTCCCCCCCTCCCTTAAAACCCCCACCAAAACCTCCACCTTATCCACCACTACCTCCACCCTTAATACCACACCCCCTCCCCCCCTTAAACCCCCACTACCCTCTCACCCTTAATACCCACCACCCCCCACCCTAATACCCACCCCCTTTCCCCTTAATACGATCCACCCTCCCCCCCTTACACCCCACCACCCTCCACACCTAATCCACACCCCTCCCACCCCCTACACCCCCACCCCCCCTCCCTCCCCCCTCCCTTAATCCACCCAAAACCCCCCTCTCTTCTACCCCCCCCCCCCCTCCCTTAATACCCTCCCCCCCCCACCCCTTTCTACGACCACCAAACCCTTCCCACTTTAAAACCATGACCCCCCTCCTTCCCCTAAAACCACAACCACCATCCCACCCCTTTTATGACACCACCCCCCACCCCCTTTAAAACCATGATCACCTCCCCCCCTTAAAAATCACCCCCTCCCCCTCTACCTAACATCCTCCCACCCTTAATACCATGATCACCCCCCCCCTTAAACGATCAACCCCCCTCCCCCCTTTCCATAAATCCCCCCACCCCTTTAAACCATATCACCCCCCCACCCTTTTAAAACCCACCCTCCCACCCTTAATCCCTAACACCCCCCCTTTACAATAACATCCCCCCACCCTTCTACCCCTAACATTCCTTCCCCCTTACTCCCCTAACATCCCCCACCCTTTCCATGAACCCCCCCGCTTCTACCCAACCCCACACCCCCTTCAAACACTACACCACCCTTATACCCCACCACCCCACCCACCACCTTCTACCCAATTCACCCTTCATACCCCACCCCACCCCCTTCATACTCTCACCACCCTCTTTCCCACACCACCCCTTCAAAACCACTTTTCCCCCCAAATCATAAACCCCCCCCCCCCCAACCCATACCACCCTTCATCCCCCACCACCCCCCATACCACTACTACCCCCCCTTCTACCCCCCAAAACCCCCACCTTTCTAAACTCTACCACCCTTTATACCACCCCACCACCACCACCCCTTTTACCACTATCCACCTTCTACAACCCCCCACCCACCCTACATACCCCTATACACCCTTCAAACCCCCACCACCCCCCATCCCCTTTTCCACCGTATACCACCACCACCACCCCCACCCCTTTAACCACCACACCCTTAACCCCCCCCCCACCTTCATAACACTACTACCACCTTTATACCACCACCTCCCCCCCCTTCAACCACTACTACCCCCTTCAAACCACCCCCCCACCACCCTTCATACCACTACTACCACCCTTCATACCCCCAACCCCCCACCCTTCATACCACTACTACCACCCCTTTAACCACAACCACCACACCACCTTTTACCATAACACCTTTATACCCCCCCCACCCCCCTTCATACCATCTACCACCCTTCATACCCAACCCCAACACCACCCCTCCCCTACTACCACCCTTATCCCCCCACCACAACCCCAACCCCACCCCACCCTTTATACCCCTACTACACCCCATCCCCCCCACCACCCCCCTTCCAACCCTTTTCACCACCTTCATCCCCCACCACCACCCCCACCCTTAAACCATACTACCACCTTCATACACCCCCAAACCCACCCCACCACCACACCCTTATCCATATAAACCCCCCTTATACCACCCCCACCACCCTTCTACCCTACACCCCCCTTTATACCCCCCCACCCACCCCAAACCCCCC
>NC_069409.1:49431768-49457149 GCF_026875155.1 Cherax quadricarinatus
CGTTTTTTCCCCTCTCACCTACAAAAACATGCACATAAAAGGCCCAAAATCTGGAATTCATTACCTGTAAATATAAAAGAAACACTACCTGTTTATAAATTCAAGTCTCTTCTCAAAGATCACTTACTCACCCAAAACCAAATAAATACTGAATAACTGAACCTTATAATTGTATATCTTAAATGTTTCTCACAATTATATCACATAAATGTTAAACCTAAAACCGAATCTAACTTTTTTATTTTTTTAAATACACTACCTAACAGAATACTTCATACGACTGAATGTACAACAATGCATACAACCATTATGACCTGTCTTTTGTAATACTCACTTGTGCTTTATAGTAATCTGTTTACATTAATGTTTTATCACTGATTTCATCATTGCTTAGTTAATCCTAAGTTAATTTTAAGCCAGCCCGTAATGCTATGCATAGTATAAGTGGCTTTGGCATACTGCTCTTTATCTGTATTTTTTTTGTACCTCTGTATGTGTGCTCAAATTGTTAATAAATAAATAAATAATAAATAATAAATCCCCACTCGGATTAAACCCCATTTATGGACACTCTCTGCTCCTGTCTGTGAGCCATGACTCGATCCATGAGAACACTTTTCCTGAATGCATGAGCTGCCACTTTCTGGGGCTGGGATGAAGAATATTGTTAGCCATCTGGATGACATCATGAGAGGTAATGAGAGCAATCCTATCATCTGTCTCAGTGCTGGAGGCAACGATGTTGGCAGACGTAGGAGTGAGGACCTGATTAGCAGGTATAGGTCAGCAATAGAGATAATTAGGAGTAAGGGTGGGAACCCTGTCATATGTGGTATTTTGCGAAGGAGAGGAGTTGGAAATGAATGGTTGTCCAGAGCAATTGTTGTCAATTGCTGGCTGGACAAATACTGTAAGGAAATGCGGTAACATTCATTGACAACTGGGACCTCTTCTATGGCAGAAATGACATGTATGCCAGGGATGGGGTTCACTTATCTAGGTCTGGGTGTGGGAAGCACGGGCCCAAAACGCAGTGGAGGGAGCTGTTAGGTCTTTAAACTAGGAATAGTTAGTGGTATGGGTTTTGGCGGGAACTAGTAATAGGCAAAATGAGGTGGATATTGGAAAGCCAGTGGCACTAATTGACAAGGACAGTAATAGGTTTAGTGGAATAACAGAAAGGAGCAGGAAGGGTAAAGAGAAAGGAGGGTCCTTAAATATATATTACACAAATAGTCGTAGTGCTAGGAATAAGATGGACGAGTTGAGACTAGTTGCTAGTGCAGGTAACACTGATGTATTTGCCATAACTGAGACGTGGTTTAATTCAAAAAGTCGGGACATGCCTGCAGAATGTCACATTCAGGGTTTTAAATTGTTCCAAGTAGATAGAAGTATCGGGAAGGGGGGTGGGGGGTGGCATTGTATGTCCGAGATCGCTTGAACTGTTGCATAAAAACGGTGTATTAAGTCTGTAGTAACACATACAGAGTCTGTTTGGATAGAATTTTCAGAGGGGCATGAAAAATTGATTTTAGGTGTGATATACCATCCCCCAAACTTAGATAGGGATCAGGGGAGACTACTATGGGAGGAAATTGCTAGGGCCACAAGGCACGACTTCTTAGAAGTAGTTCAGGATTGTTTTTTGAAGCAGTTTGTGACAGAACCTACAAGGGGTAATAACCTGCTGGACTTAGTTCTGGTAAACAATGAATCCCTTGTTAATATTTAGAAATTTCAGAGGAACTGGGTGCTATCGACCACAAATCAATTACATTTAGCATTGAATAGAAGTATGATAGTAGGGATAACTCAGTAAACAGTCCCAGATTTTCGCTTAGCAGATTACGATGGGCTTAAAGAAACACTTATCATCTGTTGACTGGGGTAACGAAGAGAGCTATCAATATGACAGTTTTTCTGAACACTATACATGCTGCTCAAAGAACGTTTATCCCGTATAAAGAAATTAGATCAAATTAAAATGACCCAAAATGGATGAATAATAGGCTGAAATATTTACTAGGGCATAAGAAAGGAATTTATAGGCGTATCAAAAGAGGTGAGGGTCATCTTATGAATCAGTATATTGACATTAAGAGGGACATTAAAAAAGGGGATAAGAAAAGCTAAAAGGGACTATGAAATTAAAGTTGCTAGGGATTCTAAAACTAACCCAAAAAGTTTTTTCCAGGTATATAGAACAAAAGTTAGAGATAAGATAGGTCACCTTTAAAATAACTATGGGCATCTTACTAACACAGAGTGTGATGTAGTCCAGCTGGGCTTGTGAGGTCTCTGGGGAGACCTAATTTAACCAATTATATGGTCACACCTTGCCTTGGCAAACGTCTGTAGCCACGCCCACGTCTGAGTTCTTTTGTTCTTGACGCCTCAGACCTAGGCGTCAGGTCGTACACGTGGTTGTGGAGGGTGCTTGGACCACCATAAAAGCCCAAGGAAGAGCATGATCATGAGATTGGAGCGGAGCTGCTGCTGGGGCGCAGAGCTCCTGAGCAGAAGATTCGGGCAGAGCTCTGGCCTGGGTGCAGAGCTCTGAGCAGAGACATTTCGAGAGGAGCTGCTGCTGGGGTGCAGGGCTCGGGAGAAGGCTGCTGAAGTCTCTGGAGGAGACTGTTGGAGGCATTGGGCAGAGTACTGGCTTGGCGCAGTACTCGTGCTGTGTAGGTCTTGGGACCTGTGGCTTAGTTCCTGTAGTGAACTGTCCTCGGTGCTATATTGTAAGTTACATTCATTTTGGTCAAGTTGATTGTGTTCCCTGTCTCACTGCTTATGTGTACCACCCCATTTATCTAAACCACAATAATGTTCTGTTCCCAAATATATTATGACAAAGACGTAATAATAAACTGTGTTTGAGTAGAATAGTAATATTCACTGCCCACCGTTATTTATTCTTTTTTTCTTATATTTTATTTTTTTATTTTCAAGTAGTGAGAGGGTGAGTAGTGTGGTGAGTAGAGTAAATGAGAGGTGAAGGTGGTCACCAGTGACCTCACATTACCTACCTACCTCCGAATACATCACTCCTACCACCTCGCCTGCCTCTCCCCTGCCTACATAATCCCTTACTCCCATATTCCCCACTTATATCCTATTCAATCATTACCCCCCTACATGACATGGTGTCTAAGCGGTGGTGGTTCTTATTATTTTTATAGTAGGAACCAGTCCCATGTGCCTTATTTTTGACTGCTCGGTTATACTTATGCTACCATTTTTTTTCTTGTGTGTGTAAATCTAAAGTGAATATCTGTATGATATTATAATCCTAGTGACCTTAACTGTCCTTTTTTTGACGGTGGGTCTGAATAATTGTTTGGGTGTAATATTATATTTGGTGGAGTTGGTTGTTGGTTTGAGATAAATGGTGGATAATATCAGTGTTTGGGTGAGACTTTTGGGGGAAGCAATTACTGGCCGAAATTTAATATTTACAGAGGAATGAGAAGTCACCCAGCCCGCCTTGGAAGACTAACCCACAACTGTCACCCACTGAAGAGTTGCCTATGATTGCTGTCCACCTGATGTGCCCAGTCACCCAGCTGATATGCCCCAGTAGATGTATTGCTGCCCTGGTCTGTCATCCAGTGTAGTGGGTGTCTGTCTGCGTCACCCAGCCTCTGTGACCATCACCCGCAGACCGCCAGTTACCCGCAGTTGCCAGGGATGGGTGACCTTACCTGCTGTTGATGACCTGAAGTGACCTCACCTCACCTCGAGCAACTGACCATAGCCTGCTACTGCTGATGTCGGCTGCTGTGATGCTGTCTGCTATGCTGTGGCTGTGCTGTGATGCTGTCTGCTATGCTGTGGCCGTGCTGTGATGCTGTCTGCTATGCTGTGGCCGTGCTGTGATGCTGTCTGCTATGCTGTGGCCGTGCTGTGATGCTGTCTGCTATGCTGTGGCCGTGCTGTGATGCTGTCTGCTATGCTGTGGCCGTGCTGTGATGCTGTCTGCTATGCTGGGACCGTTCCGGGATGCTGAGATGTTGGGACCGTGCTGTGATGCAGTAGCCGTGCTGTGATGCTGCGATGCTGCCTAGCTCAAGAGGAGAAGATGGCGGTGATGCTGCAGTGGTGTGTGAGGGATTCTGGCTGGTGTGCCAGGACAGGAGAATCTACTATGAAGGAGCTGCCATCCTCGGAGATGTGGAAGGACGTGAGCCGCGGAGATGGACTCCAGCTGCTGGGACCAGCCTGCTATCAAGGACGGTATGGAGGTGTATCCTGCCTTGCTGGTCGACCTGTACGACCGGTATGCCGGGATGCCCTGCCAGCCATGAGAGACTATTAAGAGTGTGAGATGTTTCCAGCCTACTTTGACTTGCCAGAAGTGTTAGTGTTACCTGTTTGAAAAAAGGTGACCTTGAAAACGGTCCAGTGATTATGGCCGCCTTGTTTTATGAGGCCAGTGAATCCTAGTAGTGGCATAGTATAATGGAGGGTCTTAGCTGCGATGCCTGCCCTGTCTCGATTTTCAGATGTTGTAGTGTGCATGTGAAGTGTGCCGAAAATGCGACCTTGGTGGTCGTGAAGTGGTCCAGTTGCAGTTACTTGAAAGAATGCAACCCGTTGGAGCAGTTTTCCACGCCATAGAAGCCTAGAGAGGTTTGGCCCAATGGTTAACGTGCGAGGGTGACTAGCATTGGCTAGTGCATTTCTAGTAGAAGTAGGGAAGGCACTGGAGCCCGATATTTAGGTTTAAGGAGAAATAACGGGTAAGGAGGCTTTGCACCAGAGAGCGACTATTATGCTGGCCAACTGCCAGAGGTACTGATTATGCTGCCTTGTGGTAGTTGAGGAGGCTGAGGGAAATATAATTCTATTATGTATAATTTTGTCTTTGTATTGTAATAGATTTAAGGGATTAGGATTAAAATAGTCTAATAACTAGGACAAATTGTCCTAGTTCTCAGATATTTTAAATTGGGGGAGAAAGGGGGATGTGATGTAGTCCAGCTGGGCTTGTGAGGTCTCTGGGGAGACCTAATTTAACCAATTATATGGTCACACCTTGCCTTGGCAAACGTCTGTAGCCACGCCCACGTCTGAGGTCTTTTGTTATTGACGCCTCAGACCTAGGCGTCAGGTCGTACACGTGGTTGTGGAGGGTGCTTGGACCACATAAAAGCCCAAGGAAGAGCATGATCATGAGATTGGAGCAGAGCTGCTGCTGGGGCGCAGAGCTCCTGAGCAGAAGTTCGGGCAGAGCTCTGGCCTGGGTGCAGAGCTCTGAGCAGAGACATTTCGAGAGGAGCTGCTGCTGGGGTGCAGGGCTCGGGAGAAGGCTGCTGAAGTCTCTGGAGGAGACTGTTGGAGGCATTGGGCACCCCTCAAGGAAGGTTCCTTGATGTTGGTGAGGGGCTCTTGATTTAGGGAATTGGATCTGTGCTCCAGTTCCCCGAATTAAGCCTGAATGCCTTCCACATCCCCCCCAGGCGCTGTATAATCCTCCGGGTTTAGCGCTTCCCCTTGATTATAATAATAATGGAGGCATTGGGCAGAGTACTGGCTTGGCGCAGTACTCGTGCTGTTGTAGGTCTTGGGACCTGTGGCTTAGTTCCTGTAGTGAACTGTCCTCGGTGCTATATTGTAAGTTACATTCATTTTGGTCAAGTTGATTGTGTTCCCTGTCTCACTGCTTATGTGTACCACCCCATTTATCTAAACCACAATAATGTTCTGTTCCCAAATATATTATGGTACAAAGACGTAATAATAAACTGTGTTTGAGTAGAATAGTAATATTCACTGTCCCTGTCTTTTAGCTATTCCTATTTCTTATATTTTATTATGTTTATATATGAGTGAAGAGTGGGCGAGGCATATGTTAGTGAGTAGTGTAGAGTTAAAGATGAGTGTCGTGGTGGTCACCACTGACCTGTCATTACCTACCTACCTCCGCTAATCATCTCACTCCTACCACCTCGCCTGCCTCTCCCCTGCCTACATAATCCCTTACTCCCATATTCCCCTTATATCCTATTCAATCATTCCCCCCTACATGACAAGAGAATGAAATGTGCTCGATTTTAAATAATTATTTTCTCTCGGCTTTTACACAGGAAGACAGTAACAATATTCCAGTAATTAATTTTTATAGTGGGCCAAAAGATAAATTATGTAACATCACAATCACTAGTGAAATGGTTGCGAAGCAGATAGACCGACTGTAGCAAAATAAGTCACCGGGTCCTGATGAGGTAGTCGTGGAGATCTCCACGACTACGGTGCTCTTCGCACCTACTCCAAAGTTGAGGGACTGATTACCTCATCTTCTCTATATAGTCTTACTGTCTTCAAGTTATGTCCTAGAATTTGTATTGATAAAGCCACTGGATGGCCAAACGTCTACAATAAAGATACCCAGATGTTGCACATGTGTCTTAATTTCATCTTGTCGGTATTATATACCATTCTTGCACATTAACTAATATTTTTAATTTCTCTTTAAACAGGTGTAGTGTCTGATATGTGGAAAATGGCTAATGTAATTCCTATTTTTAAAACAGGGGACAAGTCGTTACCGTCAAATTACCGCCCAATAAGCCTGACCTCAATTGTAGGCAAATTCCTAGAGTCAATTATAGCTGAGATTATAAGAAGCCATCTCGATAAGCATAGCTTGATTAATGATACTCAGCATGGATTCACAAGAGGCCGGTCTTGTCTAACTAATTTATTAACTTTCTTCAATAAAGCTTTTGAGGCTGTTGACCACGATAAAGTATTTGATATTATTTACTTAGATTTTAGTAAGGCTTTTGATAGAGTTCTGCACCAAAGACTGTTAAAGTGGCAGCTCATGGCATTGGGGGAAGGGTGCTCTCGTGGATCGAATTATGGCTCACAGACAGGAAGCAGAGTGTCCATAAATGGGGTTGTAATAAAGTTGGTAGAATTACCGACAATATGTAAAGTAAAAGGACACAAGTGCAACTAATGTGACATTTTATTGTGGCAACGTTTCGCTCTCCAGGAGCTTTATCAAGCCATTAATGGGGTTAAATCCGAGTGGGGATCAGTAACAAGTGGCGTTCCACAGGGATCAGTCTTGGGCCCGTTGTTGTTTATAATATATATCAATGATGGAAATGTAAACACATATGCAGTATAATGTGATCCTTTATTGACTACGTTTCGCCCACACAGTGGGCTTTTTCAAGTCACAAACAGAACTACCTGGGGTGGAAGGAACGCGAGTATTTATAGTCAGGTTCAGAATGCTGAGGTCAGGTGGAGAATGCTGCATCTGATGATGTACCGAGTGGGGTTATAGAGTCTAAAATCTTGGTTACCCCACTCGGTACATCATCAGATGCAGCATTCTCCACCTGACCTCAGCATTCTGAACCTGACTATAAATACTCGCGTTCCTTCCACCCCAGGTAGTTCTGTTTGTGACTTGAAAAAGCCCACTGTGTGGGCGAAACGTAGTCAATAAAGGATCACATTATGCTGCATATGTGTTTATATTTCCATTGTGTCGGTATTTTATACCATTTATTTCCATATATCAATGATCTTGATGAATGAATTACTAGTGATATGAGCAAATTCGCCGATGACACAAAGATAGGTAGGATAATTGATTCAAACGTAGATGTTAGGGAACGTCAGAAGGATTTAGACAAACTCTATTCTTGGTCAGAAAAGTGGCAGATGCAGTTCAATGTATAAAGTAAAAGGACACAAATGCAACTAATGTGACTTTTTATTGTGGCAACGTTTCGCTCTCCAGGAGCTTTATCTAGTCATTACAAACAATACATGGACACAGAGGGTATATAAAGGCTCAGAGTGAGGGGCAATACTAGTGAGGTATCATTTCGATGTTCACTAGTGGTAGTAGTAATAGTAGTAGTAGTAGTACTGACAAAAGTAATACAATATGGTAGAGCAATTAATTCGTACATGAGTAAAAGGATATAAAAGCTATTACTTGGGTAACATAAAAATAGGTTGGGCAAATATAGACTGGAAAGAGGCAGCTTGTTCCAGTGTTCACTCTCTGTAATGTGCTTTGTGTAGTATAACAGGAGAGACTATGTGATGGCAGGGTTTACTGATTTCAGGAGGATTCTTGCTAAGACTTCAGAGATTGTGAAACTGCCGTTGTTTTGTTTAATTGTATTCGAAACAGCGATCAGTGCTGATTCGAGGCACTTGCGTCTGCGGAAATTAGTTTCTTTGATCACTAATTGGGCGTTTCTGAATTTCATGAGATGATTGGTGGAATTTCGGTGTTGTACACAGGCGTTGTTCAAATTATCGTTCCTACATGCGTAAATGTGTTCATTGAGGCGGGTGTCGAGGTTTCTTGCTGTTTCACCTACGTAAATCTTGTCACAGCCTCCACAGGGTATAGTGTAAACTCCTGCATCGACTGGTTCGTGGTGCTTGGATTTTGTCCTGGTTAGATCCTTGATTGAAGTGCTAGAAGCGATGGCGACTCTGGTGTGAGCTTGTGAAAGTACTTTTGAGACGTTCAATGCAACCTGGCTGTTGGGAAGAATTATAACTTTGTTGGGAGTGGTGTTGATGCGTGGAGAATTAATAATATTAAGAGCTCTTTTCTTCCAGTCTTTGATGAAAAAAGAAGGAAAATGTAACTCAGTGAATGTTTGGTGAATGTATGTACATTCCTCGTCAAGAAACTCAGGACTACAAATTCGGTATGCTCTTAGGAAAAACCCGATGATGATGCCTCTTTTGGTCTTGGTGTCTTGACTGGAATAGAAGTGTGTGAGATCATTTTTATTGGTGGGTTTCCGATAAACTTGAAATCTTAAGTTGTTGTCTACTTTGTGAATGAGGACGTCGAGGAAAGGTAGCTTGTCATTGGACTCTTCTTCTAGTTAAACTGGATCGCCGGTTCAACTGCGTTGAGCCTTGCCTGAAGATCCCGTACATCAAAACGTTTGGGAGTTATTACGAGGACGTCGTCCACGTAACTTAACCAAGTGACGCTTGAAGGGATGATGTTGGCGAAGTGTTCGGACTCTAGGTGTTCCATGTATAAGTTGGCTAGGACGGCACTGATGGGGGACCCCATTCCCATGCCGTAGGTTTGTTTGTAGAGCTTGTTATTGAAAGAAAAACAGTTGAAATTAACACAGAGTTCAATTAAGTCAACAAAATTCTCGGGAGGCAGAGGAAGATTAAGGTCCTGATTGACTTTACGTCGTAGAACCTCGATGGCTTTTTTGGTAGGTACTTTGTGAAAAAGGGAAGTCACATCCAAAACTGCTTAGTTTCTTGTTACGGATGGAGAGGTTACGGATGCGGTTGAGAAGGTCGCCTGAGTGTTTAAGATGAGCGGGGCTGATGGTCCCCAGAAGGCAGGAAGATGTTTGGCAAGAACTCCGGCTAGTTTGTGTGGAGCACTGCTTATTAATGACGTGATTGGTCTGAGAGGAATATTGTGTTTATGGGTCTTGGGTAAACCATACATGTGTGCTGGTTTAGGGTTGCTTGGTAACAAGTGCAGAAGTTTCTTCCCTTCTCTAGTGCATTTGAGTATTTGTCTGGTTTTGTATAGAAAATCTTTGGTGATGCGTCTCCCACTGTTGAGTGCTGATGGGTTCTTAAACACTCAGGCGACCTTCTCAACCGCATCCGTAACCTCTCCATCCGTAAGCAGTTTGGATGTGACTTCCCTCTTCACAAAAGTACCTATCAAAAAAGCCATCGAGGTTCTACGGCGTAAAGTCAATCAGGATCTTAATCTTCCTCTACCTCCCGGAGATTTTGTTGACTTGATTGAACTCTGTGTTAATTTCAACTGTTTTTCTTTCAATAACAAGCTCTACAAACAAACCTACGGCATGGGAATGGGGTCCCTCATCAGTGCCGTCCTAGCCAACTTATACATGGAACACCTAGAGTCCGAACACTTCGCCAATATCATCCCTTCAAGCGTCACTTGGTTACGTTACGTGGACGACGTTCTCGTAATAACTCCCAAACGTTTTGATGTACGGAATCTTCAGGCAAGGCTCAACGCAGTTGAACCGGCGATCCAGTTTACACAAGAAGAAGAGTCCAATGACAAGCTACCTTTCCTCGACGTCCTCATTCACAAAGTAGACAACAACCTAAGATTTGAAGTTTATCGGAAACCCACCAATAAAAATGATCTCATACACTTCTATTCCAGTCAAGACACCAAGACCAAAAGAGGCATCATCATCGGGTTTCTCCTAAGAGCATACCGAATTTGTAGTCCTGAGTTTCTTGACGAGGAATGTACATACATTCACCAAACATTCACTGAGTTACATTTTCCTTCTTTTTTCATCAAAGACTGCAAGAAAAGAGCTCTTAATATCATTAATTCTCCACGCATCAACACCACTCCCAACAAAGTTATAATTCTTCCCAACAGCCAGGTTGCATTGAACGTCTCAAAAGTACTTTCACAAGCTAACACCAGAGTCGCCATCGCTTCTAGCACTTCAGTCAAGGATCTAACCAGGACAAAATCCAAGCACCACGAACCAGTCAATGCAGGAGTTTACACTATACCCTGTGGAGGCTGTGACAAGATTTACGTAGGTGAAACAACAACCTCGACACCCGCCTCAATGAACACATTTACGCATGTAGGAACGATAAGTTGAACAACGCCTGTGTACAACACCGAAATTCCACCAATCATCTCATGAAATTCAGAAACGCCCAATTAGTGATCAAAGAAACTAATTTCCGCAGACGCAAGTGCCTCGAATCAGCACTGATCGCTGTTTCGAATACAATTAAACAAAACAACGGCAGTTTCACAATCTCCGAAGTCTTAGCAAGAATCCTCCTGAAAACAGTAAACCCTGCCATCACATAGTCTCTCCTGTTATACTACACAAAGCACATTACAGAGAGTGAACACTGGAACAAGCTGCCTCTTTCCAGTCTATATTTGCCCAACCTATTTTTATGTTACCCAAGTAATAGCTTTTATATCCTTTTACTCATGTACGAATTAATTGCTCTACCATATTGTATTACTTTTGTCTCTACTACTACTACTACTACTACTACTATTACTACTACCACTAGTGAACATCGAAATGGTACCTCACTAGTATTGCCCCTCACTCTGAGCCTTTATATACCCTCTGTGTCCACGTATTGTTTGTAATGGCTTGATAAAGCTCCTGGAGAGCGAAACGTTGCCACAATAAAAAGTCACATTAGTTGCATTTGTGTCCTTTACTTTACATATTGAACATTAAAATGGTATAAAATACCGACAGATTGTTAGGTAAGACACATATGCAACAGTTAGGTATCTTTGTTACGAAACGTTTCGCCTACACAGTAGGCTTCTTCAGTCGAGTACAGAAAAGTTGATAGAAGCAGAAGATACTTGAAGACGATGTAATCAGTCCATCACCCTTAAAGTTTTGAGGTGGTCAGTCCCTCAGTCTGGAGAAGAGCATTGTTCCGTTGTCTGAAACAATATTGTTTCAGACAACGGAACAATGCTCTTCTCCAGACTGAGGGACTGACCACCTCAAAACTTTAAGGGTGATGGACTGATTACATCGTCTTCAAGTATCTTCTGCTTCTATCAACTTTTCTGTACTCGACTGAAGAAGCCTACTGTGTAGGCGAAACGTTTCGTAATAAAGATACCTAACTGTTGCATATGTGTCTTACCTAACACTTTACATATTGTCGGTAATTCTACCAACTTTATTACAGTTCAATGTAGATAAATGCAAGGTTCTGAAGCTTGGGAGTGTCTATAACCCTAGCACTTATAAATTAAATAATGTAGAACTTAGCCATACAGATTGCGAAAAGGACTTGGGGGTTGTGGCAAGCAGCAACCTTAAACCAAGACAGGAATGCCTAAGCGTACGTAATAAGGCAAATAGATTATTGGGATTTATATCAAGAAGTGTAAGCAACAGAAGTCCAGCTTTATACGTCATTAGTAAGGCCTCACCTAGATTATGCAGCTAGTTCTGGTCTCCATATTACAGAATGGACATAAATTCGTTAGAAAACATTCAGCGTAGGATGACTAAATTAATACATAGCATTAGAAATCTTCATTATGAAGAAAGATTGAAGACTCTTAAGTTACATTCACTTGTTAGACGAAGAATGAGGGGAGACATGATCGAAGTGTATAAGTGGAAGATAGGTATTAATAAAGGGGATGTAAAGTAAAAGGACACAAGTGCAACTAATGTGACATTGTTAGGTAAGACACATATGCAACAGTTAGACAACTTTATTCCGAAACGTTTCGCCTACACAGTAGGCTTCTTCAGTCGAATACAGAAAGTAGGCAGGAACAGTAGAGATGTGAAGACGATGTAATCAGTCCATCACCCTTAAAGTCGTAGAATTTGAGGTTATCAGTCCCTCGGCCTGGGGAAGTTCAGTTCCATAGTCAGGAACTATCTGATAGTTCCTGACTATGGAACTGAACTTCTCCAGGCCGAGGGACTGATAACCTCAAATTCTACGACTTTAAGGGTGATGGACTGATTACATCGTCTTCACATCTCTACTGTTCCTGCCTACTTTCTGTATTCGACTGAAGAAGCCTACTGTGTAGGCGAAACGTTTCGGAATAAAGTTGTCTAACTGTTGCATATGTGTCTTACCTAACAACCTGTCGGTATTGTATACCATTTTGATAATGTGACATTCATTGTGACAACGTTTCGCTCTCCAGAAGCTTTATCAAGCCATTACAATGGCTTGAT
Source organism: Cherax quadricarinatus (assembly GCF_026875155.1). NCBI lineage: Eukaryota > Metazoa > Arthropoda > Malacostraca > Decapoda > Parastacidae > Cherax > Cherax quadricarinatus. Next base: position 49,444,518 of record NC_069409.1, read on the forward strand.
AAAGCTCCTGGAGAGCGAAACGTTGCCACAATGAATGTCACATTACTTGCACTTGTGTCCTTTTGCTTTACATATTGTCGGTAATTCTACCAACTTTATTACAATAAAGGGGATATAAATACGGTCTTGAGGATATCTCTCCAAGAGAGAACCCGCAGTAATGGATTTAAATTAGGTAAGTTTAGATTTAGAAACGACACAGGAAAGTATTGGTTTGGAAATAGGGTAGTTGATGAGTGGAACAGTCTACCTATGTGTGTGATGAATGGTTTGAAAAACCGACAAGTTGAAGATTCCTGAATCTTTATTCAGGAAACGTTTCGCCACACAGTGGCTTCATCAGTCCAATACAAAGAGGAAGGCGTAAGGAGAGGAGGAGAATGAGGTAATCAGTCCCTCAACCTGGAGTCGATGTGTTCAGTCCATCAATCTTGTAGAATGTACAGCATAGGGTCGTAGACGTGGCTTATATACTGTAGTGAGGTGAGGTGAAGCAGGCGGAGGCGGGGTCATAGTGGTACCATCCACTAGTCGAAGTAGGTCTTCGTCCAAAGGTTGAACAAGTGTTGAAGAATTCTTTGTAACAAGATCCCATGATGCTGCCGTGTCTGACAGTTGTGATGAATGGTTTGAAAAGCCGACAAGTTGAAGATTGAGACACTTATGCAGCATATGGGAATCTTTATTCAGGAAACGTTTCGCCACACAGTGGCTTCATCAGTCCAATACAAAGAGGAAGGCGTAAGGAGAGGAGGAGTATGAGGTAATCAGTCCCTCAGCCTGGAGTCGATGTGTTCAGTCCATCAATCTTGTAGAATGTACAGCATAGGGCCGTAGACGTGGCTTATATACTGTAGTGAGGTGAGGTGAAGCAGGCAGAGGCGGGGTCATAGTGGTACCATCCACTAGTCATAAGAACATAAGAACATAAGAAAGGAGGAACACTGCAGCAGGCCTGTTGGCCCATACTAGGCAGGTCCTTTACAATTCATCCCACTAACAAACAAAGAGGAAGGCGTAAGGAGAGGAAGAGTATGAGGTAATCAGTCCCTCAGCCTGGAGTCGATGTGTTCAGTCCATCAATCTTGTAGAATGTACAGCATAGGGCCGTAGACGTGGCTTATATACTGTAGTGAGGTGAGGTGAAGCAGGCGGAGGCGGGGTCATAGTGGTACCATCCACTAGTCGAAGTAGGTCTTCGTCCAAAGGTTGAACAAGTGTTGAAGAATTCTTTGTAACAAGATCCCATGATGCTGCCGTGTCTGACAGTTGTGATGAATGGTTTGAAAAACCGACAAGTTGAAGATTGAGACACTTATGCAGCATATGGTACCACTATGATCCAGCATCATGGGATCTTGTTACAAAGAATTCTTCAACACTTGTTCAACCTTTGACGAAGACCTACTTCGACTAGTGGATGGTACCACTATGACCCCGCCTCCGCCTGCTTCACCTCACCTCACTACAGTATATAAGCCACGTCTACGGCCCTATGCTGTACATTCTACAAGATTGATGGACTGAACACATCGACTCCAGGCTGAGGGACTGATTACCTCATACTCCTCCTCTCCTTACGCCTTCCTCTTTGTATTGGACTGATGAAGCCACTGTGTGGCGAAACGTTTCCTGAATAAAGATTCCCATATGCTGCATAAGTGTCTCAATCTTCAACTTGTCGGTTTTTTCAAACCATTCATCACAACTGTCAGACACGGCAGCATCATGGGATCTTGTTACAAAGAATTCTTCAACACTTGTTCAACCTTTGGACGAAGACCTACTTCGACTAGTGGATGGTACCACTATGACCCCGCCTCCGCCTGCTTCACCTCACCTCACTACAGTATATAAGCCACGTCTACGGCCCTATGCTGTACATTCTACAAGATTGATGGACTGAACACATCGACTCCAGGCTGAGGGACTGATTACCTCATACTCTTCCTCTCCTTACGCCTTCCTCTTTGTATTGGACTGATGAAGCCACTGTGTGGCGAAACGTTTGCTGAATAAAGATTCCCATATGCTGCATAAGTGTCTCAATCTTCAACAGTCTACCTAGTTGGGTTATTGAGGCTAGGACTTTGGGTAGTTTCAAATTTAGGTTGGATAAATATGAGTGAGAGGGGTTGGATTTGAGTGGGACTTTCACATCAGAGCTTATTTCTTGGGTAGCATTGAAAATTGTGTTGGGGAAGTGTTTCGTTAGTGGGATGAATTGTAAAGGCCCTTTCCCTATAGGGGCCAACGGGGCCTGCTGCAGTTTTTCCCCCTTTTCTTATTTCTTGTGTTCTTATGTTTTTTTTAACAGTCTTTGGTGGGGAGAACCTATCAAAAGCCTTACAAAAAATCTAAGTAAATAATTCAATTCTTTTTTCGTGATAAACGGGCCTCAAAACTTTACTGAAAATTTTTTAAAAATTTTTATTTAGACAAAACGGCCTCTCGTGAATCCATCCCTGATTTACATTAATCAGATTATTTTAAACCAGAGGGTTTTTCTTATAATCTCAGCTATAATTGACTCTAAAATTTTTGCCTCCAATTGGAAGTAGATAAAAGGGTTCAGAAAAAGGGCAGTTGAAAAATTTTAACACGGGGCAACTTTTGGGGTATGGCAATTAAACAAAAGGGCAGTAAAATTTGTGATCCTTTATTAAATGGGGTTTTTCCGGCCCCCCACAGGGGGCCTTTTTCAAGCACAAACAAAACTCCCGGGGGGGAAGGGGAACGCGAGTATTTAGCCCGGCGGGGTTTCCGGGAAAGAATGCTGCATCTTTTGATTTTTCCGAGTTGGTTTAGAGCCCAAAAAATTTGGGGAAATTTGGAAAGGAGATGGACAAGTTTGTGAGCAGCCCTTTCACAGTTTTTAAATGGGGGATAGGGATGAAAAAGTTTCTTGGAAAGTGGTTCAAAGCAATGTTATAGAAGCCACTTTTTTCTGGTTAAAAGGTTGTCGGAATAGAAATAATTTTGATGCCCAAGGTTATTCGGTATTGGGGTTTTGGTTTCTGGGGGGGTTTTAAAGGGTCTTGGTTTTTTGGGTGGTTTATTCAAGTGGTTTGTTTTAAAAAAATTTAAACGGGGTTTGTGTCGCGGGGGGGGGCTTTCCTTGGGGGGTCCGTCGCCCTGCTTGGTATTGGTGTTCTGAAATCTTTTTGGGGGTCCCTTGATTTTTCGCCCACGTATAATTTTGTTCAGTTTTTTAAAGGGTTTTATGTTACCCCTGCAAAATGGAGGTTTTCCCTTTCCTACTACGGGTTGATGTCCTTTGGTCGGGGTTGTGGGGGTAGATATTTGGGAAAATTTTTTTGGGGCAAAGATTTTGGGAAACATTTTTGGGGCAATGGAGTTGGGGGGAAAGGACTAAACTCTTCTCGGCATTTGTCTTTTTCTGGGGGGTTTTAAAGATTTTTAGTGCTCGCCTCTGCAGTCTCTGATAAAGGAAAACAAAGGATAGGGGGTTTTGGAAAATCCCCTTTTCAATTATATGCATTTTTTTCCTAAAGGGAAATTTCCGTTGCTGCAGTTTCTGATGCACGCAGGAAGAAGCCTATAATTAACCCACGTTTGGGTTTTTTGGTGTCGTGGTGAGAGAAAAGGGGTGGAGAAGATCTTTTGGGGGGGGGGTTTTCGATAATTTTAAAAAAACGAAGTTCGTGGTCAGTTTTCCCAGAGAAAACATAAAGGGAAAAAGGGGAAGGGGGTTTTCGACCTCTTTTTAAAGTGGGGAACTGGATTGAAGGCTCGACCGGTTTGGAGTTTGTTTTGGAGAGCTTAAACGTTAAAGCTTTGGGATTATGGGGGAGAATGTCTAAAAACATAAGGGGAGCCGGGTGACAAGGGAAGGAATAATGGTGGAGAAACGTTCCTTCTAGTGTTCCCATGTATGGTTCGCTAGGACGGCACGAGGGGCAAACCCCAGGGTGGGCCCAAAAAGTCTGCTGAAAGGGTGTTTTTCCCAAAAGAGAAACACAAAACCCAAACACATAGTTCAACCGGGGTTCGATGAATCGTTTGGCGGGAAGGGGGAAAAAAACAAAAAAATCGTAAATTTTTCTTCCCGAAAGAGATCGATGGCTTGTTTAGTAATTATTTGTGAATGGGAAAATCCGTCAAGGCGGGAAAATTTTCTTGTTCCTGATGTTGATGTTGCCATCGATCTCTTGCGAAAGGGAAAATTGCCGATTCATTGATTTTCCCCAATTCCCAGCCAGCGACTTCATGCCCCTGGTTGAACTTGTTTTTGGCTTTACGGGGTTTATTTTTTAAAAACACCTCTTTCAGCAACTTTTGGACTCCCATTTTTTCGCCCCTCAGTGCACCCCTACGAACCTATACATGGAACATAAAAAGCCGAACGTTTTCCCCCTCCACCATTATTCCTTCGCCTGTCCCTGGCTCCTTTAATGTTGACGACATTCTCCTCAAACTCCTAAACGCTTCAACGTTCAAGTTTCTCCAAGACAAGCTAAACCCCGGGTCGAGCCTTCAACCCCAGTTCACATTTGAAGAAGGGGTTTCGACAACACCCCTTCCTTTCCTTGATGTTCTACTCTCCCCAAAGCTCCCACGAACTTCGTTTTAAAGTCTATCAAAAAACCCACCAACCAAACGTCTTCTCCACTTCTACTTCCCCAACAAAACCCCAAAAAACCAAACGGGGTGAAATTTTTGGGCTTCTTCCTGCGTGCACTCAGAATCTGCGGGCAACAAATTTCCTTGGGGAAAAATTAAACTAAAATTTTGAACGGGTTTTTTTTCCCAAAATTTCCACTATCCTCGTCACTTCATCAGGGGATTTGCAGAGGGCCCGAGCACAAAACATCTTCAACAAAACCCAGAAAAGGGACCTGCCGAGAAAGAGATAAATAGCCCTTTCCCCCCAACTCCATTCCCAAAACATGTTTCCAACATCTTTCCCAAAACTTTCTTTCCCCAAGTATTTTACCTCCACAACCACCCCATCAAGGACATCCCATATTAGGCGGGAAAAAAGCCTCCATCCTCTGCGGGGGGTTATACATAATCCCTTTTTTATGCTGCAACAAGTTATACGGGGCAAACATAAAGGGGAAACCTCCAAACACTTATTTCAAACCCCAAATACCAAGCGGGTCTGACGAAAACAAGGAATGCCTGCTACAACACCGAAATTTTCCCCACAACCACTTGAAAAACACAGAAACTCAAGATTTAAATCGCCACAGAAGACAACATTTCAATACCGAAAATCCTAATCTCATTTAATTTCTATCCCCGAAAACCCTTAAACCGGGAATTTAGGGGCTTTTTTAATAACTAGCTGAACCACTTGCCAAAAACTTTTTCACGCTACCCCCACATAAGAAAAACCTGTAAAAGGTTTCTCTCAAAAAACTTGTCCATCCCCCTTTCCAAGCTCCCCAAAGTTTTTGGGACTCTACAACCCAACTGGGTACATCATCAATGAAAGAATTCTTCACCTGACCTCAGGGGGGTATAAAATACTCCGTTCCTTCCCCCCCGGGGATTTGTTTGGGGACTTAAAAAGCCCACTGTGGGGGCAAAAACGTAGTCAAAAAAGGGAAATCAAAATTATACTGCTTTTTGTTTTTTATATTCCCCATTGTGTGGGATTTTATCCCTTTATTTCCAACTTTGGGTATCTTTTTTTGGGGGAAAAACGTTTCGCCACACAGGGGGTTTTCATAAACCATACAAAGGAAATCTGATGAACAAAAAAAGGTATACAATACCTAAAATTTCTACGATTTTAAAGGGGGTTTTGGGACTGTTTACTTTCGTCTTCCCATCTCTACTTTTCCCTGCCAAACTTTCTGTATTCGACTGAAAAAAGGCCTACTGTGTGGGCGAAACTTTTTCGGAATAAAGTTGTCTAACTGTTGTATGTGCCCTTACCTAACAACAAAGGGGGAATTTTGAAAAACAAGGAAATGAGGTAATCAGCCCCTCAACCTTGATTCCAATGTGGTCAGTCCACCATGAGCTTTCCCCTTTTCTTTTGAGTCCCTTGTGAGGGGACTCTATCGAAGGCTTTACTAAAACCCAAAAAACATATCATATTCCCCTTTTCACTGTCAACTGCCTAAATGTTCTATTGAAGAAACGTCATAAATTTGTCGGGGGAAAAGACCTCTCGTGAATCCATGCTGAGATTCATTTATCAATTATGCTCTTTTAAGGTGGCTTCGGATAAAGTCGGCTAAGTTTGGTAAGACACAAATGCAACAGTTTGCAACTTTATTCCGGAACTTTCGCCTACACGGTAGGGTTTTTCAGTCGAATACCCGAAAGTTGGCAGGGGAAAAGTAGAGAAGTGAAGGGGCGATGGGAAACAGCCAAACACCCCTTTAAAATCGAGAATTTGAGGTTGTCAGTCCCTCGGCCCGGAGAAATTCAAATTCCATAGTCAAGGGAAAATCTGAAAAATCAAGGACAGTTTCGGGGGAACCCTTTAAATTCTGTTTGGGAAAGGGGAGGTGCGGGGTAGTAGTAGTAGTAGGGAAATGTATATTAAGTAGTAGTAGTAGTATTAGTAGTAGTAGTAGTAGTTTAAGGCAACTGAGAGGTCGTCCCCCCCAGATCCAACCCTTCTCAAAGGGAAAAACTTTTCCAAGGTTTTTCCCCCGTACCCAAATGCCACGTGTTGCAGTGTTGACAAGAAAGAACATCAAAATGGTTTTACAATTTCCGACAGGGTTTTTAGGGAAGCACATAAAGCAACAGTTAGGGCAATTTTTTTTTCCCAAACGTTTCGCCTACCAGTAGGGTTTTTCAAGGGAATTTTAGAAAAATAGGCAGGAAAAAGTAAGGGGTGAAGGGCATGTAATCAGTCCATCACCCCTTTAAAATCGTAGAAATTTTAGGTTGGGCCCTCCCCGGGCCGGGGGAATTCAGTTCCAAAATCAGGGAAATATCTGAAATCAAGGGACAGTGCGGAACTTAAATACTGTCGGGAAGGGGAGGTGCAGGGTGTAGTAAATAGTAGTATAGTAGTAGTGAAGGCAACTGAGAAAGGGCAAGTCCCTCTCAGATTCCCAAAAAATTCCCCACAGAAAAGCTTGTCCAAGGTGGTTTTTTGTACCAAGATGCCCCGTGTTGCAGTTTTTGACAAGAGAACATCAAAAGGAAAACAAACGACAGGTTTTAGGGGAAGACACATTTTGCAACATTAGACAACTTTATTCCCAAACGTTTTGCCTACACAGTTGGCCCTTTTTCGTCGAATACAGAAAGTAGGCAAAGGGAAAAGTAGAGATGTGGAAGGGCATGTAATCATCCATCACCCTTAAAAACGTTAAATTTTAGGGGTTTTTTCAGTCCCCGGCCCGGAGAAGTTCATTCCTTTGTCAGGGAATATTTTTTTAAAAATCAAAACGACAAATGCCGGGGACTTAAATACTGCGGAAAGGGGAGGTTCAGGGTAGGGAGTAGTAGTAGTTTTGTAGGAGTAGTAATTAGAGGCAAAAATGGAGGTCATTTTTTCCCTCTCAATCCAACCCTTCTCCCCAGGGAAAACTTGTCCAAGGTGTTTTTTTGTACCCAAAATGCCACGTGTTGCAGTTTTTCTGACAAAAATGAAAAACAAAAAGGGATACAAAACCGACAGGTTGGGTTAAAGGGAAGACACAAAATAACAGTTTTGACAACTTTATTCCCAAACTTTCGCCTTTTCACAGTACTTTTTCAGTCGAATACAGAAAAATAGGCGGGAAAAGTAAGGGTGTGAAGACGATGTAATCAGGGCCATCACCCCAAAAATCGTAGAATTTGAGGTTTTCAGTCCCCCCGGCCTGGGGAATTTATTCCATAGTCGGAACTATCTAAATCAAGCGACGGGGCGGAGACTTAAATACTGTTGGAAGGAAGGTGCAGGGTAGTTTGTAGTAGTAGTATAGTAGTAGTAGTAGTAGTTTTGTGGAGGCAAATGAGAGGGCATGTCCCTCTCAGATCCCAAACCCTTTTTCACCCTTTAAAAGCTTTTCCCCAAAGGGGTTTTCTGTACCAAGAAGCCACTTTTTTGCAGTGTCCGACAAGATGAACATCAAAAAAGGATTTCAATACCGACAGGGTTTTTAGGTAAGACACATATGCAAAAAAGTTAGACAACTTTTATTCCGAAAAGTTTTGCCACACAGTAGGCTTCTTCATTCGAATACAGAAAGAGGGGAGGAAAAAGTAGAGATGTGAAGACGATGTAATCATCCTTACCCTTTAAAATCGTAGAATTTGAGGTTTTTCGTCCCTCGGCCTGGGGAAATTCTTCCATATCAGGAACAAACTGGATCAAACGACCCGTGCGGAGACTTTAAAAACTGTCGGGAAAGGGGGGTGCAGGGGGTTTTGTAAATAAATAGAGTAGTATAGTAGTTGAGAGGGAACTGAGGGTCAAGTCCCCCCCCCCTCCCCCCCCCCTTTCCAAACCCCTTTCACATAAAAACTTGTCCAAGGTTTTTTCTGTTTCCAAAATGCCCGTTGTTGCAGTGTCTGAAAGGGGAACATCAAAATGGTATACAAAAACCGACAGGTTGGGTTTGGTAAGACCATATGCAACAGTTTGACAACTTTTTCCCAAAAGTTTTTGGGCCCCCCAGTAGGGTTCTTCATCAAAACAGAAAATAGGCAGGAACAGTAAAATGTGAAGGGCGATGTAATCATCCATCACCCCCAAAAATCGAGAATTTGAAAAGGGTTTTTCATCCCTCGGCCCGGGGGAAAATTCTTTTCCATAGTCAGGGAATATCTGAAGTCAAAACGACAGTGGGGGGAGACTTAAATACTGTCGGGAAAGGAGAGGTGCAGGGTTGTAGTTGTAGTAGTAGTAGTATAGTAGTAGTAGTAGTAGTATGAGAGGCAAAATGAAGGTCCAAAGTCCCTCTCGAACCAAAACCCCTTTTCACATGAAAAGGGGTTGCCAAGGTTTTTCTGTACCAAAATCCACGTGTTGCAGTTCCCGCCAAGATGAACATCAAAAAGGGGATTTCAATACCGAAAAGGTTGTAGGTTAAAAAACATATGGGAACAGTTAGACAACTTTATTCCCAAAAAAGTTTTTGCCTACACATAGGCTTTTTCAGTCCCAATACAGAAAGTAGGGGGGAACAGTAGAGATGGGGAAGACGAAAGTAATCCCGTCCCACCCTTAAAATCCCTTTGAAATTTAGGGGTTTTCAGTCCCTCGGGCCGGGGAAGTTCAGTTCCCCTAGTAGAAAATATCGAAGAACAAGCGACAGTGCGGAGACTTAAAATTTTCTGTCGGAAGGAGAGGGGCAGGGGAAATAGGTTTGTGTAGAAATATAGTAGGGAAAAAAAAACCTGTTTGGGTGAATTTATTTTGGCTAGCCCGGGCAGTGGGTAACGCGACGGGTGGGGTTTTGAGACTCTATACCGCGGGTTCAATCCCGGGCCGGGGGGATGGTTTATTTGCAATCGTTTTCATTACGATTTCTTTAAATCATGTTGGGCGGCAGTTTAAGGGACTTGAAACTAAGGGGTTTCCCTCACGGCCCCCGCTACTGGGGATTCGTCTGTAAAAACTTATTTGTGGTCACAGGGTGCCTGTGCTAACTTTTTCCCATGGGGTAAAATAACCCAGTTGGAAAGAAACTTATTTGTGCTACTGGGCTAGTGGCTAAAGCGACGGGCTGGGGTTTTGAGACCTATGACCGCGGGTTCAATTTCCCGGGGGGGGGTTTTATTTTTTTTTTTCCCCCCCAAAGTGTCATTACGATTTCTTAAGTCAGGTTTACGGCATGAAAAGGGGTTGAGCTAGAGTTCGTCCGGCCCCCGCTAGCTGGAGATTCGTCGTAAAAACTTGCATTTGTGGTCACAGAGGTGCCTTTTGCTAAAATTTCCTATTTTTGTAGGGAAAAATACCTATTTGGAAAGAATCTTATTGTGGGTAGCTGGGCTGGGGGCTAACGCCGGGCGGGGTGGAGTTTTTAACCCCTATGGGCCGCGGGTTTTAATCCCCGGGGGGGGGGGAAAGGTTTTTTAAGTCAAGCAAAGGGTTTTTTCCCCTTGTAGGTTCTGTCACAAAAATCTTCAAAAACAATCCTGAACTCCCTTCCAAAAAGTCGTATAAATTTTAAATTCCCCCTCAAGAAAAATTTCCCAAACAAAATACTAAAAATTAAAGTCTCCTAGAAATTCTTTCATTATCTGCCCTTTGGGCCCCAACAATTTTTCCCCCCATAGTAGGCTCCCTTTGGGCTCCATCTAATTTTTGGGGGGGCGGTAAAATCACCCCAAAAAACCCTTTTTATTTCCCCTCTGAAAATTTTATCCCAAAAAAACTGTATGTTTTTACTTCAGACTTAATACCCGTTTTTTTTTCAAAAGTTTTAAGGGTTTCGGAATTTCAATGCCCCCACCCCCTTCCCCATACTCTATTTTAAATTTGGGGCAATTTAAAACCCGAATGTGACATTCCGCAGGGATTTCCGACTTTTTGAATTAAACCACTCTCAGGGTTTTGGCCCAAAAACATCAATGGGTTTCCCGCACTAGCAAATTAAACTCAATCGTTTCCCTCTTATTTCCTAGGGACTACGGGGTATTACATAATAAAAATTGAAAGACCCCTCCTTTCTCTTTACCCTTCCTTTCTCATTTTGTTTTTTTTAATAAACCCATTTTCTGTCCCCTTTTCATCCAATGTCACTGGCTTTTCAATATTACCTCGTTCTGCTTTTTTCTTTGTTCCCCCAGGGAATTTTAAATATTTAAATACACTGGGACTTCACTGTTTTCCCGCCAAAACCCATACCACTAACTTTCCTAGTTTAAAATACTAACAGCCCCTCCACTGCAGTTGCCCGTGCCCCACCCCAGACCTAAAGGGGTAAGTGAACTCCATTTCCCCGGCATACATGTCATTTCTGCCAAGAAGAGGGCCCAGTTGTCGATGAAGTTACCGCATTTTCCTTACAGTATTTGTCCCGCCAGCAATTGGGCACCCCAAATTTCCCTGGACAACCCTTCATTTTTAAACCCCCCCCTTGGCAAAATACCACATATGACAGGGTTTTCCCCCCCTTTCTCCTAATTAATTTTTTATTGCTGACCTGTACCCGCTAATCGGGCTTCACTTTCCCATGTCTGCCAAAATCGTTGCCCCCCAGCACTGAACAATAATGGATTGGGTCCCCTTTTCCTCTCATTTTGTTCCCTCCCAAAGGGTAAAAAATATCCTCCATTTCCCCCCCCAAGAAACAAACTCTTGTCCCCCTAATTTCCCGCCTTCAAGCAAATGCCCTGTCCATATACCTAACTTGGCTATCCCCAAAAAACAAAAAATTTTTCTTACCTTCCTTTGGGTTTTGTTCGTCGTGACGTTTCCCCTAGTCACTCACTTTTGTCGGGTACACTGAAAATTTTATTAGGTTTTTCCCCAACATTTCCACGGCAGTCTCTTTTTTCTTCATCGTTTTTTTACCTTTCCATTCGTCTTCTTGATCGTAAAATTCGTTCCCGGCTGTCCAGCCCCCTGACCAGTTTTCCTTTTTTGACCTGAGGACTCAAAACAGGGGGGACTACTATGAATCTTTTGTTTTTTCCCCGGGGCAGTCGCCGAATCTCCCTCTTCGCCCCCTCCCCATTTTTTCCTTAATGTTGGGAAAGTTCTCGATGGAGGGCATCTTGCTTCAGTTTTGTAGAGAGCGCGGGAAACCCGGGGCTTAACAGAGTAATACAGGGCACCACTGACTAAATACACGACAAACCCCTGAGCCCCCCCAATACCCCGTCACTAAATGTTAAGTTTCACTTTACCACTTAGTGAGGGGTTTTAGGCACCGGGGCGGGGGTCTGAGGGTTTGGGTTTGGTGAGAACGAGTTGTGCTTCATCCCCGTTTTTTCAAATGGCCCCCCCCCCCCTGGAGTTTGTGGAAAGGGCACAGGTGTACCTTTTTTCGTCTCTGGGTTTCAGGCACTTTGATGCTCCCTTCAGGCGGACCGCAAATCTCAGCCTGTCTCGCCTACCCTTTTTTTTCCCTTTGGGGGAAAAATCCCCAGGGGGTGGTGCAGACGCCTGCGTGGGAAGGTTTGGGGGTGTGGGGGTACGGGTTGGGAGTGAGGTCTCTGATAGAGATTGTTTTATCGTGGAAAAAGTTGATGTTACTCTTTGCAAGTCCCGGTGAGTATTCGAGGGAAGAACCCAGGGGGGGACTATGAAAATGCTTTTTAGGGGTTTTCCATCGGGTTTTGGGGTTTAGGGTGCTTGTGCTTTTTAAAAAACTGCAATCTCGGGTGAAAAAGATGAAAAGAAGACGTGTAAAGGCTTGTTTTAGTAAATACATTCTTTTTCAAGAAAACAAAGGGGTGGAAAATCAAAGAGCCCCAAGAAGAAGCCAAATTGGGGCTCCTCTTTAGTGTGTGTGTTTTTGAGTTGTTGAAGAATTAAGATCGTCCTTTTTTGGGAGGGTTTAAATGCACTTTGAAAGGGGAAATTTGTCCTGTGGGGGATCTGCAAGGGGGACGTCGAGAAAAGGAAGTTTTTCCATCTCTTTTGATAAATAAATTTAATTTATGGTTTGGGGTGCATTGACCCTTGGGGGGGCCTGGTTATTGAGGGGCGTCTCGATAGAAAACCAATATAAATCAACCCTATCTTAGGGCCGTAA
>NC_069409.1:49457649-49626321 GCF_026875155.1 Cherax quadricarinatus
GCATACTTTGGGGTTTGTTTTGCTTAGTAATCTTCCCAGCTTAAATCGGTTTTGGATTTGGGTTTTACTTGGTCCCACTTTATGTTTTTGTTATTGAAGTTGTTTGGGGGCTCCCCGTACTAGTTCATTAGGTCTCTGGGACTCCACGCATACATGTTGAACCTCAATTATGTTGTGATCGGAAAAATTTTTTTTTTTTGAATGGTGACATTTCTTATCAGATCATCATTTTAGTGAAGATGAGGTCTAATGTATTCTTCAGTCTAGTAGGCTCTATTTTTGCGGGTTTTTAAATTAAATTTTTTGTGCAGAGATTTAAAAGATCGTGTGAGTGTGAGTTTTTCATCAGAGCTGCCTCCTGGTGTTATTACTGCAACAATATTATTTGCTATATTCCTCCTTTTTAGGTGCCTTAAGTTGAAATCCCCCAGGAGCAAGATGTTGGGTGCAGGAGCTGGAAGATTTCCAGACAGTGGTCAATTTTTAAAGCTGTTCCTGGAATTGCTGGGATGTTGCACCCGGGAGGCTTGTAGACTACCACAATGACTAGTTTTGGTTCTCGACCTTTACTGCTAAAACTTCCACTACATCATTTGAGGCATTTAGCAGTTCTGTGCAAACAAGTGACTCTGCAATGTACAGGCCACCCCCCCCCTTTTTTGCCTGTTCACTCTGTCACATCTGTATAGGTTGTAACCTGGGATCCATATTTCGTTGTCCAAGTGATCCTTTATGTGGGTTTCAGTGAAAGCCGCGAACATTGCCTTTGCCTCTGAAAGCAGTCCATGGATGAAAGGTATTTTGTTGTTTGTTGCTGGCTTTAGACCCTGTATATTTGCAAAGAAGAATGTCATCGGACTGGTGGTATTGTTGGTACTGGGGGGGGGATTTTTTTTCCGGCATTAGTATCTGTATCTGTTGGTTTGGAGTGGAGGCCATCGACTGTGGTTCCACTCCAGGAATGACTGGATTTGGTGTACGATTTCTGCCATTTCCTGCCAGATTACCCAAACTCCTGATACATCTGTCAAGTTCTTCCAATCTTTCAACTTTATCATTCCATGAATTGAGCATGGACACGGGGGTCGTCCCACAGTTACTAAAAACAACAGACATAGCCCCACTCCACAAAGGGGGCAGTAAAGCAACGGCAAAGAACTACAGACCAATAGCACTAACATCCCATATCATAAAAATCTTTGAAAGGGTCCTAAGAAGCAAGATCACCACCCATCTAGAAACCCATCAGTTACACAACCCAGGGCAACATGGGTTTAGAAGAGGTCGCTCCTGTCTGTCTCAACTATTGGATCACTACGACAAGGTCCTAAATACACTAGAAGACAAAAAGAATGCAGATGTGTTCGCATCGCTATTGGGCCGTGCGGACGTGCTGCGCAGTAGCTCCTGATTGAGTTGGCTTTTGCGCAGTGTTGACGTGTACTTGGCTCTGTGAAGACCTGTTTGCGCGCTCTCTACAATTGAAGCAAGATGCCCTCCATCGAGCAACTTTACCAACAGCTTAAGGAAGAATTGAGGTTGGCGAATATGGAAATTCGGCGACTGACCGAGGAAAACAAAAAGATTCGGAGTAGTCCTCCTGTTTTGAGTCCTCAGGTCAAAAAGGGGAAACTGGTCAGTGGCTGGAAAACAGGGAAAGAAGTTGACGATCAAGAAGACGAATGGAAAGGTAGAAACGATGAAGAAAAGGAGACTGCCGTGGAAACTGTTGTGGAAACATCCAATACATTCTCAGTGCTACCCGACGAATGTGATCGAATACTGGGAACGTCACGACAAAAAGTTATTAAGGAAGGTACGAATATTGTTTTTTGTTGGGATAGCCAAGTTAGGTTATGGATAGGGCGTTCTGCTTAAAAGGACAGGAGTAGGAGACAGAGAGTTTGCTTTCCTGGGGCTGGGATGGAGGATATTGTTAGCCGTCTGGATGACATCATGAAGGGGTAAGGGGAGCAATCCTATTATCTGTCTCAGTGCTGGAGGCAACGATGTTGCAGACGTAGGAGTGAGGACCTGATTAGCAGGTATAGGTCAGCAATAGAAATAATTAGAAGTAAGGGTGGAACCCTCTCATATGTGGTATTTTGCCAAGGAGGGGAGTTGGAAGTGAATGGTTGTCCAGGGCAATTGGTGTCAATTGCTGGCTGGACAAATACTGTAAGGAAAATGCGGTAACATTCATTGACAACTGGACCTTTTCTATGGCAGAAATGACATGTATGCCGGGGATGGGGTTCACTTATCTAGGTCTGGGGTGGGAGCACTGGCAACTGCAGTGGGGGGAGCAGTTAGGACTTTAAACTAGGAATAGTTAGTGGTATGGGTTTGGCAGGAAAACAGTGAAGTTCCAGTGTATAAATTACGAGTTCTAGGGGAACTAGTAATAATAAGAACGGATAATATTGAAAGCCAGGACCTTGGGTGATAAGGACAGTAATAGTTTTTAGTAGAAAAATAGAAATGAGCAGGAAGGGTAAAAGAGAAAGGAGAGTCTTTCAATGTTTATTATGCTAATTGCCGTAGTGCTGGGAATAAGATGGACGAGTTGAATTAGTTGCTATGTAGGTAACATTGATGTATTTGCCTTAACTGAGACGTGGTTTAATTCAAAAGCCGGGACATGCCTGCGGAATGTCATATTCAGGGTTTTAAATTGTTCCAAGAAGATAAAAGTATTGGGAGGGGGGGTGGGGGTGGCATTGAAAGTCCGAGATCGCTTAAAACTTTTGCATAAAAACGGTATTAAAGTCTAAAAGTAACACATACAGAGTCTGTTTGGATAGAATTTTCAGAGGGCATGAAAAACTGATTTTAGGGGTGATATACCGTCCCCCAAACTTAGATAGGGACCAAGGGAAACTACTATGGGGGAAATTGTTAAGGCCACAAGGCACGAAAAATGTAGTAATTCTAGAGACTTTAACTTTAGTCATGTTGTTTGGGGAATTTCTTGATGGAATTTTTAGAATCATACGACTTCTTAGAAGTATTTCAGGATTATTTTTTGAAGCAGTTTGTGACAGAACCTACAAGGGAAATAAACCTGCTTGACTTAGTTATGGCAAACAATGAATCCCTTGTTAATAATTTAGAAATTTCAGAGGAACTGGGTGCTAGCAAACCACAAATCAATTACATTTAGCATTGAATGGAATACGATAGTAGCGATAACTCAGTAACAGTCCCAGATTTTCGCTTAGCGATTACGATGGGCTTAGAGAACACTTATCACTGTTGACTGGGTAACGAATTTGAGATTCAATATGACAGTTTTCTAAAACACTATACATGCTGCTAAAAGAGCGTTTATCCCCATATAAAGAAATTAGATCAAATAGAAATGACCGAAAAGGATGAATAATGGGCTCAAATATCTACTAGGGCATAAGAAAGGAATTTATAGGCGAAATCAAAAGAGGTGAGGGTCATCTTATGAATCATATATTGACATTAAGAGGGACATTAAAAAGGGGATAAGAAAAGCTAAAAGGGACTAGGGAAATTAAAGTTGCTAGGGATTCTAAAACTAACCCAAAAAGTTTTTTCCAGTCTATAGAACAAAGTTAGAGTTTAAGATAGGTCCCTTAAAAAAAACTAGGGGCACCTTACTGACAAAGAGAATGAAATGTGCTTGATTTAAATAATTATTTTCTCTCATTTTTTACACAGGAAGACACTAACAATTTTCCCAGTAATTAATTTTTACAGTGGGCTAGAAGAAGATAAATTATGTAACATCACAGTCACTAGTGAGATGGTTGTGAAGCAGATAACAGACTGAAGCAAAATAAGTCGCCGGGTCCTGATGGGGTTTTTTCAAGGGTTCTTAAGGAATGCAAAATGGAACTCTGTGAACCATTAACTAATATTTTTAATTTATCTCTTCAAACAGGTGTAGTGTCTGATATATGGAAGATGGCTAATGTAACTCCTATTTTTAAAACAGGGGACAAGTCGTTACCGTCAAATTATCGCCCAATAAGCCTGACCTCAATTGTAGGCAAATTACTAGAGTCAGTTATAGCTGAGATTATAAGAAGCCATCTCGATAAGCATAGCTTGATTAATGATACTCAGCATGGATTCACAAGAGGCCGGTCTTGTCTAACTAATTTATTAACTTTCTTCAGTAAAGCTTTTGAGGCTGTTGACCACATATGGACCAATATACTAGCCCCCCTTAAATCAGGGATAATCACAGATAGCACTACAGACCACTACCCTACCTTCCTCCTGACAAACATTAGTGAACCACCACTTGAATACAACAAAGTCTCATTTAGACTCCATGACGAGGCCTCAGTAAGGAAGTTCACAGCTGACCTAGAGACTGTTGATTGGCCTACAGAATTCTCCAAGGCCAATGGTATTGATGACTGGACAGACATCTTTCTTAACAAATTACTTAGACTATACAACAAACATTGTCCTATAAAAACAAAACAGATCACAAACAAACGGCTTTGGGTTTCCCATGGCTAACCAGCACCCCTTCTGAAATCCCTTGACAAGAACACCAAATGAAAAGCAATATAGACAGGGCTTAATACACAAAGATACTCTTAAACACTATTCATCAGCTCTCACCAAAATAATAAAAAAAACCAAACAACTATACTACTCCAGTAGATTCACAGACACTAGAGGAGATATAAAAAAACCTGGAAAACACTCTCTCAGATTCTAGGGACCCACAAACTGAAAAAAACCCAAAATATTGTCCTAACTAAACCTAATGAAACACCACTACATCCCACTGACACAGCTAACAAGATAAACAACTTCTTCTCAAACATAGGATCTAATCTCGCCAGTAAAATCCCACATACCAATGCCCATGCCGGGGACTACCCTAGATGGAAATTTCCCTAATTCCCTTTTACTTGCACCAACTGAGCCCACGGAAGTCATTGAGATCATAAAGTCACTTAAAAATAACTCGGGGAATCTGTCTCATGTTTACCTGGAGTTTACCTGGAGAGAGTTCCGGGGGTCAACGCCCCCGCGGCCCGGTCTGAGACCAGGCCTCCTGGTGGATCAGAGCCTGATCAACCAGGCTGTTGCTGCTGGCTGCACGCAAACCAACATACGAGCCACAGCCCGGCTGATCCGGAACTGACTTTAGGTGCTTGTCCAGTGCCAGCTTGAAGACTGCCAGGGGTCTGTTGGTAATCCCCCTTATGTGTGCTGGGAGGCAGTTGAACAGTCTCGGGCCCCTGACACTTATTGTATGGTCTCTTAACGTGCTAGTGACACCCCTGCTTTTCATTGGGGGGATGGTGCATCGTCTGCCAAATCTTTTGCTTCGTAGTGGGTGATTTTCGTGTGCAAGTTCGGTACTAGTCCCTCTAGGATTTTTCCCGGTGTATATAATCATGTAAACTCTCCCTCCTGCGTTCCAGGGAATACAGGTTTAGGAACCTCAAGCGCTCCCAATAACTGAGGTGTTTTATCTCCGTTATGCGTGCCGTGAAAGTTCTCTGTACATTTTCTAGGTCGGCAATTTCACCTGCCTTGAAAGGTGCTGTTAGTGTGCAGCAATATTCCAGCCTAGATAGAACAAGTGACCTGAAGAGTGTCATCATGGGCTTGGCCTCCCTAGTTTTGAAGGTTCTCATTATCCATCCTGTCATTTTTCTAGCAGATGCGATTGATACAATGTTATGTCCCACCATTACTGTACAAGCGAGCGGCCCATGTCCTTTTGCATGCTATTTCATTACTTTTTAACAAGTCAATAGAGACTAGCACCTTCCCGAAACTACTCAAGATGGCAAGGGTTACACCAATACATAAAGGTGGTGACCCTACAGACTTAAACAACTATAGGCCAATATCTAACTTACCATTGCTATCCAAAATCTTTGAGCAACTCGTGTACAAGAGACTGTATTCATTTATAACGGCTCAAAACATACTCAACCCCTGCCAGTTTGGATTCAGGAAAAATAAAAGCACTAATGATGCAATCATAAAAATGCTAGAAACTGCTTTACACAGCATTGGGAAAAAAAGGAAATCCCTAGGAATTTGTATTGACCTAAGAAAAGCTTTTGACACAGTAAACCACGAAATCCTACTCCACAAACTTGACCACCACGGTATAAGAGGCCATGCGCTTGCTTATTTCAAATCTTACATTACTAATAGGTATCAGTACGTCACCATTAAAGACACAGCATCAGCAACACGGCCACTTGATACTGGAGTTCCGCAGGGAAGTGTCCTTGGTCCCCTGCTCTTCCTCATATACATCAATGACCTTCCAAACGTATCCCAACACCTGAAACCCATTCTCTTTGCTGATGACACGACTTATGTCATCTCTGGAGTTTACCTGGAGAGAGTTTCGGGGGTCAATGCCCCCGCGGCCCGGTCTGTGACCAGGCCTCCTGGTGGATCAGCGCCTGATCAACCAGGCTGTTGCTGCTGGCTGCACGCAAACCAACGTACGAGCCACAGCCCGGCTGATCAGGAACTGACTTTAGGTGCTTGTCCAGTGCCAGCTTGAAGACTGCCAGGGGTCTGTTGGTAATCCCCCTTATGTGTGCTGGGAGGCAGTTGAACAGTCTCGGGCCCCTGACACTTATTGTATGGTCTCTTAACGTGCTTTGTGACACCCCTGCTTTTCATTGGGGGGATGGTGCATCGTCTGCCAAGTCTTTTGCTTTCGTAGTGAGTGATTTTCGTGTGCAAGTGGGGCGGTACTAGTCCCTCTAGATTTTTCCAGGTTGATATAATCATGTATCTCTCCCTCCTGCGTTCCAGGAATACAGGTTTAGAAACCTCAGGCCTCCCAGTAATTGAGGCTTTTATCTCCGTTATGCGCGCCGTAAAGTTCTCTGTACATTTTCTAGTCGGCAATTTCACCTGCCTTGAAAGGGGCTGTTTTGAGTGCAGCAATATTCCAGCCTAGATAGAACAAGTGACCTGAAGAGTGTCATCAGGGCTTGGCCTCCCTAGTTTTTTAAGGTTCTCATTATCCATCCGTCATTTTTCTAGCAGATGCGATTGATACAATGTTATGGTCCTTGAAGTGAGATCCTCCGACATAATCACTCCCCGGTCTTTGACGTTGGGGTTTCGCTCTATTTTTGGGGGCCAAATTGTTTTGTACTCTGATGAAGATTTAATTTCCTCATGTTTACCATATCTGAGTAATTGAAATTTCTCATCGTTGAAATTCATATTGTTTTTTTGCAGCCCACTGAAAGATTTTGGTTGATGTCCGCCTGGAGCCTTGCAGTGTCTGCAATGGAAGACACTGTCATGCAGATTCGGGTGCCCTCTGCAAAGGAAGACACGGGGCTGTGGCTGACATCCTTGCCCCCCCCTCAACACATTGTGAATGAGGAGCTGATTAAAATATCGACTTGGATGACAGCCAATAAACTTACGCTTAACACTGACAAAACCTACTATATTATGTTTGGTAGCAGAGCAGGAGATGCACAAATTAACATTAAGATTGACAACACTCTAATTACCAGAAATAATGGGGAAAATTCCTAGGCTTATACCTTGACAACAACCTGAATTTCAGCACCCATATCCAGCATATAGCCAAAAAAGTATCCAAAACGGTTGGGATCCTCTCCAAGATACGATACTACGTGCCGCAAAATGCCCTTCTCACACTATACCACTCACTTATTTATCCATACCTCACCTATGCTATTTGTGCTTGGGGATCAACTGCAGCAACACACCTAAAGCCAATAATAACCCAACAAAAAGCTGCAGTAAGAATAATCACTAAATCCCATCCCTGGCAACACACCCCCCCCCACTCTTCATAGACCTAAACTTACTCCCAGTTCAGTACATCCACACTTACTACTGTGCAATCTATATCTACAGGGCCTTAAACTCTAATATCAACCTTGACCTAAAACGCTTTCTTGATAGTTGTGACAGAACCCACAGGCATAACACCAGACACAAACATCTCTACGACATTCCCCGTGTCCGACTAAACCTTTACAAAAATTCAATGTATGTCAAAGGCCCTAAAATCTGGAATACCCTACCTGAGAACTCTAGAACTGCAGACACATTCATCACCTTCAAAACTACCATTAGAAAACATCTTATCTCCCTGATACACCCTGTCAACTAACTACACAAATACCACCTGGTGGTTCACACTTACACTCGCTCACTCATTTGACCATAAACAGAAATATTAATCTCAGTCTTAAAATAATGAATCCTGTGATACTCCAATACTGAAACTATATACTGTGCCAAAACAAAAGCATTCACATTGCTAAACTCATAAACTAGTATTTAGTCACTTAGCCATAATACCAACTTACCTCATAATTTGTAATATTTTACATTTAAGAATAAAACTAAGTATGCCCGAAATGCCTAGCCATGCTAAGCGTTCTAGTGGTACACTGTAATCACAATTTTACTACATGTAAACCAAACAATAACCAAATTTCTGTAAACTCAGCATTGTAATCCTTATAGAGAATAAACTTTGAATTGAATTGAATTGAACAAAGTCTCATTTAGACTCCATGACGAGGCCTCAGTAAGGAAGTTCACAGCTGACCTAGAGACTGTTGACTGGCCTACAGAATTCTCCAAGGCCAATGGTATTGATGACTGGACAGACATTTTTCTTAACAAATTACTTAGACTATACAACAAACATTGTCCTATAAAAACAAAACAGATCACAAACAAACGGCTTGGTTGCCCATGGCTAACCAGCACCATTCTGAAATCCATTGACAAGAAACACCAATATGAAAAGCAATATAGACAAGGCTTAATACACAAAGATATTCTTAAACACTATTCATCAGCTCTCACCAAAGTAATAAAGAAAGCCAAACAACTATACTACTCCAGTAGATTCACAGACACTAGAGGAGATATAAAAAAGACCTGGAAAATACTCTCTCAGATTCTAGGGACCCACAAACTGAGAAAAACCAAGAATATTGTCCTAACTAAACCTAATGAAACACCACTACATCCCACTGACACAGCTAACAAGATAAACGACTTCTTCTCAACCATAGGATCTAATCTCGCCAGTAAAATCCCACATACTAATGCCCATGCCGGGGACAAACCTAGATGGGAATTTCCCTAATTCCTTCTATCTTGCACCAACTGAGCCCACGGAAGTCACCGAGATTATAAAGTCATTTAAAAAATAACTCGGGAATCTGTCTCATGTCCCACCATTACTGTACAAGCGAGCGGCCAATGTCCTTTCGCATGCTATTTCATTACTCTTTAACAAGTCACTAGAGACTAGCACCTTCCCGAAACTACTCAAGATGGCAAGGTTACCCAATACATAAAGGTGGTGACCCTACAGACTTAAACAACTATAGGCCAATATCAAACTTACCATTGCTATCCAAAATATTTGAGAAACTCGTGCACAGGAGACTGTATTCATTTATAACAGCTCAAACATACTCAACCCCTCCCAAATTTGGATTCAGGAAAAATAAAAGCACTAATGATGCAATCATAAAAATGCTAGATCTGCTTTACACAGCGTTGGAAAATAAGGAATATCCACTAGGAATTTTTATTGACCTAAGAAAAGCTTTTGACACAGTAGACCACGACATCCTACTCCACAAACTTGATCATTACGGTATAAGAGGCCATGCGCTTGCTTATTTCAAATCTTACATTACTAATAGGTATCAGTACGTCACCATTAAAGACACAGCATCAGCAACACGGCCACTTGATACTGGAGTTCCGCAGGAAGTGTCCTTGGTCCCCTGCTCTTCCTCATATACATCAATGACCTTCCAAACGTATCCCAACACCTGAAACCCATTCTCTTTGCTGATGACACGACTTATGTCATCTCTCACCCTAATCTTGCCACCCTCAACACCATTGTGAATGAGGAGCTGATTAAAATATCGACTTGGATGACAGCCAATAAACTTACGCTTAACACTGACAAAACCTACTATATTATGTTTGGTAGCAGAGCAGGAGATGCACAAATTAACATTAAATTGACAACACTCTAATTACCAGAAATAATGGGGGCAAATTCCTAGGCTTATACCTGACAACAACTGAATTTCAGCACCCATATCCAGCATATAACCAAAAAAGTATCCAAAACGGTTGGGATCCTCTCCAAGATACGATACTACGTGCCGCAAAATGCCCTTCTCACACTATACCACTCACTATTTTATCCATACCTCACCTATGCTATTTGTGCTTGGGGATCAACTGCAGCAACACACCTAAAGCCAATAATAACCCAACAAAAAGCTGCAGTTAGAATAATCACTAAATCCCATCCCTGGCAACACCCCCCCCCCACTCTTCATAGACCTAAACTTACTCCCAGTTCAGTACATCTACACTTACTACTGTGCAATCTACATCTACAGGGCCTTAAACTCTAATATCGACCTTGACCTAAAACGCTTTCTTGATAGTTGTGACAGAACTCACAGGCATAACACCAGACACAAACATCTCTACGACATTCCCCGTGTCCGACTAAACCTTTACAAAAATTCAATGTATATCAAAGGCCCTAAAATCTGGAATACCCTACCTGAGAACTCTAGAACTGCAGACACATTCATCACCTTCAAAACTACCATTAGAAAACATCTTATCTCCCTGATACACCCTGTCAACTAACTACACGAATACCACCTGGTGGTTCACACTTACACTCACTCACCCATTTGACCATAAACAGAAATATTAATCTCAATCTTAAAATAATGATTCCTGTGATACTCCAATACTGAAACTATGTACTGTGCCAAAACAAAAGCATTCACATTGCTAAACTTACAAACTAGTATTTAGTCACTTAGCCATAATACCAACTTACCTCATAATTTGTAATATTTTACAATTAAGAATAAAACTAAGTATGCCCTAAATGCCTAGCCATGCTAAGCGTTCTAGTGGTACACTCTGTAATCACAATTTTACTACATGTAAACCACACAATAACCAAATTTCTGTAAACTCAGCATTGTAATCCTTATAGAGAATAAACTTTGAATTTGAATTTGAATTTGTATATGGTTCTCAGCCGACATACATCTACACCTGTGGTCCCCAGCCATCGTCCATCCTCACCTGTGGTCCCCAGCCATCATCCATCTTCACATGTGGTCCCCAGCCATCGTTCATCCTCACCAATGGTCCCCAGCCATTGTTCATCCTCACCTGTGGTCCCCAGCCATCGTTCATCCTCACCTGTGGTCCCCAGCCATCGTCCATCCTCACCTGTGGTGGCAAGCTATCGTCCAACCTCACCTGTGGTCCCCAACCATTATCCATCTTCACCTGTGATCCAAAGCCATTGTCCTTCTGCACCTGTGGTCCCCAGCCATTGTCCTTCTGCACCTGTGGTCCCCAGTTAATGTTTAACCATGTCTATGGTCCCTAGCCATCAGCCATGGTCCCAGGCCATTGATTGGCACCTATGGTTCTCAGCCATCGTCCAACCATGCCCATTGTCCCCATCCATTGTCCATGCTCATGATCCCCAGTCATCATCCATCTGCACCCATGGTCCCAGGTCATTGTCCATCTGCACCTGTGGTTCCCAGCTACTGTCGAGCTGCACCAGTGGACTCCAGCCTGAGTGCATCCACAGCTGTGAACCCTAACCATTGTCCATCTGCTGCCTTGGACTCCAGCTGTCTTCCATCTGCACCAGGGGACCCAAGTCATTGCCCATCTGCATTCCTGCACTGTCATTTATGTCTATTTACACCTGCGAGCTTCAGGTACACCGTCATTTAGCATCTGTGGTTACCCCTCATCATACATCCACACCTGTGGTCCCCAGCTGTTGTACATCCACACTCATCGTTCCAAGCCATTGTACATCCATGGTCCTTGTTCCTAGCCATCGTGCATCCATACCCGTGGTTCCCAGCAGTCATAAATCCACACCCATGGTCGCCATCCAATGTACATCCACATCCATGGTCCCCAGTTGTCGTACATCTACAAATGTGGTCCCCAGTGGTTACAAATCTGCATCCATGCTCCTCATCCACTGTCCATCCATAGCAGGCTCCACACACCATATAAGAACATAAAGAGCACTGCAGCAGGCCTATTGGCCCATGCTATGCAACTCAAACCAATCAGGTGCAATACAGTCAGGTGCACTGGTGAGCTCGCATACTGCCCACCTGTACCTGAGGGCTCTAGCACAAACTCCCGCTGCACCTGTGGGTTCTGATACATTGTCCAGCTGCATCGGTTGGCTCTAACACATTATCCAGCTGGACTAGTGGGCTCCAGCACACCGTCCAGCTGCACCTGTGGGTTCCAGTACATCGACCAACTGCATCTGTGGGATCCAGCTCATTGTCCAGCTACTCCAGTGAATCATTCAACTGCACCTGGGGGCTCCAGCACATCGACCAACTGCAACTGTGGGCTCCAGCACATTGGCTAGCTGTACCTGTGGGCTTCAGCACATCCAATTGCATTTGGGGGATCCAGCACGTTGACCAGCTGCACCAGTGGGCTCCAGCGCATTGTCCAATTGTTCCAGTGGGCTCCAACATATCCAACTGCACCTGGGGGCTCCAGTACATTGTCCCACTGCAGCTGTGGGCTCCAGCACACCGTCCAGCTGTACCGGTGAGCTGCACCTGTGGGCGCCAGTACACCATCCAGCTGCACCTGTAGGCTCCAGTACACCGCCCACCTGCACCTGTGGGCTCCAACACACTGGTCACCTGCACCTGTGGGCTCTGATACATCGTTCAGCTGCACCTGTGGGCCCCAACACTGTCCAATTGCATCAGTGGGCTCCAGCACACCATGCAGCTTACCTGTGGGATCCAGTACACGGTCTAGCTGCACCTGTGGGCTGTCCAGCTGTACCTGTGGCTTTGGCACACAATCTATCTGTATCTGTGGTGCTGAAGAGCACTGATCATCTGCATCTGTGGGCTCTGGCACACTGTCTAGCTGCATCTATGCACCTGGGCAGTGTGTATGCCATCTTTTTTTTATCTAGCTACATCTGTGGGCGCTAGCACAACTGTTCACAAGTGTGAAACTTGCTTCAACATCCATTCACCTTACAAGTGCAACACCCAGATGTAAAAATAGGCCTTAGCCCAATTACAGAAATCAACAATTTCTTTAGCCTCTGAACAGCATTCAATCATACTCAAAGGCCACAATTTTGGGAGTCAGAACAGTATTACTGTCATAGCTCAACTTCTGATAATATTTATGCTGTCTTAATTTTGTCAAGCTTGCCCTTGTCCTGGTATTCCAGCTACTGATCCATGCTGGCAAACTTAAAAGCAATACATCTAATGGTGCTTAACTGTTACATATGCCATATATAATAAAGTGTGCCTTTATTGTATCAGACCAGTGCTGTGACAATGTACACAAAATAAATTAATGAGGACATTAATCAATACAAACCTGCTTATTTTGAAAACCTCTGGATGATTCATTATCCTTTTGAAAGACTTGAGATGCAATTTAAACAGTTCCCCAGCACAACCACCAAATTTCACAACTGCTTCTAAGGATTTACCACAACACCCCATTTTGTAATTGACAATGCCATACACGACACGAACATCTGATGTGCCACAGTATGCATTCATCTAGTCTCATTCTTTCTTACCTAGAGATAGTTCCGGGGGTCAACGCCCCCTCGGCCCGGTCTGTGACCAGGCCTCATGGTGGATCAGAGCCTGACCAACCAGGCTGTTACTGCTGGCTGCACGCAATCCAATGTACAAGCCACAGCCCAGCTGGTCAGGTACCGACTTTAAGTGCTTGTCCAGTGCCTACTTGAAGACAGCCAGGGGTCTATTGGTAATACCCCTTATGTATGCTGGGAGGCAGTTGAACAGTCTCGGGCCCCTAACACTTATTGTGTTGTCTCTTAACGTGCTAGTGACACCCCTGCTTTTCATTGGGGGGATGTTGCAACGTCTGCCGAGTCTTGTTTCGTAGTGAGTGATTTTCGTGTGCAAGTTCGGTACTAGTCCCTCTATGATTTTCCAGGTGTATATAATCATGTATCTCTCCCGCCTGCATTCCAGGAAGTACAGGTTCAGGAACTTCAAGCGCTCCCAGTAATTGAGGTGTTTTATCTCCATTATCCGCACCTTGAAGGTTCTCTGTACATTTTCTAGGTCAGCAATTTCACCTGCCTTGAAAAGTGTTGTTAGTGTGCAGCAATATTCCAGCCTAGATAGAACAAGCGACCTGAAGTGTCATCATGGGCTTGGCATCCCTAGTTTTGAAGGTTCGCATTATCCATCCTGTCATTTTTCTAGCAGATGCGATTGATACAGTGTTATGGTCCTTGAAAGTGAGATCCTCCGACATGATCACTCCCAGGTCTTTGACGTTGGCTTTCCCTCTATTTTATGGCTGGAATTTGTTTTGTACTCTTATGAAGTTTTAATTTCCTCATGTTTACCATATCGGAGTAATTGAAATTTCTCATCGTTGAACTTCATATTGTTTTCTGCAGCCCATTGAAAGATTTGGTTGATGTCCGCCTGGAGCCTTGTAGTGTCTGCAATGGAAGATACTGTCATGCAGATTCGGGTGTCATCTGCAAAGGAAGACACGGTGCTGTGACTGACATCCTTGTCTATGTCAGATATGAGGATGAGAAACAAGATGGGAGCGAGTACTGTGCCTTGTGGAACAGAGCTTTTCACTGTAGCTGCCTTAGACTTTACTCTGTTGACTACTACTCTTTGTGTTCTGTTTGTGAGGAAATTATAGATCCATCTATCAACTTTTCCTGTTATTCCTTTAGCACTCATTTTGTGCGCTGTTACGCACACAACACCAACACAGACCCCAACTTATGCCTAGAACAGATTAACTCGGTGGCGCTCGATGTATGCACAAGGCTTATTCCTCTAAGAAAAAGGAGGAGTAGATGTAAAATAGAAAGGGACAGGTGCTCCCTTTACAGGCGACGGAAAAGAATAACAGAGGGCTAAAAGAGGTCAATATATCTGAAAGGCGTAGGGAGACACTGGTCAGAGAAACAGCAAGCATCGAACTTAGGCTAAAGGAATCTTATAGGAGTCAGGAATCGCGGGAAGAACTAAAAGCCATAAATGAAATCGAAAGAAACCCAAAGTATTTCTTCTCCTATGCCAATTCAAAGTCGAGAACAACGTCCAGTATTGGGCCCCTGCTTAAACAAGATGGGTCCTACACAGATGACAGCAAGGAAATGAGTGAGCTACTCAAGTCCCAATATGACTCAGTTTTTAGCAAGCCGCTGACCGGACTGAGAGTCGAAGATCAAAATGAATTTTTTATGAGAGAGCCACAGAATTTGGTTAGCACAAGCCTATCTGATGTTATCCTGACGCCAAATGACTTCGAACAGGCGATAAATGACATGCCCATGCACTCTGCCCCAGGGCCAGACTCATGGAACTCCGTGTTCATCAAGAACTGCAGGAAGCCCCTCTCACGAGCTTTTACCATCCTATGGAGAGGGAGCATGGACACGGGGGTCGTCCCACAGTTACTAAAAACAACAGACATAGCCCCGCTCCACAAAGGGGGCAGTAAAGCAACAGCAAAGAACTACAGACCGATAGCACTAACATCCCATATCATAAAAATCTTTGAAAGGGTCCTAAGAAGCAAGGTCACCACCCATCTAGAAACCCATCAATTACACAACCCAGGGCAATATGGGTTTAGAACAGGTCGCTCCTGTCTGTCTCAACTATTGGATCACTACGACAAGATCCTAGATGCACTAGAAGACAAAAAGAATGCAGATGTAATTTATAAAGACTTTGCAAAAGCCTTCGACAAGTGTGACCATGGCGTAATAGCGCACAAAATGCGTGCTAAAGGAATAACAGGAAAAGTCGGTCGATGGATCTATAATTTCCTCACTAACAGAACACAGAGAGTAGTAGTCAACAGAGTAAAGTCCGAGGCAGCTACGGTGAAAAGCTCTGTTCCACAGGGCACAGTACTTGCTCCCATCTTGTTCCTCATCCTCATATCTGACATAGACAAGGATGTCAGCCACAGCACCCTGTCTTATTTGCAGATGACACCCGAATCTGCATGACAGTGTCTTCCATTGCAGACACTGCAAGGCTCCAGGCGGACATCAACCAAATCTTTCAGTGGGCTGCTGAAAACAATATGAAGTTTAACGATGAGAAATTTCAATTACTCAGATATGGCAAACACGAGGAAATTAAATCATCATCAGAGTACAAAACAAATTCTGGCCACAAAATAGAGCAAAACACCAACGTCAAAGACCTGGGAGTGATCATGTCGGAGGATCTCGCCTTCAAGGACCATAACATTGTATCAATCACATCTGCTAGAAAAATGACAGGATGGATAATGCAAACCTTCAAAACTAGGGATGCCAAGCCCATGATGACACTCTTCAGGTCACTTGTTCTATCTAGGCTGGAATATTGCTGCATACTAACAGCACCTTTCAAGGCAGGTGAAATTGCTGACCTAGAAAATGTACAGAGAACCTTCACAGCGCGCATAACGAAGATAAAACACCTCAATTACTGGGAGCGCTTGAGGTTCCTGAACCTGTATTCCCTGGAACGTAGGCGGGAGAGATACATGATTATATACACCTGGAAAATCCTAGAGGGACTAGTACCGAACTTGCACACGAAAATCACTCACTACGAAAGCAAAAGACTTGGCAGACGATGCAACATCCCCCCAATGAAAAGCAGGGGTGTCACTAGCACGTTAAGAGACCATACAATAAGTGTCAGGGGCCCGAGACTGTTCAACTGCCTCCCAGCATACATAAGGGGGATTACCAACAGACCCCTGGCAGTCTTCAAGCTGGCACTGGACAAGCACCTAAAGTCGGTTCCTGACCAGCCGGGCTGTGGCTCGTACGTTGGTTTGCGTGCAGCCAACAGTAACAGCCTGGTTGGTCAGGCTCTGATCCACCAGGAGGCCTGGTCACAGGCCGGGCCGCGGGGGCGTTGACCTCCGGAACTCTCTCCAGGTAAACTCCAGGTCACACTTGTCGAAGGCTTTTGCAAAGTCTTTATATATTACATCTGCATTCTTTTTGTCTTCTAGTGCATCTAGGATCTTGTCGTAGTGATCCAGTAATTGGGACAGACAGGAGCTACCTGCTCTAAACCCATGTTGCCCTGGGTTGTGTAACTGATGGACAGATGAAGTAGGCCTGAGCTTGCTGCCATCTGCAGCTCATAAGACTGCCATCCCCACGAGCCCCTTTGGGGCAGGGCAGATGGCAGACCAGAGGCCTATCTTCTCCCTACGAGCCCCGTGAGGGCGGGGAATGTGGCTAGGCCTAGGGACAGTTGGTCCCAAAGATGAGGGGGTATTTGTACCTCCTCCCATGGGAGACTTACGTCTCGAGATACTCCCCAGATAGGTAGCCAAGGCCGGGTCACCACTACTTGGAAAAGACCCGGGCCAGGAGAGTACCGGCGAATAAAAAAAAAAAACTGATGGATATCTAGATGGGTGGCGATCTTGCTTCTTAGGACCCTTTCAGAGATTTTTATATGGGATGTTAGTGCTATCGGTCTGTAATTCTTTGCTATTGCTTTACTGCCCCCTTTGTGGAGACGGGGGTGTCTGTTTTTTTAGTAACTGCGGGACGACCCCCGTGTCCATGCTCCCTCTCCATAGAATGGTAAAAGCACATGATAGGGGTTTCTTGCAGTTCTTGATGAACACGGAGTTCCAGAGTCTGGCCCTGGGGCAGAATGCATAGGCATGTCATTTATCGCCTGTTCGAAGTCATTTGGCGTCAGGATAGCATCAGACAGGCTTGTGTTTACCAAATTCCGTGGCTCTCTCATAAAAAATTAATTTAGAACTTCGACTCTCAGTCTGGTTAGCGGCTAGCTAAAAACCGAGTCATATTGGGACTTGAGTAGCTCACTCATTTCCTTGCTGTCATCTGTGTATGACCCATTTTGTTTAAGCAGGGGCTCAATACTGGATGTTGTTCTCGACTTTGATTGGGCATAAGAAAAGAAATACTTTGGGTTTCTTTTGATTTCATTTATGACTTTTAGTTCTTCCCGCGATTCCTGACTCCTATAAGGTTCCTTTAGCTCAAGTTCGATGTTTGCTATTTCTCTGACCAGTGACTCCCTACGCATTTCAGATATATTGGCCTCTTTTGGCCGCTGTTATTCTTTTCCGTCGACTGTAAAGGGAGCGCCTGTCTATATTTTACATCTACTCTTCCTTTTTCTTAAAGGAATAAGCCTTGAGCATACATCAAGTGCCACAGAGTTAATCTGTTCTAGGCATAAGTTGGGGTCTGTGTTGCTTAGTCTATCTTCCCAGTTTATATCGTTTAGGACTTGGTTTACTTAGTAAACATAGAATTATCATACATAGCAGCATATGTGTAGAGAACCTAGGATAACCCAAAAAAGTCAGAGAGTGACTTATTTCCATTGGGGTCCCACTTTATGTTTTTGTTATTGAAGTTGAATCTGGTGAAGGCTCCCTCGTGACTTAAATCATTTTGTCTGTCTGGGGCTTCGCGCATACATGTCTGAACCTCGATTATGTTGTGATCTGAGTATGTTGTTTTTGATATGGTGACATTTCGTATCAGATCATCAGTGTTAGTGAAGATTTGGTCTAGCGTATTCTCCAGTCTAGTAGGCTCTATTATTTGCTGGTTTAAGTTGAATTTTGTGCAGAGATTTAAAAGCTTGTATGTGTGTGTGTGTGAGAGAGAAAGAGAGAGAGAGAGAGAGAGAGAGAGAAAGAGAGAGAGAGAGAGAGAGAGAGAGAGAGAGAGAAAGAGAGAGAGAGAGAGAGAGAGAGAGAGAGAGAGAGAGAGAGAGAGAGAGAGAGAGAGAGAGAGAGAGAGAGAGAGAGAGAGAGAGAGAGAGAGAGAGAGAGAGAGAGAGAGTTCTCGTCAGAGCTCCCTCCTGGTGTTATCACTGCAACATTATTTGCTATATTCCTCCATTTTAGGTGCCTCAAGTTGAAATCCCCCAGGAGCAAGATGTTGAGGGCAGGAGCTGGAAGATTTTCCAGAGTGGTCAATTTTCAACAGCTGTTCCTGGAATTGTTGGGACGTTGCATCCGGAGGCTTGTATACTACCACAATGACTAGGTTTTGGTTCTCGATCTTTACTGCTAAAACTTCCACTACATTTGAGGCATTGAGCAGTTCTGTGCGATATACAGGCCAACCCCCCCCCCCCTTTTTGCCTGTTCACTCTGTCGCATCTGTATAGGCTGCAACCTAGGATCCATATTTCGTTGTCCAAGTGATCCTTTGTGGGTCTGTGAAACCCGCAAACATTGCATTTGCCTCTGCAATAGGGCTTATTTCGATTGGGGTCCTTTGGTCCTCTTCCCCAGGATGCCACTTACGACTGTCCGCTAACATCCATGTACCTATATATTGCAAGGTGAACCGGGACAATAGGTATGAGGACAGATTCTTATAACTTTTGAGTCTCACAATACATGCCTGCTATCAAAGCCAGCCCAACATCCCCAGGTATGTTTATCCTATCAAAACAGATTCCTGATACGTGTCCTATTATAACTCAACCCAGCTCATACCGCTGGCATGTGTCCTATCACAGATCGAACCCCTGGCTGGAGTCTCATCATAGCTCACACTCCTGACATGCCTTACCAATGCTCGAATTCCAGGCATGAGTCCTATCATAGCTATAATAATAACATCTTTATTTCTACAAGGTATGCAGGCCTAGCTGACATCAATGACATACTACACAGAAAGCCGCTTGTTATGCAAGTGGATTCCATCTCACATTGGTCAGATGCATGATAGAACTGATGAATTGGCTAAGCTGTATGCTTTCAAAGAGGGAGTAGCTTGTCAGTTAGCAGTTTGAGAACAATTATACGAGAAGAACTTCAACTGAACTTTATTGACTAAGGGCCTTAGACTTAGGGAGACTGACACAAGTCAGTCCATCTATCATCATTTCATCTTGCAGGAGGAGCCACATGTCTATGGTGCATCCAACAAGATAAGCAGACTCTTGGATGTCACTACTGCTCGGCTCCGGCTGGGTTACAAGTATCTTTGGCAGGTTAGATCAGCAGACCCAACGAAATGTAAACTTTGCCAGATGGACTATTGTCACACCTTGCGTCATTATGTACTGGAGTGCTATAAAATTAATGAATTTAGAGACAACTCACTCAAGAAATGGCTAAGCATTTTATCCACAGTTGTATATTACAGACCATTCTGGAGAAATACCCTGACTTTGCTAGCTGTAAATCTACCTGGAGTTCATTACCTTTGTAACTAGTTCAGCTATCATAACTTTGGGGTCCAGTCACTGGACCCATTATGTACCTTTGTAATCTTTTGACTACCGCCCACAGGATGGGTATGGGGTGCATAAAGATATTAAACTAAAGTGTGTGGTGTGTGTGTGTGTGTGTGTGTGTGTGTGTGTGTGTGTGTGAGTGTGTGTGTGTGTGGTGTGTGTGTGTGTGTGTGTGTGTGTGTGTGTGTGTGTGTGTGGTGTGTGTGTGTGTTGACTCAACAATCAATATTTGCACCAATAACTCATTACAGTTGTGACCGGGTGTGGAAGTGTGAATTGCTCATTACTCTATAATTTGTTCATGATTGTAGCCAAAGTATAAACGTAAGTAACCATTCTACAGAATTCATTACCTTTGTAACTTGTGAGCTCATTATCTTTGTACCTAGTTCAGCTATCAAAACTTTGGGGGCCCAGTCCCTGGACCCATTACGTACCTCTGTAATCTGTAAATACCTTTGTAACTTGTCATGATTGTGACCAGACTTACCTGGAGTTCATTACCTTTGTAAATTGTGAGTTCATTACCTTTGTAAATTGTGAGTTCATTACCTTTGTAAGTTGTGAGTTCATTACCTCTGTAACTTGCTCAGCTATCAAAACTTTGGAGTCCAGTCCCTGGACCAATTATGTACCTCTGTAATCTTTTGACTACCGCCCACAGGATGGGTATGGGGTGCATAATAAACATATTAAACTAACTAACCACGTGTGTGTATGTATGTATGTATGCTCGTGTGCATGCGCCCTCGTGTGGGTGTATGACCCACTTAATACCTGCATTTATAACTGATTAATAACTGATTACAATTGTTACCGGGTATTGACGTGTCAGTGGCTCATTACTTTGTAATTTGTTCATGATTGTAACCATGTATAGGTGTGGTGATGATTCATTACCTTTGTATCTTGCCATGATTGTGACCAGATCTACCTGGAGTTCATTACCTTTGCAACTAGTTCAGCTATCATAACTTTGGGGTCCAGTTATTATTATTATAATCAAAAAGAAGCGCTAAGCCACAAGGGCTATACAGCTGGGGTCCAGTTCCTGGACCCATTATGTACCTCTAATCTTTTGACTACCGCCCACAGGATGGGTATAGGGTGCGTAATATATATACTTCATGTGATTTTTAAATTACATGCAGCATATTAATGTACATGCATTATTCACATGCCTTATTTATAAATATTTTCTTAGGTAGTATCATACATATGGTATTTTTAAATCTCATACAACATATTAATGTATAATACATTAAAGACCATTTCATCAGTTAAGGAACAACAAAAAATTCATTCAAAATTTTATTATATATATACATATATTCAACCTTATGAAGTATAAAAAGCTGATGACTAAATCATATCTATATGTAGAAGTAGCTCTAAAGGCGCAAGGACGCACTCTAAAGGCAAATATTGATGTATTGTGCTCGTGTTTGAATACAAAATCAGTAAGGTTGTGAAACACGCACAACTATATTAGCAGTAAAAATCACATCAAGCACAGGTAGTGTTAATATATAATGTTTCTGCCTGCAAACCGTGGACAAAGAGCGAGTCATAAGTGCAAAAACTGGTATGCCTGTGCTTTCCAAACTCTCGATACCTATGACATTCTCCCGTAACATGCAGAACAGCTGGCTCAAGCGACTTAAAACGGATACTGTTTAGTCCATGCATTATCCTAATAACACAGCATTCCCCAAGCGTAGTCGGAGGGAATATCCTGATTTCGAAGGCAATAGACCAGGCGAGTAGCAGAGCTTGTTCCCATCCACGGTAACTGGCTATCTACTGCTGCTTCCAGTCCATACACGACCCCAAATGACCGACACGGTTGTTTGATCTTATGCCTATGAATGAGCGTCTTCCTCTGGCCCTGTCCCTGGATTTCCCGTGTCCCCTGCCTCGCTCCACCTTGACCAAGTCAACTGTTCCAGGCTCTTCAACCCAGTCTCAACAATCAAGCCAAAATGGGGAACCTGGAATTGGTGAATTTGGATAAAAGCATCTGTCCTGGAACTAGCTGAAATAATTCTGGTTTCCTAAAATTGGGAGACAATATACCTTTATGAATTCATTCGACATAAATCCCATATGGCTGGAATCGACAAGCACCCAGAGAACAAATTGAGTCGTCTACTACTGCATATCATACCTAAAGTTACTGTTCATGTGTTATACATACTAGATTAGAGAATGTAGGAAAATGAATCCCATTAGAATAGTAAAATGACCATCAGAATATACTATTGGAAAAAACTAGAGCAGAGATTCTTAACGGAGGGGATCAGGGGTAACAATAGTCAGGAATTGAAATTAGCTTCTTAACTTTTTGAAATATTTTTAATTTTATATAGAGGGAGACCATCCCAAAACAAGAACCACTTATGTAATAGGAAAACAAAATATACTTGCCTTAAACTGAAATGATACATCTTACCTTTATGTAGATTTGTGAAAGACCATTCTTACTCGATGCTGAAAAGACCATGCCTTTCCTCTTGTGCCGCCTTTCTTGAATTGCAACTGCGACCTTCCTTTCTTATTCAGGGAACTAATAACAAGCATATGGGGTATGAGAAGCAATGTTGAAATAATCCTGTCTTTCCTCGTTCTGCACTGAAAACCATTTTTTTTTTTTTTGTACAAAAACGACCATGCTCCCATCTTGTGCTGCCGGAGCGACCACGCCCTCCCTCCTGTGCTGCCGGAGCGACCACGCCCTCCCTCCTGTGCTGCCGGAGCGACCACGCCCTCCCTCCTGTGCTGCCGGAGCGACCACGCCCTCCCTCCTGTGCTGCCGGAGCGACCACGCCCTCCCTCCTGTGCCACCCGAGCGACCACGCCCTTCCTTCTGTGCCGCCCGAGCGACCACGCCCTTCCTTCTGTGCCGCCCGAGCGACCACGCCCTTCCTTCTGTGCCGCCCGAGCGACCACGCCCTTCCTTCTGTGCCACCCGAGCGACCACGCCCTTCCTTCTATGCCGCCCGAGCGACCACGCCTTTCCTGTGCCGCCCGAGCGACCACGCCCTTCTTCCTGTGCCGCCTGAGCGACCACGCCCTTCCTCCTGTGCCGCCAGAGCGACCACGCCCTTCCTCTTGTGCCGCCAGAGCGACCACGCCCTTCCTCTTGTGCCGCCAGAGCCACCACGCCCTTCCTCTTGTGCCGCCAGAGCCACCACGCCCTTCCTCTTGTGCCGCCAGAGCCACCACGCCCTTCTTGTGCCGCCAGAACCACCATGCCCTTCCTCTTGTGCCGCCAGAACCACCACACCCCTTGTGCTGCCGGAGCCACCATGCCCTTCCCCTTGCACCGCCGGAGCGACCACGCCCTTCCTCTTACGCCGCCGAGCGACCATACACACTTTCTTCTGCCGCCGAAGCGACCACACCATTCCTCTTGTGCCGCCGAAGCCACCACGCCCTTCCTCTTGTGCCGCCGGAGTGACCACGCCCTTCTCACGCCACCGGAGCCACCATACATGCTTCTCGTGCTGCCGAAGCCACCACATACCTCCTTTTGCGCCACCGAATCCACTCTTGTGCCGCCGAAGCGACCCACCATTCCTCCTGTGCCGCTGAAGCCACCACGCCCTTCCTCTTGTGCTGCCGGAGCCACCATGCCCTTCCTTTTGTGGTGCAGATGTCACCTCACTTCTTGTGCCACCATGCCCTTCCTCTTGTTCGACCAGCCACCACGCCCCTCTTGTGCCGTCAAAGCAACCACACCCTTCCTCTCATGCAGGAGCAACCAAGTCCTTCCACTTGTGCTGGAGGAACCACGTCCTTCCTTGTACTAAAGGGATTTTCGTGCTGAAGCTATTACACCATCTACTAAAACCATACTCTCCTTGGGCTGAAGAGACACCCCTTACTCTTGTACTGAAATGATCACCTCCGTAGAGGACAAAAATGCTTTTTAAAACAGTGGAATGATACATCAGCCATACAGCATGGTGCCACAAGTAACCATGCCCTCCCATGTTCCTGTAAAGATTAAAGATGCTCAACCGACCTACTCGTGTGACAGCTGTTGGCGATCACTCCCATCTAATATTCTTTTAAATAAAGGGGAATTTGTCTGAATTATTTATTCCTAGTGCTACGATGGCACACGCTGAACATCTGGAAACTAATACAGCACAGAATGAGATTTCATACAGCCTAACAACTTGCAATCAGAACCGAACCATGGCCATCCTCCGATACCAATGAACAAAACCACGCCCATTTTTCGTGGCTCACTTTACTGAAATTATTTAGCCCTGAATACCTCAATACGCACTTACCTGCCACACCCTTCCCTCTATTATAATCAAAAAGATCCCCTCCTTTAAACCACTCTACCTCTTGCGCCACCGAATCCACCATGCCCCTCTTGTGCCGCCGAAGCAACCCACCATTCCTCCTGTGCCGCTGAAGCTACCACGCCCTTCTTGTGCCGCTGAAGCCACCACGCCCTTCCTCTTGTGCCGCCAGAGCCACTGTGCCCTTCCTTTTGTGCTGCCGAAGCCACCTCACACTTCTTGTGCCACCATGCCCTTCCTCTTGTGCGGCAAGCCACCATGCCCCTCTTGTGCTGCTGGCGCCACCCCACGCCCTTCCAGTGCGGCTGAAGCTACCACGCCCTTCCAGTGCAGCTGATTATTATTATTATTATAATCAAGGGGGAAGCGCTAAACCCGGAGGATTATACAGCGCCTGGGGGGGGGGATGTGGAAGGCATTCAGGCTTAATTCGGGGAACTGGAGCACAGATCCAATTCTCTAA
The DNA here is from genome assembly GCF_026875155.1 of Cherax quadricarinatus. NCBI lineage: Eukaryota > Metazoa > Arthropoda > Malacostraca > Decapoda > Parastacidae > Cherax > Cherax quadricarinatus. The sequence goes on from NC_069409.1 coordinate 49,482,801, forward strand.
ATCAAGAGCCCCTCACCAACATCAAGGAACCTTCCTTGAGGGGTCCAGTGCAGCTGAAGCTACCACGCCCTTCCTGTGCAGCTGAAGCTACCACGCCCTTGTGCCACCTCACCCTTCCTCGCGCCGCCAGAGCCACCATGCCCTTCCTCTTGTACCACCGGAGCCACCATGCCCTTCCTCTTGTTCGACAAGCCACCACGCCCCTCTTGTGCCGCCAGAGCAACCACACCCTTCCTCTCGTGCAGGAGCAGCAAAGTCCTTCCTCGTACTGAAGGGATTTTCGTGCTGAAGCTATTACACCATCTACTAAAACCATACTTTCCTTGGGCTGGAGACACCCCTTCCTCTTGTACTGAAATGATCACCTCCGTAGAGGGCACAAAAAAAAAAAAATTTAAGTGGAATGATACATCAGTCATACAGCATGGTGCCACAACCAACCATGCCCTCCCATGTTCCTCTAAAGATTAAAGATGCTCAACCTACTCGTCTGACAACTGTCGGCGATCACTCCCATCTAATATTCTTTTAAATAAAGGGGAATTTGAACAATTTATCCCTAGTGCTACGATGGCACACAAACATCTTGAAACCAATACAGCACAAAATGAGATTTCATATTATAATCAAAAAAGCGCTAAGCCACAAGGACTATACAGCATGAGATTTCATACAACCTGAAAACTTGCAATCAGAACCGAACCATGGCCATCCTCCGATACCAATGTACAAAACCACGCCTTTTCGTGGCTCACTTTACTGAAATTATTTAGCCCTGAATATCTCAATACGCACTTACCTGCCGCACCCTTCCCTCCTTTACTATAATCAAAAAAATATTCCCTTCTTTAAACCACTTAAGTCTATATTATTATAATCAAAAAGAAGCGCTAAGCCAACTTATGAATATATATATATATATATATATATATATACATATATATATAATTATATACATATATATATATTATATAATATATACATTATATATATATATAAACATACCTTTACCACCTACACCATAATATACTTCAATGTCTTGCGACCACGTCTATTCTCGTAACCAATCTTAGGCATTCTGCAACAAAGCCCTCCAGTTTGCGATTTCTGTAACTCGCATCAGATGCAACCACGCCCATCCTCCAGACCATGTGATTATTATTATTATAATCAAGGGGGAAGCGCTAAACCCGGAGGATTATACAGCGCCTGGGGGGGGGGATGTGGAAGGCATTCAGGCTTAATTCGGGGAACTGGAGCACTGATCCAATTCCCTAAATCAAGAGCCCCTCACCAACATCAAGGAACCTTCCTTGAGGGGCAGACCATGTGATGTCGAATACGATGCCCATTATCTAGACCACGCCCATCCGCTTATGTGCAGTCGATGCAACCCTGTCCATTCTTAAAACCCAGAGTCGATCAATCACACATCCTCTATTCTGCAATGTCGATTACAATCATACACATCCTCCATTCTGCAATGTTAAACCAAACTCAGTTCCACACCACTATCATTTCAATTATAATCAGGGGGAAGCGCTAAACCCGGAGGATTATACAGCGCCTGGGGGGGGGGGAAGGCATTCGGGCTTAATTCGGGGAAATGGAGCACAGATCCAATTCTCTAAATCAAGAGCCCCTCACCAACATTAAGGAACCTTCCTTGAGGGGACTATCATTTCAAATCAAACTAAAATCTCACTCACTCGTACCAATGTCCAGTGGCAGTTTTCCCTCTTAACCACCGAGGACGACCACGACACACTATTCCACTTCATATAGGTTTTTTCCCTTGTCTTAACCCCAGAGATCGATGGCCATGATTTTGATCTTTCTTCGTACAGGTTTTTCAGTTTTAAGTGATGATCACTACACTGGTCCCTCGTAGAAAACTACCAGGCCAATCCTAGTCCTTCAAATTAGAAAAATATTTGTATTATTATTATAATCAAGGGGAAGCGCTAAACCCGGAGGATTATACAGCGCCTGGGGGGGGGGATGTGGAAGAATATTTGTAATTCCAGACAAATCTTGCTGTAGATTTGCCTCACTTAGAACCGGCTAAGCTGCTGGTACCATTTAAGGCTGACCTTGGGCATGCAGTACTATTTTATATATATATATATACATAGTGTGTATATGATGTCGAGCATAACCAATTACCTAACATTTGTACTGTACTATTTTAATGTCCATTTAATTATAATAAAAAAAGCCCCTCAAGGAAGGTTCCTTGATGTTGGTGAGGGGCTCTTGATTTAGGGAATTGGATGTGCTCCAGTTCCCCGAATTAAGCCTGAATGCCTTCCACATCCCCCCCCCAGGCGCTGTATAATCCTCCGGGTTTAGCGCTTCCCCCTTGATTATATAATAAAAAAGAAGCGCTAAATCACAAGGGCTATACAGCATCCATTTAACGATGATGCAATTAGCTTTCATATAAAACTTTCCAACACCCCAATTTTCCAATGCATGTCTGACCGAACATGTTAAGAGACTTTTAAAAAAAAAAATTACTCCCTGCTTGATAAGGAATATCCTTTACTAGATACTGGACATTAATGACCTGGCTATTAATTTTTAATTAAAAAGGAGCATTAAACCCATATAGGACAGTGTTGCCAACATTTCTTAATTATTATTATTATTATAATCAAAAAAGAAGCGCTAAGCCACAAGGGCTATACAGCGCTGCAGGGTAGGGAAGGAAGCAAGGGAATTGGATGGCAGAAGGGAGGGGGGATGATCACAGGGTTACAGAAAACAGCGGGGCAGGGGATAGTACGGGGTAGAGGGTAGCAAGAGATACAAGTAGAAAGGGCTGAAAGTATCAGAATTTGTGAAGTAAGTCAGTCGTTGTCAAAAAGTCAATGAGAAGATCCGGAAAGAAAGGTGGGTCCATCAGCGAGAAGGGGAAAGGGAAAAAAGAGCAGCGGCGGGCGAAGACGACGACAGAGGTAAATTCTGCGTGCTCGTTGATAAAGTGGGCAGTCCAACAGAATTGGCTGACTGATAATGGAGTTTGGCAATTCTCACAGAAAAGGAGCAAACGCCTCTCCATGAAAAAACCAAAGAGTAAGACGAGTTTTTGGCCAATGCGAAGAAGGAGAGAAAAATTTTGTCTCCCCCAAAACCCCCAACCCCCAAATGGGGGATAAAAGGAAAAAAAACGGGCCCGTAACCTATACTCGGGTTTTAAAAGACTTTTAAGTTTGTTGCCGACATAGTAGAAAACCCAAAGTTGTTTCCAAAGGTGTGAAGGTGGGAAGATATTACAAACAAAATAGTCCGTACAAAGGGAAAAACCTCAAAAAGAAACTGGGAGGTCAGAAATGCTGACCCGCGCAGCATTGGGCCTGCCTGTTCCCTTTTCCCTGAAAAGTCCCAAAATGACCGGGGACCCAACAAAAAAAAAAAAAACAATTTCTTAGAAAGTGGGGAGAAAAAGGGATACAAAGGAAAGGGGGAGTTATAAAAGGCCGAAAAAAATGGGGGGAAAGTCTACAAAAAAAGTGACCACATAATAAAAAAGATTGCGAGATCTTTAAAACGAAAAAATAAGCGAAGGAAGGGGCCCACAACCGTTCGGAAAAGTGCGTTCCCGCAAAGCTTAGACCAGGGGAAAAGCGGCGAAAAGGGAAAGGGCAAAAAAAGGGGGGGAAACCGTAAAATTTTGGGGTTAAAAGGGGGGAGAAAAAAAAGTAACAGGGAAAATTCCGGGGGGTGAAAATTAGATTCTGTCCCTAAAAGGTTTTGAAAAAAAAGGGAATGAAGGGAAGAGGGGAGGGATACGCACCAACAAATAAAAATGTTTAAAAAAAAGTACCCTTAAAAAGTTCCCTCGAGAGGAAATATTTTCCAGGAAACCCGATCAAAGGGGAGGAAAGCCCCAAAACTTAAGGGAAAAAAACCCCAAAAAAAAAAAGGTAAAGGGGGAAGGGAAAGAGAAATTGAAAATTTTAAATAATAATTTCTTTTTTTTAATTTATAATTTTACATTTTTTAAAAATAAATTTTAAAAATTTTTATTTTTAAATTTTAAAGGTTTATTTTTAAAAAATAATAAAAAAAAATTCTTTTACAGTTCAGGGATACGTGAGCCATAGGGGTCAAAGGATGATCAGAGATGACGAGCGTCTATGAAAGGATTTGTGGGTTTTAGTGCTGGAAAATTTAAAAAACCCATGTTGGGGGCCCAAGGGGAAACAGGGTCGACTGCATGCTGGAGAGAAACTGTAAGGAGGTACAGTCGCGCCTTTCACAGGCAATAGCGAAGTCTAAACATAGAGGGGAGACCAAATATTTGATGGAAGACAAAGGGGCCAAATCATTAATAGCAAGGAGAAAAAGTGTTGGCTCCAGAACAACCCCTGGGGACACCTTCAGTTTGGAAAAAGTCCGGGAGAGCACATTATTAACCCAACACGGAAATGCCTGTCATTAAAAAGTTTTTAAAGGGAAGGGATGGTAATTGCCTCAAGGCCAAGGAGTGGATGGGCTAAAATATTATACCTCCAAGTTGTGCCCCATATCCTTCAAGGTCAAAAAAAGAATAACAAAAGGGTTTTTGAAAGCATTACAACATACGTATAAGGGCTGGGTTTTATGGTGAAGTCCCTTACGAAACCCAAATTGACGAGTGGAGAGAAGGTGTTCTCAAAATACCCCTAAACGGGCTTTTTATAAGTTTATAAATTGCAAACAAACGGGGTGAGAAATGGGACATAGTGGGGGGGCAGTCCCGTATGCCGGTTTGGGGAAAGGGAGAACAAGGGCGGATTTCCCAGCTGGGAAGAACCCCTTTGTGACCAAATAAGATTGTAAAGGCGTAATAGGACGCAAGGGCTGATGTTTAAATGTTGTGCATACGAATATAATGTCGTCGGGCCCAGCGCCGAGATCGACAACTGAAGTGTTGCCCCCCCATTTCTTGAAGTGTAAAAGGCACATTATACTTTTTTCTCTGAGAGAAAAAAGTCCAAGGTGCTAACCTCTGGCAATTTTTGGGAAAGAAAAGGGGAAATAATGGAGTCCCTGAAAATGGGACCAATGATTCCCAATTTCTTTGGCAACATCTAGTGGTTTGCTATATCAACCCCGGGAAACTCCAAAACGGGGCCGGGGTCGGGAAATATTTACCACCATTTTCGTATTTTTTTTCCAGACGCACTCATAAAAAAACAGAGGTATGGGGAGACATAATTCGCCACAAGTGCGTTTTAGCGTCACGGATACACGCAGCGATCGCCGCTTCGTTTAAATCAAGGATCGCTCTGTGGTTCATTGTCCCGGGTACCTGCCCCAGCAGCGCGTTTCAAACGTCTGCACGAGCACAAGCAGAGACCACCAAGGCACGCATTTCTGAGAAGCCTCCCGAATTTTGGGGGGTATAAATAAAGCGCGGGGAAAACGGAGGACGAGAAGAGGTGAAAACTCATCGAGGAGGCGAAGAAGGAACCTCTTTAAAAAACAGTAGGTGGAGTAAAGGTTCCATTTGCCCTTTAAATTGCCAGCGTGGGGTGCGAAGGGGGGGCAAAATATAAGGGGAAGAAAGAAGTTTGGGGAAATGATCACTGTCATTAAGTCCGGGAGAACAACCAAGTAAAGTCTAATGGGGCGGGGGAAGAGCAAACTGAGAGATCGATGCAAGAGAGAGAAGATCCGAGATCAAAATGGGTTAGTACCTGTATTTAAAACATGGGGGGGGTGGGTGGCGAAAAGCCTCAACAAATTTCCCCACGGGAATCACAGTGAGACCCTCCCCAAGGAAAGGTGGGCATTAAAACCCAATAACAGAATCGGTGGGGTAATGACGAAACAAGAAGGGGAAAAAACCCGGAATAGATAATGCCCAAAAGGAGAAGATATAAAGAACAGAGCTTACCACCTATTAAGTGGATAGGGCTGCTGTGAAATGCAGCAAAGATGAATAAATAGTTGATGGTACGAATACATGGGGAGAAGAAGGGCACTTTCTTAAAGGTCCCTCAGGAAAAGGATCTGAAAAAACAAAAAAATTATAGTGAATGTGAGAAATAAAAAGCAGAGGTAATTTTGGTTCCTGAACAAACAAACGGGGGCAAACTGGAAGTAACATCTGAACTCACCCCGATTACCCCGGGCGCGTATATCCACGAAAAAACCCCTGTTTGGCAATGATAAAGAATTTGAAACCGTAGGTAAGGGTTCCTACGGACTAGAAGGGTTAGAAAAGTCCACTTTCGGGGGCAGGGGAAAAATTTTTCAACACGAAGGGAAACGGTCCGTGAAAAAAGGGGTTTGCGCAGAGGGAGCAAGGAAGAGAAGACGGAAGGTGGATCAGGTCCATGAGGTTTGGGGCTCTGCAATATATTCAGAGATTGCTTCAAATGTTTCGGAAATTCAGAGATGTCGTTGGGACAAAAAATTTGGGGAAAGGTAGGGGGGGGATATAAAGATTGGAACTGTATTGGACTGTACCAAGGTAGGGGGGGGGAAAGGTGGAGGGGAAATGGAGAACGGGCAGGGGGGGGAAGAACAGGGAACCTGGGAGTGGCAGAAGAGGAAAAAAATGGGGGGGGAAAAGGGGGGAAGGTACATTACGAGGGGGAGGGTGAACCCTGCACTTTTAACCGAGCCCGTGAGAGGGGAAGAACAGGGGCAGTGACAGGAGGGGAAAATAGGGGGTGGAAGAGGGTAGGAGGTTTACCGGACCTTTTTTTTGACTTTTGAGGAAAAAAGGGGCGATTGGGAAAGGGTCGACGGCTCGTCGATACTGAGCTTTTTAAGAGAGAACCGAAAAGCGGATTAGACTGAGGGTTGAAGTAGGGGCGTCTGAGCCGGGGCACAAAAGGATTAGATACAGGGTATTTTGGGGAAGGTAACCACAGAGGGGGGTGTAGAAATGGTACCAAAAGGGGGGGGCGTTTTTGAAAAAACGGAATAAGAAACACGTGGGGTCTCCCTTGGGGGCGGGGATGAGAAACTCCATGGCATAAGGGAGACCTCTGCTCTTGAGGTAACGGTTTTCCCTCGTTTAAATAGACCGACAACGGCGAGAGTAAAGAATGAGCCTCATGACAGTTAAGGCAAAGGGGGGATCGTTGCAAGACGTAAAATGGGCACGGGGACCCCAGACGGGCATTCGGCGATAGACTGCAATATTTTGCTGGATGGCCAAATCGCCAATTTCACCTGTTGTGGTGTGGGACACCTTTCGAACTTGAACCGATGTCCTGCTATTAAACGGGGGATGGGGGTTCTCGGCTAAAAGTTAAACGACCACATTCAGGGTACGTCTCCCCCCACGGGGAAAGAACGTAATGTCACCTTGAGGATTGGGAATCTTTTGGGGTTCCACTTTCGAGAATGCGTGCCACATGCGGAAATTTTTTTTTTGAACTATGTATGGGGCAGAATAACGGTACCACTACAAGAATTGAGGGGAAGATGTTTTTCAAGGGGACAGGAACAGTACATATGGGAAAACGAGAAGCTCACGACCGGGTAGCATTCTGTACGGGAATGAGCCGTACCGCTCTAAGACTGAAAAGAAAAATCTTTACCAACATGGCAGGGGTGCCTTTCCAAAACATTTCAAAAGAAGGCGTAGAGGGAAATTGGGTCGTAAAGTGAAAATTTAGTCCACTTTCATCTGAAACTGGCGTGGAAAGGGATAAGGGCGTGTCAACGTTTCTGGAAAAAAACGAGAAGGTGAATGGAGAAGTATCATCAGCAGGTAATTTTCGTTGACGTTTAGGCGTGGACCAGGTTGGTCCGACGTGGAACGGGTCGGGGATTTGAAAAAATTTCCCACCGTAAGGGGGAAAGGGCCCAAAACATAGTCAGAGGAGACGAAGGGCTGTAAAACGAAGGGGTCAGTCGAGGCCCCAGTAAACCTGAAGCGGGTGAGGAAACGCCCGCAATAGGTACAAGGCATGAGGAAGTCGAAAAATGGTCCAAAAACGAGGCGGGGTCAGAACGGGGGGCGGTATCAAGAAAGGGGCCCGGGGGTACTAGGTTCATGGTCAGGGCTGCCATGGTTAGGTTACTTCTTCTTTTTGTTTTTTTAAGAAAAAAAAAGAAAGAAGAAAAGAAAATAAAACAAAAAAAAAAAAAAAAAAAAAGGGGGGGACCGGGAGGAAGTTTTCCAGGAGGGAAAGAAAAAGGGGCCAGAAATCTCCCTCCGCGCCCAAAAGGACCGACCCCGCTAGTAGCCAGATGCAGCATGGAACCCTGCCAACCCACCCTTTATGCCAGTAAACCACAATCTGGGATAAACCTCACATCTGCCGACTACCTCGGGGGACAAAAGAGAGGCGGCCGGGAAACCGCCACAAACATACCTCCCCTTTACCACCACCCCCGGGAATCCGAAAGGTGGGTTTCCAAAATAAAAAACCCCCTCGCCCAAAAAACCCCAAAGCTACTCCGGGGTCCGAGAGGGGTCGGGACACCCTAGGGAACCAGATTCCCCGCAAACTACCCCCGCCAAGAAACCCCAACGGAATGGGATGGACCCCCTGTCCTTTCCCCCACCAGGGAAAAGCGCGCCTGTGGGGGGAAAATCACGAGGGTAAAAAGAGGGAAGGGGAAAAGGGAGGGTGAGGAGGAGGGGGAGGAGAAAGGAAAAAGGGGAGGGTTGGGAGGGGGGATGGGGGGGGAGAATGGGGGGTAATTAGGTTCGGTCTGAGGAAAAAAACCCCAGGGCAATTCCTCAACCAAGACCTCTCACCCGCCAAGGGGCCCCCCTTTAAAAGGAACATTTTTTTTAATAAATGTCGAGTTGCCAAAAAGAATTGACTAGTTTTTTTATAAATACAATTTTGAACCAACAAAACCCGTACTACATTGATAAATATCCCTTTAGGGTGATCCTGAAACATAATGCAAAAAAAATTTTTCCACATCTTCCCCCCCCCCTCCCCCCAAAAAAAATTTGGCTTGCTTGTACAGCAAAAATTAAAAATAAAAAAGTACACAATCTTTAAAAATTTAACAAATACAAACAACTTCACTAATTCATAACACACAAATTTACAGGGTTTTGCAAGATTTTTTCTTTTTATTATAATAATCAAAAAAAAGCGCAAGACACAAGGGCTAACAGCCCTGCAGGGGAGGAAGGAAGCGGGGCACAGGGGGAAAAGGGGGGAAGGAGGATAAAAAGGTTACGGAAACACGGGGAGTGGAGGTGAAAGGGTAAAGGGGAGCAAGACGAACAGAAAGGGCTGAGGGGAGTGCGAAAAGTACATCCCAGTTTGTGGAGTAAATCATCGTTGCAAAGTCAATGAAGAGCAGGTTTAAAAAGGGGCTTTGCAAAAACCCGTGAATTTCAATTTTAAAACCCCTTTTTCAATGAATGCATCTTGTTTAAAATTTTTCACACGAAGATACTTTCATTTTAAGTAAAACCACCAAGATAATATTTGAATGATTTTTCCCCTTCCAATTTTTTTATACCTGAAATATTAATAGTCTTACAGGTTGCGTTTAAAATATTTTGAAATACTATAGAAAGAAGGCCATATTTTTTTATCAGCTGAAAGTTGTTTATCACTGCAGTTAAAAGACTTCCCCGCATAAGGGAAATTTCCCATTACAAGCTAAGGGACCACATTCGTTTCTGAATAGCAGAACAAAGATAAAAACAAAATTGTTAGAACTTTAAGTTATGTAAAAAAAAATTTCCAGCCAAATCATATCTAATAATTTACAGAACATAATTTTTAGTATAGTGTACTTTTATTACCATTTTGTATGCAAGCATTTAGGTTATTTTTTCATTTAAATCATGGTAGTAATTCAAGTTCACCAGTTAATGCATTCATTAATAAGTGCAATTAAGCCTTCTAAATGCCTTTACCAGTATAAATTTTCTAGGGCTCTCAAATACTCCAATCCCCCCCCCCCCCCAATATCTTTAAGTTGAAAATTGCTTAAAGATTAAGCACCAAGTACTGTAAATAATGAACCGCAAAGTAGCAATCCTTAAAATACCCCAGATTATTATTATTATTATAATCAAAAAGAAGCGCTAAGCCACAAGGACTATACAGCGCTGCAGGGCAGGAAGGAAGCGAGGGCATCAGGTGGCAAAAGGGAGATGGATGAGCAAAATACCCCAGAATATGTCCATTTCCAATTTAGATCATACCTGTAATACTGTAGTCTCACTGGTTCTTCCTAGTGATGTATAGAGTATTTTTTAATTGCAACGTACAAGTTCTTTGCATTTACCAGTAGTGCTATAGTAGCAAGTATGGTTTAAAACCTTTCATATTTTTAACTGGAACCGTGATCTTTAGTTTATTTTCCATCCACTCCTGAAGCAATTTTCTATTGTTTGTAGGTTCCATGTAGGTTACAGACCTTTTATTTAGGCTGTGCCAGTTTAAGGCCTTTGTCCACATAAAAGCAACCCCAAGGATAAAAAAAAACTACCTCCCCAGAAAAAAAAAAACATGAAAAATTCTGGGGCCAACCTAAATACCTTGCAATCTTTTCTTAAATGTTAACGAGAAGTAATCCCGATAATCATGCAATATTTTCCCCTAACATTACATTCTTACTAGTAAATTTTTTTCTTTTAGTAATAAGGAATGCTAACCAGGAGTCTTCAGCTGTATCTCCATAGCAACCATGTCAATCTGAAAGAAAAAAAAAGTTTCGTAAATAAAATGCCGTATATTTAGTTGGGAAATTTTTAAGATATTAATCATACACAGTAGTTACCAAAGCTTTAGCTTTCAGTATTTTAACAGCAAAGTCCTAGTAAAATCTAGCAATGACCCCAGACCACTGCCAATATTACAGAAAGAAAAACTGAGGCATATTGTAAGATTCAATAATCTCTTGAAACAAAAAAAAATCCATAAATATATTAAGGACTGAATTTACCTAGATTAAGCATAATTACAAAGTATGGTTGATTTTTACTAGCTCTTAAGTACTGACCTTTCTTGCAAAGGATGAAAGAGCATCATCTAGCTTCCTGTCACAGTGCCGCCATAATCTTCAATGTCTTTTAACTTCATAAATTCGAGGCCTTCACCTGGTGTAACTGTTCTTGATCTTCAAATGCTGCACCTATAATTCAGTGCCTACTCTCATCCCTTCATTTTGTGATGTAGCCCATTGACACCCCCATGTAACCACATACATGGTATAACTTCATTGCATCAAACTCTGCTGGTGTAGTTCCCCAAGCAACCTGTGATCTAGGAAGATGGGGTGCCTTACATTTACAGATTAATTTTAGACGTGTTACTCTGGTGCCTATAACTTCGCTGCTTAATTTACAAAATTACAATTTATTCATACATACTTGTCAGACAAGAAATGCTGCATTTCTTAATGAAAGACTTGCTAAGCCAGAGTAACACTACCCCAATAATCATTTATAATACTAAGTAGGTTCTTGTGCAGCTTTCATTGTTGTACAGTGATACTCAACCTAGTCCATCCAAACTGGGTCCTCATGAAATCCATCTGTACCAGTGAACCCCAGCACATCGTCCATCTGCACCAGCGAACCCCCAGACAATTGTCCATCTGCACCAGTGGGCCCCAGCACACAATACGTCTGCACCTGTGGGCCCCAGCATATGATCCGTCTGCACCTGTGGGCCCCAGCACACCGTCCATCTGCACCTGTGGGCCCCAGCACACCGTCCGTCTGCATCTGTAGGCCCCAGCACACCATCTGCCTGCATCCGTGGTTCCAGCAGAAGGTCTGTCTGCACCTGTGGCTCTAGCACACGGTCCGTCTGCATCTGTGGGCCCCAGCACACCGTGTCTGCATCTGTGACCCCAGCACACGATCAGTCTGCACCTGTGGGCCCCAGCACACGTCTGTCGGCATCCGTGGCCCCAGCACACCATCTGTCTGCACCTGTGGCTCTAGCACACGGTCCGTCTGCATCTGTGGGCCCCAGCACACCGTGTCTGCATCTGTGACCCCAGCACACCATCTGTCTGCACCTGTGGCTCCAGCACACGGCCCGTCTGCACCTGTGGGCCCCAGCACATCGTCTGTCTGCACCCGTGGCCCCAGCACATCATCCATCTGCATTGGTCGCCCCAGCACACTGTTCCATCTGCACCCGTGGCCTCTCAGCACACAGTTCCATCTGCACCCGTGGCCTCTCAGCACAGTTCCATCTGCACCCGTGGCCTCTCAGCACACAGTTCCATCTGCACCCGTGGCCCCAGCACATCGTCCATCTGCACCCGTGGTCCCAGCACATTGTCCATGTGCACCTGTGGCCCCAGCACATCGTCCTTCTGCACCTGTGGCCCCAGCACACCATTCCATCTGCACCCGTGGCTCCAACACATTGTCCATCTGCACCCGTGACACCAGCACATCGTCCACCTGCAGCCGTGGCTCCAGCACATCGTCCATCTGCACCTGTGGCCCCAGCACATCGTCCATCTGCACCTGTGGCCCCAGCACATCGTCCATCTGCACCCGTGGCCCCAGCACACCATTCCATCTGAACCCGTGGCCCCAGTACATCGTCCATCTGCACCCATGGCCCCAGCACATCGTCCATCTGCAATCGTGGCCCCAGCACATCGTCCATCTGCAACCGTGGCCCCAGCACATCGTCCATCTGCACCCGTGGCCCCAGCACGCCATTTCATCTGCACCTGTGACCCCAGCACACCATTCCACCTGCACCTGTGGCCCCAGTACATCGTCCATCTGCACCCATGGCCCCAGCACATCGTCCATCTGCACCCGTGGCCCCAGCACACCATTCCATCTGAACCCGTGGCCCCAGCACACCATTCCATCTGCACCCATGGCCCCAGCACATCGTTCATCTGCACCCATGGCCCCAGCACATCGTCCATCTGTAACTGTGGCCCCAGCACACCGTTCCATTTGCACCCGTGGCCCCAGCACACCGTTCCATTTGCAACCGTGGCCCCAACACCGTTCCATTTGCACACGTGGCCCCAGCACACCGTTCCATCTGCACCCATGGCCCCAGCACACCATTTCATCTGCACCTGTGACCCCAGCACACCATTCCATCTGCACCTGTGGCCCCAGTACATCGTCCATCTGCACCCATGGCCCCAGCACATCGTCCATCTGCAACCGTGGCCCCAGCACATCGTCCATCTGCAACCGTGGCCCCAGCACATCGTCCATCTGCACCCGTGGCCCCAGCACGCCATTTCATCTGCACCTGTGACCCCAGCACACCATTCCACCTGCACCTGTGGCCCCAGTACATCGTCCATCTGCACCCATGGCCCCAGCACATCGTCCATCTGCAACCGTGGCCCCAGCACATCGTCGATCTGCACACGTGGCCCCAGCACATCATCCATCTGTACCCATGGCCCCAACACCGTTCCATCTGCACCCGTGGCCCCACACTGTTCCATCTGCATCTGTGGCTGCAGCACGTCGTCCATCTGCACCTGTGGCCCCAGCACACCATTCCATCTGCATCGATGGCCCCCCAGCACATCGTTCATCTGCACCCATAGCCCCAGCACATCGTTCATCTGCACCCATGGCCCCAGCACATCATTCATCTGCACCCATGGTCCCAGCACATCATCCAACTGCACCCATGGCCCCAGCACACCATTCCATCTGCACCCATGGCCTCAGCACACCATTCCATGTGCACCTGTGACCCCTGCATGTACTAGGGTACCTGTGGACCCTAGTACATCATCCATCATACCTGTGAGCCCCCAACATCATTCATCACAGCTGTGGGCCCCAGCACATCGTTCATCATACCTGTAGGCCCCAACACTACGTCCATCATACCTTTGACCCCAAGCACATCCATCATACCTGTGGGCCCAAACACATCCATAGGCCTCAGCACATCACATGTGGAAGCAGCACATCGACAACTGCAATCCCGGGCTTTAGCACATCCATCAACCTGACCTGTGGGCCAAAGTGTTCTGTCCATCTGTACCTGTAGACCCCAGCACATCATCCAACTGCACCTGTAGGCCGAAGTGTTCTGTCCATCTGCACCTGTAGACCCCAGCACACTTGTCCATCTCCATTCATGTTAACCTTAAATCTTTTGTCTGAAGATCATCTTCAGCCTTCTGCATCCATGGTTTGCAACATGTAGACCCCAACACAACACTGAAGCAATCTGTCAGTCATAGTGCAGAATCCAACGAATTTTTGGGAACCAAGATAACGTCTGCACTGGCAGTATCCAACCATAACTAGGTCACCAGCACAATTACGAATATCCTAATTATCCTTCCGAGAATACCGATGCAATCTTCACCCAGCTTCTCTCTGTACTGGTATTCAAGCTATCGACCTAAGCTGGCAAACCTAAAAGAAAAGATACATATATATTAAACTATACATATATTATATACATACACACACATATATATATATATACATACACTATATGTATTATACACACATTTAGTATAACAACGTAAATACAAACCTGCTCATATTGAAATATGGATCCTTAGATGATGCGATATCATCTTACAAAATCAGAGATCCAATTCACAACCCATTCTGTTGCAACCACAAAATTCTGTATGCCACTCCATCTGCCCTAGTCGATTGTAAATTACATTGTACTTGAACATCAAGAAGTATAGTCGCAGTAAGCAGGTTACACATTCCTTTAACTGTGAATGGATTACTGTATATTAGTATTTAATATACAGTACCGTATAATTTTCATGCCTAACAATAATAGATGGATCACTATATTTATTTTTCAAATTAATATGAAGTTTATACATTTAAAAGTAAAACTTTGACTAGTGATGTGAAACCATGAAAAGGCCACCCACCGAATACCCAACAAGGGCAAGTCTTTGAATTATATTTACTGAAGATAAAAATGCCTTGCACACAAGGTTTTGATCAGACTGACTACAAGTTGCACTGAAGCTTGAAAGACCAGTATATATAAGAGGGAATTGTGAAGAGTTAACACTAATGGTGTTGGAGGGCACAGAATAGTGGCAGAAATAGTAATGAAGGTAGCAGCAGAGATTAAGGTGGGACCATTAAGAGATAATATACAAATTACTTAAATCTTAGTATTACATAGTGATTATCACTGACTTTTTTTTTTGCAATGACCATGTGTTCAGGATCCTAATTAGTTCCAAAAGGATGAATTGATGGTAATGCAAATTTGGGTGACCACAAATTTATATGGCTACAAAAAAAAAAGTTTTTTCTGCAATATTAAAGTTATCTTGAATACAATAAAAATGCTAACCTTTAGTAGCTAGCTTGTGATCCTCCATCTTCAGTGTCGTTTTTTTTTTTTCTTTTGATGACTGGTAAATGACAATGTTTATTACTTGGAGGAAAAGTCCCACCCACTTTCCCACTCTCCTGTAATCCTCTTGGGTTTACAAGAGCGTGACCAACACTTGAATTAATAGAATACACATCCATTAATGCAAGGTTCCAGTTCCTCCAAGTTTACAAAATGCACTATCCTAAATACAACTGAAAAACAAATTTCTCACGTTTACTTTGAATTTACTGCATACACAAGACAGCGCAAAATTTTGCAAAAAAAAATTTTTGAAATGCAAGGGCAATGTTTAGTGACCTTTTAGGTAATAAAAAAAATCCTTTAAACAGATGACAAAGTGAAAAAGCTTTTGCTAATTTAGTTGCATTAAAAAAGATTAAGAACATTACATTAGTTCAGCCTCACAGTGAATGTATCTGAAGAAAATATATCCTACATGTACAAGCTTCGCAACTGCAGCAGGAATAATCAATCTTTCAACAAATTGACCACCATGGTGAAAGTGATAAGTGTTTAAAATTAAAGAGGATTACTGAAAAATTGACTTTGCAGCAAGTGCAACATTCAACATTTATAAAGCTAGAAACACTTCAAACAAGTCCAGGTAAAACTGTCAGACCGAAGCACAAATGAGAAATTAACTAACACTGCAGTCAAAACTATTAATCTGTCCAACCCAAATTTATAAACACAAGGTAATACTTTCTACTGTTAGCCTTTAAACAATAAGGATGAACACAAGATCTTTAGCTCAAAACTATACCAATATTAAAGAACATAAAATTTAACAGCATTTATCAAACCGTTTAGGCAGGCATTTACTGAACGAAGAACAATGATAAAAAGAATCCTCCCATTTATATTCATATCAGAATAAACAGCAATGCAACATTCACATTTTAACATATTCCAGCAATAAACAAATGGCAACACCGTTCCAACACAATGGCAATTAGATAAGAGAGATTATTTATGTACAGTTATGTATATAAAAAATTTCACAACTTATTCACATGAATAATACTGTAGTATTATAAACTCACGAAGAAACAAGAAAATGAAGATTAATTCCTGTATCTTGTTCCTTATTCCAGTACTCTGCAAGATGAAGTCATTACATATGTATAAGGAGGAAATTAAGTTACAAAAACGACAGTTTACAGGTGAGCTCAGAGCAAGTGACTTCACTACAAATTTAGTAGTGACAGAACCAGGATTTGCCTGTCACCGTCAATATTATGTATAAATTAAGACAATTGTTAGTGTAACATACAGTACCTTGTGTGATAGTCTATAGTATGATTAATTAAAATGCAAGATAAACTAGCATTTTTGCACACATTTTCATCGAACCCTAGGGATTCACTCAACATAAGCTGAGCTGGGCCATCTTGAAATTGTTTTAAATTTACAACATACATATTGCAATTACAGTCAAATTAA
Organism: Cherax quadricarinatus; assembly: GCF_026875155.1. Lineage (NCBI taxonomy): Eukaryota > Metazoa > Arthropoda > Malacostraca > Decapoda > Parastacidae > Cherax > Cherax quadricarinatus. The sequence goes on from NC_069409.1 coordinate 49,499,531, forward strand.
CCAAACAGGTTATCCCAGCAGCTGTTCTGTAGTGAGCTCACCTAAGCTGTATACTGTAATTAAATTTCTTCCCACACTGTAAATTTTCATTGGCCCACTGAATGCTAGAATAAAACAAATTTACAATAATATATTCATGTGTTTACAGTATTGCAATTTTTTTAAAGGAATTAACTTATTTAATTACAGCAGAGGTGACAATTAGTTCAGCCAGAAAAAGTAAGTCACTTTTCATAAATCTACATGTATAGCACTTAGCCATGTTTAAAATGAGTATTGATAAGACTACAACACCCAAAATCCCAAAAGCACTAATCTTCACATTTACATTTGCCATGATACGTGGTGGTCATGTTCTGAAATGTGGAAAATCAAGTTTCAGTAAAAAAAAAAAAAAAAAAAAAAATATTGGTAATTATAAATATTTTGTATTGTACGTTTATGAAACTGAAATTAACTGTACTAAATAACTTATGGAAATAATTCATTATGATAGTACTACTAACATATTTACTAACCAACTTTGCTAATGATTATCTCTTGCTCAGGGATTCGGTGAAGTATGTTCGTGTGCAGTGTAACTCCTGGTCAACGATGTCTGGTCTGTAACTAAAGAAATAGCTTACTCCAGCCCCCCCCCCCCTTTCCTTCCCCAAACCCTATGGCTTTATGCAAAATCTCACAACACATGGTCGTTCGAGATCAATCAAAATAGCTTGTCTTAATGTCATGAGTATTAGTATTTATATCCTATGGCAATGGAGTAACATAATCCACATACCGATTTTACAGATATTCTTTGGACTGCACATGTAGCTGCCTTCCAAGAAGCCGAGTCAGAACACGAACACGCTGTGGATCCGCATTTCTCAACCCCTACGTTGAAACACTGGCCGCCAGTCCTTTAACAGAAATCTTAGCTCTTGCCTACCTATACCTACTCATGTTTATAGCTTAGTTTAATTTTAAAATTCAACAAGGTATTTTAACGAATTTCCATACCTACTCCAAACTAGAATGCTTATGGCTTTAGTTAAAAAATTCATGTTTAAAAAGCATAAAAGTTATTGTTTGGATGAAAAGTCCAATATTCGTTTGGATGAAAAGTCCAATATTCGTATTTCCTTGCGAAAACCAAGCACATAGCAAACCTGTATGCATGATGTTGATGACAAACCTAGTAGAGCCAACATGTCAGCTGCAAGCATCAGTTGCCACCAGATGAGACCATGCTGCTATGTATAGCATAAGAAAATAAGTCTACCCCCCCCCCTCATCCCATTCAGTTTCCCAAGGCTAAGCCTGTAAAAATTGTTTCTTTACAACTGTATAGTGTAATTTAAAAAGTCTAATATTGTTACAAGTTTGCACAGGGATAAGTGGAATACCACTAATGGTGATAAATAAAACATGTACAGCACCTTGGTATCTTTACTGCAATAAAGATAGTCCTGCATATCTTATTTATCTACCAATCAGTATTGTATACCATTAATATGATACCAACAATTATGAATGCCCTTAGCTCAAAACCCTGGAATGAAATCCAAAACTAATAACATGTGACATGCAGTCCAGTGTAGGCAAAGTACTGAAGTAATTGCATGACAAAATGTTCCATGCAGTTCAGTGAAAGCAATTATATATTCAAGGGTAAATGCTTGACAAGAAGGCCTTGCCTTGATTCAGACTTTGGTCTAGCATAGCACCAGGACAAGTACTTTCTGAAAGAAATGACTGCTTGATATGCTGAACCAGAAATTCCAATCAGGCAAACTCTTTGGTTTGTCAAGTGTTCTTTTTAATTCTGGCACTAAACTGGTTTAAGTAAGCAAATAAAATTTTTTATCACTCTTCCTTGTACTATCAATTTAAATATATACATTATACACAAGCCAAAGACAAAGTACTTCACTGAAACAGCTTACTAACAAAGTCTAATAGCAACATATGAAGGACTCAATGTCAAACTTTAGTGATGAACACAGCAGAAAAATATGCAGCTGATAGCCTGTGCTTGAAGAGCATGAACTTCCCTTCTCCCACCTACATATTTTACTCTGGCTGGTTTGTGTTAATCACTTTATATGTTGAATAAATTAGTCATTCCTACCACAGAAGTCTGCATTCCTCCCAATACAGTCAAGGGTTATTTTGGAACAATCATAGTAGAATTTGCATGTATGCTGAAGCAGGTCACAGACACATCCAGTGCTTGAGACAATAATCCTAAGAAAATTAACCAACTAAATTCCTCTCCTACTGTCAAGCTTACAATATGGTATGGTTATCAAATACCAAAGTAGCTATTACTAAAGCAATGCTGTCAAAACCACAGTAAATCTCGAGCTGCAGAATGTTTTAATATTCATTACGTATCTCTAGCTTGTCTTCAAAATTTAATAACTTTGCTACCATGCCTTAACATTACTGTGAAATAACAAAAGACAAATATTTAAGTGACCACTCACTGCACTGCTATTCTGCATCTTGGGGAAAATACCTGCTCCATTCCATCCTCTGCAACTTTTGCAATGAATCTTAAAATACAAAACTTGGTGACTGCTTCCCACCCCCCTTCCCAGATCTTTATACAATGTTAGGGCCATAGTTTGATAGTATATACCATAATAAAGAATGACTACATTTATACTATATTTGCAATCCGAAGAGCGACCAAATATATATCAACAAAATCAATACACCAACTTCTGCATATAGCAAAGGTTCCTGACAAACATGTGAAGATTAATACCACTCAAGAAAAAAATCCTTTACTTCAAAAAACATTCCAGGACAAGCAAAACATCTGCAGGATGTAACCTTGTGGCATTTCTCTTCACATACAGTACTTCCCTTTGCATATATGCAAAAGAAATATAGCATGGACAATAAAAAAATGACAAATACCTTTCCTGTCAAGAGAGAATCCTCAAAAATAATGGAGGGGAAATTGTCAGCAGAGATATAAGCAGGTCTTTGACCACAATTCAAGACCTTGCAGTTAAAAAATCAGTATGCCACATGGGATAATGATGGAAGAGGTACTGATAACTTTATATACTTTTAATCACCCATAAAGAGTGCAATCCCCCTACACTCCCATATTTCAAATTTATTTAAAACTGCAACATCTTAATTGTCAGTATTGTATTCATACTAAGAAATCTGCATATAACTGGAGCTTTCAAGGCACATTAATGCTTTTTATAAATTACACTAGTGAATTTGATTATGAGACTTCTACAAAACTTTACAAAGATTAGAACAAAATTCAATTTGTGGAACCTGTATCACAATACACTCAATCCACATTAAATTTACCTCATGAATAATGCCCCATCAGATACCAGATTTCTTTCCCATATAGAATGGGATGAATTAAAAAAGTGTAATCACTTACTATTCCATATGAAGTTAATCATTATCTTCAAGGTCTAAAGTTACATTTAAAAGTTTTTATTTAATTTTATCATGTGAAAATTTCCTTTTATTTAATATCATGAATGTTAGAAAATTAGTTCAGCTGATTTCCATAAAATTACACGTGGCAATTAAATTCTGAAGACAAGCAAACTTGAGTAACATCTGAGAATAGCTTCTCTCCACAGCTACAATAAGAATAACTTATGTGCACGAAATAATAAATATTAAAATATAACCTTCAAACATATTTACTGCAATATAACATATTTAAGATTACTTTGGCACAACACAAGCTAAGATTTTGCTAATGCTCAGATGTTCAACATGCAAAAAGTGGCTTATGGGACATTAGAAATTTGCTTGAAAATTAATAGCGTACTTATCTAGCCTTGTTACCTTCCTTTCAGAATGGTAAAGAGGAACTAAGTAAAGTTAATTTCAGAGAGTATATTGGGAAATACCAATTGAGAGACGAGGAGAATAGCCTCCCTACTGAAAAAAAAAAAAGCAAATTGCTGACACCCTAATTATGGACCACAGCTATATACAGGACTTGCATTATCTCACTTAGATCATTACATCTTTCCTTTCTTTCAGCATCCGTATGTATTTGTATAAAATACAGAATGGTGAAAAAATAAAGAAATTTACAAACAGACTTAAGAACAAGAGCTGGAGACATATGGAGAAGAAAAAAAAAATTATAAATTTCCTCTCATGCTGGTGAGAAGAGTGGAAGAATGCAATCCAGTTTTCAAATTGGGATGATAATTTTTGCAATGCAAGCCATTCAGTCAAGAAACTACTTATGAGTGAAGTTCAGCAATATTGAACCAATTACTCAATGAATCTGGGATGCATACAATGATGTACTAATCCGAAAACAAATAAATACCCCCTTGTCTGCATGATCAACATTAATCACTCAAAAAATATAAAAAGGTTATCTACATATACGACATTACTTTTTAGAAATAGCTCCTTTAAACTTTAGATCAAAGACCAATCTATAAATGGGTTACCTCCAATTTTCTGTACACATGCCTTAGGATGTTGATGTGCTGAAGAGCAAGTAGTACTGGACAGATCGTCGAAATTATTAGCCATGTGTATGCAGGTGCCAACAGGGAGAAGCCAAGACAGCAGAGGCGAATAATAGATTTCAGTCTCAAACCACCTGGGCAAGCCTTTACAGAAAAATACTATCAGTTACCTCCCCCTCCCCCCCCCCCCATGCAAATCAAATCTTCACCTTGGATGAACACTAAGTTGAATGTCTAGTAATATAATCCAATAGCCTTTCAATTCTAGCTTTTATGCAACTCAGGAAACCGTTAATTTAAAAAAAATTTCATTAAGTAAATGCAGTGGTATACAAATACTAATGTTTAGTTAATGTGTTACCTATTCTATAAATACATAATTTTTCCAAATAGTTTGTAAGTTAGCCCGATGCCAATATACTGTACTATATTTGTTTTAGAAATTGGGATTTTTTTTTTTCAGTTACCTTCAAATATCACTGTCGTCTTGTGTGTATAGCATCTGGGTAGCCTTATGCCAAACAGTCTGTATAATATTTCATCATCTTCAACTTCTTCAAAATTTTAACTGAATTTCCTTTGCAATGCTGCTCCAATCTGCAAATACTGTAATACACGATTCCCCACTCCCTCTTATTTCTCCCAGTAATTTGAAATGCAAAGGCATTAGTAAATTTAACCCTCAATAACTGCAGATAATTTCTCCACATTTTTGATATTACAGCAAATATCACAATATTTCTTAAGACAAGGCAGTCTTCATACCTTTTACCTGGTAGTTCATATGTTGCTCTCAAGATGCCAAGAGACTGGACTTTACAACAGCAACAGATTTGAAAAATTTCGGGGCTGGAAATATGTAAGATAAGTTCACCCACCCTCAATCCCTTAAACTTCAGAGAAAATAATGAAGATAAGGAAGGTAGAGACTGACCTGCCAGAAATAATTAACAGATTCATCTGAAGAGAAAACAAATAGCCACTTGGTATAGTACATACATAATAAGTTTCAAACTATCACAGTTAAAAATATACTGTATCCTAAACCATATGGCAACATTTCTGGAATAATTTACACAATACCCGGCACAACGTTTATATCATGTAACAGCAAATACGTTACTTTGTGCATTTATATTTTTGAAATGAAAGGTTATTTAAAAAGACTTGCATAGGACAATCAAAACAAGGATCAATACACTTGAGTGGTTGCCATATTTTAGGGAGTGATTTTTTCCTTGTGCAACAGCAACAAACTTATGCAGTACTGTAATGTACTTTCATATGAACTGTTAAATAATTCATGATCATGTCTGACTGCCCAACCCCCCTTTGTTTCTTAATTCATACAGAATGTTAAATTAATATTTCAGGATATTTTAATGTATCAGTCAAAGATACTCTATCGTTACCTGTGGGCGAGTCTCGACAGTACATTTGGGATGAAGCCTATTCTGCATACATACAGGGGCCACTAAAATATTGTTGCACAAGCTGTGAAAAGGATTCTTCAGATGAACTTCTGCATTACAAGGCACACACACCATGCAAAGCGAAGACCTAATGAATAAACAATTTGTTTCATTGAAAGACCCCCCCACCCCTGCTTTTTGAAATGTCAGTTCATATACTGTACAATATAACATGCTCTTTCCCATAAGAAATGGGGTGGACTCAGTACCAACATCTTACTGTCTGTACGAGTCTTCATAGATAATAAGGTGATGCTAATCACAGAAAAATTTAAAAGTATTGATATCTTTACTTGTTTATGGACAAAAATTTTCAATCAGTTCAATTTTGGCTTCATAATTCTTAAGCTTAAATTTTAGAATGAATATTTTTTTTTAGCAAATGCACCATAGTACAAATGTTGGTTCAGTCTCCTTATGTTGTGTTTACACAGTAATGATTAATTAACATGGCATTCAAACATTAGAACAAATTAACCAAAGAGATACAGATTACAGTACGATTTAATAACAGATAAAGCACCTGTCGTTTTATAACATCAAATTTTGAAATCTAATTTAGTCCCATTCTGTAGGGGTTATTGTAGCCAGCATTCATTACTAAAAATACTGTAAACTAAGATGCAACATAGTACTAGAATAATCAACATTGTTAACAAGGCCATATCCACGAGCTAATTTGTCTAGTAATAACTGCACAACTGAAAGAAACTAAGATTTAGCAACAACCTAGCATCCAAAAATAGCATTAGCATTATCTCCACAAATACATACATGGATTACTTATTCCAAATCTGAATGAACACGTCTGCTAAGCAAACTACTGTAATAAACATTTCCTTTCATTACTTTGAATTTTTTTTTACTTTATGGTACTTGCTGGCTACTAAATAATGACAGTTTGTATGTCACCTAATGGCTCGCTAGCCCAACAATTCTGATAAACCTCTAGTTTTTGGTGTGAAGAGCAAAATGGAATCATTATTAAATGGGATGAAAACTGTTACATGTCAACTTCTACCCTAACAGCAAACAAAAAATTTGGACAAACTGTTTACTAATGTAGTAGTGCAATGCTGCATGTACAGTATCAAATTCTCAGTGACTTCAATCAAGGTGTACCGTCAAAAAAAAAAAAAAAAAAAAGTTAGTAAAGAGTTGATTTTCTGCTAAATTCTCTTTAAATTAAAATTGAAATTTGTCTAATTTTTTTAATCAATGGAGAGCTATAGGTGTAATCTCCAAATACTGAATCTGCATTCTGGATAGGCATATTATTAGTGGGGATACAGTTGAAATTAACAGATGGCAGGAACTTAATGTGCTGAAAAATATCTAAGACAGAATTCACAGCAATGTTTTAATAAAGTTGGAAAAAAAATTAGGCTTAAAAGGAAATAGGAAAGCTGCGATTTGGTATTAGAGTTGTGGACGAGTGGAACAAAATCCAAAGTAGCATCACGGAGGCAAAACCTCAGGTGGTTTTAAAAATAGGTTGAACAAGTAAACGAGTGAGTGTAGGTTCGTGCAAGTTAAGGCCTGTCTAGCATGGGCCAACAGACCTGCTGCAAGGCTCCTCCTTACATTCCTATTGTAATTAATACTGGACAGAATCTACTTCCCAAAGCTTGATTTGTACATAAAATCATATTTGAAGGAAATATTAAGCCATTGTTGATTGTATGAAAATGAAACTGTCATCATGCTTTTTCAATTAATCTTTTCTTCATTTGAGTAATTAAGACAAGATAAGATTTCGTTCGGATTTTTAACCCCGGAGGGTTAGCCACCCAGGATAACCCAAGAAAGTCAGTGCGTCATCAAGGACTGTCTAACTTATTTCCATTGGGGTCCTCAATCTTGTCCCCCAGGATGCGACCCACACCCGTCGACTAACACCCAGGTACCTATTTGCTGCTAGGTGAACAGGACAACAAGTGTAAGGAAACGTGTCGAAATGTTTCCACCCGCCGGGAATCGAACCCGGGCCCTCCGTGTGTGAAGCGGGAGCTTTAGCCACCAGGCCACCGGTGTAGTTACTGTATTTAGTTGTTATTCTTAGCAAAACTTATGCTACATTACAAGGCGTAAAAATGTAAACTAAGCAAGCCTAGCATTTAACCGAGAACAGCTCACTTTACTTTTGTACTGTACTTTATGCATAGGACTGTTGGCATTTATGATCATTCTTCAGTTTTATATATATTCTTTTAAATAAAAAAAAAAACATGAAAGAATTAGTGGAAATTAAACTAAATTTATACATGGAAAATCAATCTGAAGCACTGTATACAACAGTTTTCAAGAAAACTTCAGACATTGCTGCCAACATTAGAACAGTATGCCACAACTTTTATTGTTTGGTTAAATATTATCAATCAGGTACAAGCTTCAGCATTTTTGGGGGGAGGGGTACATTACTGTATTATTACAACCAAAACTAAACACTAAACCCACAAGGGCTGTACAGCTTTGGAGGGTACAAAAAAAGGTAAGACTTATAGCAGAGAATATATGAACTGTACTTCTTAACTTTCAGAATTTGCTGTTATAGTATTTAAAATTAAATTAAAAATGAAGACTACGAATTTATATAAATTACTTCATATTGATGAAGTATCAAACTGGGTTACCTTAATTTTCCACAGGAATGCTCTATGATGGAGGTGCTGTACCGAAGGGGGAAGAAGCATTGTACAGGAGCAAGAAGCTTCTAAGTCAATGAGATGTATATGCAGGGGAAGCCACCAACCAAAGGCGAACAACACCGTAATTCCACCTGAAGAAATATCAATAACCTATCCACTTCCACCTTTCTAAATGATTTAGGAGCTTCGTACCTACCCATACCTCTAAGTATGTATTCAATAGTCCACTCTCCTATTGTCAAACTGAAGAATTGGAAGCTAAATATAAAGAATTCTTGAGAATCGAGAGTAATTCTTGCACAAAAATAACTTGAGATGGCCCATATCACGTATCTGATTGTACGTACTATAATTTAGCTCAAACACTAATTTATTGTACATTGTAATTTCATAATTTCCTTCCAAAATTACCCTTTGTACATACAATTATATAACTTAAATTCTGCATGGTATTTGCTGAAATCTTTGAAATACATTAGATCCTACTTATCGTAAGTGGGTGGCCCCCATGTCTAGTCACTCCTGCAGGGGTACCTCAGGATGGGGATGCTGTGCTGAAGGGGACGTATCAGGATGTCCAAACTCACGGTCAATGTGCAAACACTCCAACAGGCACATGGCTATTTATAAGTTTCCCCAGTCTCAAAAATCCAGGAATGCCTTTTGTAAAGAAAGGTCAGTAGCCTAACCCCCCCCCCAACAAATATGCAATATTTAAAACACTAAATTATACTAAATCTAAACTATCCTACATGAACAGACTAATCACAAAAAAAAAAAAAAAAAAAAAAAAAAGAGCTTACACTTTAAACATTAAAAACTATCCTTTCTCTATGAGATTGGACAAAGGGTCTAAAGTTTCTTTGAACTACAGTACTTACAATTTTATTTATCATGGATCTATTGTTCAAACAATTATCAGTACCTGTATATCACCCATGTACAGTTTCCAAGCGGGTCCCCAGTGGATGTTATAAAGTCGAGAGTTGCAGAACATTTTGGCATGCGAGGGAACAAGTTCAGGCTAGTTGAGCAGGACACAAACCTGTTAAAATCAGAACAATTCTCTCCCCCTAACAGTTTACAGATCACATTTTCATTTTGTACTCAAAAACATACAAGACTTGCCATGCACCAAGTCACAAAATATTGAATAACCTGATACGAAGAAGGATAGATTCAAAGACTACTAGAACAGGCATTAGCTTAACTTTCTAGATATTAATAAGTAACAAAGCCAATAATTACCTTTCAGTTAAGTTTTCAAATTAATTTGATTCGAACAAGTTTAATTGGCAATTGCAAGCTTTTGTGTAAAGGAAGCATCGACGTGTTGGAAAAGTTTTGCATTTAACCATTCAATACATACCAGTTTCACTTGTCATTTTTAGTTTCAGTCCCATACTAGTTTATTTTAACGAAATATCTGGTTACCTCCAAATCCAACCATGTGTGTAGATTTGTGTTCTGCCTTGCCTTGTGTATACTTGCAGAGGACTCTGTGCCACCAGTGCCTGTTCTGTACCTCGCCTTGTAGTACACAATAGTATCTGCTTTTCATAATAATGTTGGTCCAATCTGCAAATACTAAAATTTCCCACTCCCTTGCATTTCCCCCAGCAGTGATGTAATATTTATTTGATAACTACTAAAAAGTCTGATAGTAATATCACCCAAAATTCTTAATCCTTGAAACTGTAAAACGAGCTTGTTAAGTAACTCAAGTCATATTTGACAAAATATAAACATTTTGGTATGCAAGTCTGACCTTGTAATACTATGGAGCTAAGTCACAAATTTAATTCCGTGATTGTATAATGAATTGGGACAATGGCGATGCACCGCTCACCTTTTCCAGTGATAGCAAACTTGGTTGGTCTGACAGCAACTGCGACTAGCAACAGCTCCACATCATAAACACGACAGAACCAGTCACACTGAAAGTACTGTTAGTCCCTATCCTAACCATATTGAAGTACTAGAGGAAAAAAAGTTTAAATTGTCTGGGGAAAAAAAACTGATGGCAAGACATACCAGCAACATGAAAAAAAAAGATGGAGCATTAACAGTAAACTATCAAAACTACTTTATCTGAGAACACGTTACTCAATCTTGGGATTCGAACCCAAACATTGAAACATTTGCAAATGCACAAAACTTACTACTCGGCGGCGAGTATTCAAGCGCTAAAATACCGCCAGACTTGGACCCAGCAGCAGAGGTTGCACTCCAGGACAGTCGCTACTCCATCACAAGTCGTTCGAGCAGGACAGATACTGACAGCCCATGGGGTGAGAGAGAGTGTGAGACCAATGTGCCAGATGATGTACTGCCACATATATAACAGTTCAATACCATTAATGACAAAACAATCTATGTTAATACTTGTATCTGGTAACAGTTATAGATGAAACCCAATTGCAAGCTAGGCAAAACTTAAGGTTGGAAATTGCAAGTGGTTCTAACATAACTACTTGCAAGCTGATCAACCTTAATTTGATAGTCGAACACTTCAAGGTTAAACATCAGTACAAAACATGTTCCCAAATACAAAATAACAAAAAATCGAACGAGCGATCTCTGGGGGATACTTTATACCAAGCGGCCCTAGGGTGGGATGATCAGCGAAATGCTGGGTGATCTGGATCTCTTCGCCCAGAAGAACCCGTCAGGACGGCTGCAATAAAGAATACGATAGCCCTTCCCATAATAAATATGGAACGTATATCAAAAATATACCAAAGCTTTCAGACAGGATCGATAATTCCATTTAATATACGAAGAGGATTGCACAGGTAAACCATTTTATACGTGTGTGTTTGTGTAAAACCGGCCTTGCGCTGACAGGACAAGCCGTGTGTAAGGTGGCTGCTCGCCTGGACACAGGAGAACCCCAAGGAAGACATTACAGGATCTCAACAGCTGCAAAAGGAAATTATTTACTAATACACTGAATTAAAGTTTCACTGATCTTCACTTTATTTACGTAAATTCACAATACACTGCACTTAATTCTAGAGTTTCTGATTTTAACACAAATTCACTGAAATATGAACGCAAATATGCTCCAAAAACTAAAATTTTAGCGACAAAAAAAAATAGTTTCGTGTTGAAGCCTCCGGGGTGCACTCCTGGTCCAGGTCAGCTGCTGTGTGAGTCAATGCACCACACTACACATATTTATAGCCAAGCTTCCTGCGGAGAATCAACTCTGGGTACATGTGTGTTCCTCCGCGAATGTTCAAGAACTAGGTCCTCACTGTATTATGTTTTATCTCACAATCAGAGTAGCTACTTACGATAAAAATATCATTAAGTCAAATAACAAAACTTTTATGTATACTGTTATAACATACGAATATATAATTAAACATATTTTTATTTTAATCTTAAGCCAAGTGCGGAAGGATAAGTGAGCATAGCGGTGATGCGGCCATCGTGGGAGATGGGAGAGGCGGCGACTGAAGCTGACGTCACGTATGATGTGGATCAATATTGTTTTGTAATCATTATTACTAATAAGTTTCATGCAATTCGACTTCTATTTGCTTTATTCTTAAAAAGGTGCTAATTCCGTTGTAGTCATACAGTGCTCTATTTTACAAACGTTAATATGTCCATTAGCCCAGAGAAAATGCTAGATCTTTCTTCATGGCGTTATTTTTTCTTAAAAAAAAAAAATTAGCTGTCTCCTTAATGCCAGTGAGGGGCTGTTGATCCAAGGAATTAGACCTCTCCTTCCTTGGATCGACCCTTAATGCCTCTCATTCCCCTAGACGCTGTATGACTCCTATGGGCTTAGCGCTTCTCCCAGAGTGTAACAATTATTCAGATAGCTCATGGAACATAAGAAAGAAGGATCACTGCAGCAGGCCTATTTGACCCATGTTGGGCAGGTCTAATTCACACCCACCTACATAAATAACCCACCTACGTCTACTCAAGTACTTGTCTAACCTATTTTTAAAGGTTTTCAGAATGTAATAAAGTTGGTAGAATTACCGACAATATGTAAAGTAAAAGGACACAAGTGCAACTAATGTGACATTTTATTGTGGCAACGTTTCGCTCTCCAGGAGCTTTATCAAGCCGTAGAGCGAAACGTTGCCACAATAAAATGTCACATTAGTTGCACTTGTGTCCTTTTACTTTACAGGTTTTCAGAAGCAGTCATGGGAATCCGTCTCCCCCGACACATTAATGTGTTGGCATAATCGACACTGAAATCTGTATTATATTTTAATTTTTTTCAAGGCGCCTTTGTGAATGCTCGTCCATCTATGGTGGCCTTCCCTACACGGTGTCTTGATGCTGAAGGGCTCTTAATCCAAGGAAATGGTGCTAACTTCTTCCTTAAATTAAATCTGATTACTCCCATTCTCCAGGCGATGTATGATCCCTACTAGTTTAGCGCTCCCCTATGAATGTAAGGTAATGGTGGCTTTGCACCACGACCGTTGAATGAGTCTCAGCATGAACCAGTCTGGAATGTTCCACCAGTGTTTCCAGCACAGCTGTTGTGGCGACCCTCTCACGGCGGCGCCCTAACAAAAGATCTCCATCAAAAAGTTCCCAGATTAACAATGGTCAGATGTGCATATATACATATACCTTGATTTAAAAAAAAATACATGAGAAACTTCCCAGGAGGCAGATTGAGAGAACTGAAGCTGCTCTCTCTGGAATGATGTAGAATTAGGGAGGATCAGTTTTAGGTCCGTTGTTGAGAGTAAGACACATGTGCAACATCTGGGTATCTTTATTGTAGACGTTTCGCCATCCAGTGGCTTTATCAATACAAATTCCAGGACATAACTTGAAGACAGTAGAACTATGTACAGAAGATGAGGTAATCAGTCCCTCAACCTAGGAGTAGGTGCGAACAGCACCATAGTAGGTGCGAACAGCACCACGACTATGGTGCTGTTCGCACCTACTCCTAGGTTGAGGGACTGATTACCTCATCTTCTGTACATAGTTCTACTGTCTTCAAGTTATGTCCTGGAATTTGTATTGATAAAGCCACTGGATGGCGAAACGTCTACAATAAAGATACCCAGATGTTGCACATGTGTCTTACTCTCATCTTGTCGTATTATATACCATTCGTACACAGGTGCATAAGTGTTCGCAATAAAGCTAATAGAATCCTTGGCTTCATATCAAGAAGCATAAATAATAGGAGTCCTCAGGTTGTTCTTCAACTCTATACATCCTTGGTTAGGCCTCATTTAGATTATGCTGCACAGTTTTGGTCACCGTATTACAGAATGGATATAAATTCTCTGGAAAATGTACAAAGGAGGATGACAAAGTTGATCCCATGTATCAGAAACCTTCCCTATGAGGATAGACTAAGGGCCCTGAATCTGCACTCTCTAGAAAGACGTAGAATTAGGGGGGATATGATTGAGGTGTATAAATGGAAGACAGGAATAAATAAAGGGGATGTAAATAGTGTGCTGAAAATATCTAGACTAGACAGGACTCGCAGCAATGGTTTTAAGTTGGAAAAATTCAGATTCAGGAAGGATATAGGAAAGTACTGGTTTGGTAATAGAGTTGTGGATGAGTGGAACAAACTCCCAAGTACCGTTATAGAGGCCAGAACGTTGTGTAGCTTTAAAAATAGGTTGGATAAATACATGAGTAGATGTGGGTGGGTGTGAGTTAGACCTGATAGCTTGTGCTACCAGGTCGGTTGCCGTGTTCCTTCCTTAAGTCAATGTGACCTGACCTGACTAGGTTGGGTGCATTGGCTTAAGCCGGTAGGAGACTTGGACCTGCCTCGCATGGGCCAGTAGGCCTTCTGCAGTGTTCCTTCGTTCTTATGTTCTTATGTTCTTAGGTCCGTTGTTGTGCAAGAAAGGTATAAAATACCGACAATATGAAAGTTAAGACACATGTGCAACATCTGGGTTGTTGTTTAATAATATATATGTTGATAAATTAGACACATGTGCAACTCTTGGGTATCTTTATTGAGGAAACGTTTCGCCACACAGTGGCTTCATCAGTCCATACGTAGGAGAAACTTGAAGAACAGGAGAAGAATGAGGTAATCAGTCCCTCAACCTTGAGTCGATGTGTTCAGTCCATCAATCTTGATGGTAACGATGAGAGCTATCAGTATGACAACTTTCTGAACACTATACATGCCGCCCAAAGAACATTTATCCTGTATAAAGAAATTAGCCTGAATAAAAATGACCCAAAATGGATGAATAATAGGCTCAAATATCTTTTAGGGCAGAAGAAAGGAATTTATAGGCGTATCAGAAGAGGTGAGGGTCATCTTTTGAATCAGTATATTGTAATAAAGTTGGTAGAATTACCGACAATATGTAAAGTAAAAGGACACAAGTGCAACTAATGTGACATTTATTGTGGCAACGTTTCGCTCTCCAGGAGCTTTATCAAGCCATGTAATGGCTTGATAGTGTGTTAGGTAAGACACATATGCAACAGTTAGACAACTTTATTCCGAAACGTTTCGCCTACACAGTAGGCTTCTTCAGTCGAATACAGAAGAAGCCTACTATGTAGGCGAAACGTTTCGGAATAAAGTTGTCTAACTGTTGCATATGTGTCTTACCTAACAACCTGTCGGTATTGTATACCATTTTGATGTTCGTTCAATGGCTTGATAAAGCTCCTGGAGAGCGAAACGTTGCCACAATAAATGTCACATTAGTTGCACTTGTGTCCTTTTACTTTACATAATCAATATATGGACATTAAGAGGGACGTTAAAAAGGGATAAGAAAAGCTAAACGGGACTATGAAATTAAAGTTGCTAAGGATTCGAAAACTAACCCAAAAGTTAGAGATAAGATAGGTCCCCTTAAAAATAATTATGGGCATCTTACTGACAAAGAGAATGAAATGTGCTCGATTTTAAATAATTATTTTCTCTCGGTTTTTATACAGGAAGACACTAACAATATCACAGTAATTAATTGTTACAGTGGGCCTGAAGAAGATAAATTATGTAACATCACACTCACTAGTGAAATGGTTATGAAACAAATAGACCGACTGAAACAAAATAAATCGCCGGGTCCTGATGAGCTTTTTTCAAGGGTTCTTAAGGAATGCAAAATGGAACTCTGTGAACCATTAACTAATATTTTTAATTTATCTCTTCAAACAGGTGTAGTGTCTGATATGTGGAAGATGGCTAATGTAATTCCTGTTTTTAAAGCAGGAGACAAGTCGTTACCTTCAAATTACCGCCCAATAAGCCTCACCTCAATTGTAGGCAAATTGTTAGGTAAGACACATATGCAACAGTTAGGTATCTTTATTATGAAACGTTTCGCCTACACAGTAGGCTTCTTCAGTCAAGTACAGAAAAGTTGATAGAAGCAGAAGATACTTGAAGACGATGTAATCAGTCCATCACCCTTAAAGTTTTGAGGTGGTCAGTCCCTCAGTCTGGAGAAGAGCATTGTTCCATAGTATGAAACAATAATATCGTCTTCACATCTCTACTGTTCCTGCCTACTTTCTGTATTCGACTGAAGAAGCCTACTGTGTAGGCGAAACGTTTCGAATAAAGTTGTCTAACTGTTGCATATGGGGTCTTTCCTAACAACCTGTCGGTTTTTGTATACCATTTTTATGTCCATCTTGTCAGACACTGCAACAACGTGGCATCTTGGTACAGAAAACACCTTGGACAAGCTTTTTTAATGAGAAGGGTTGGATCTGAGGGGGGACAGACCTCTCAGTTGCCTCTCACTACTACTACTACTACTATACCCTGCACCTCTCCTTCCGACAGTATTTAAGTCTCTGCACTGTCGCTTGATCTTCACATAGTTCCTGACTATGGAACTGAACTTCTCCAGGCCGAGGGACTGACAACCTCAAATTCTACGACTTTAAGGGTGATGGATGATTACATCGTTCTTCACATCTCTACTGTTCCTGCCTACTTTCTGTATTCGACTGAAGAAGCCTACTGTGTAGGCGAAACGTTTCGGAATAAAGGGTTTCTAACTGTTGCATATGTGTCTTACCTAACAACCTGTCGGTATTGTATACCATTTTGATGTTCATCTTGTCAGACACTGCAACACGTGGCATCTTGGTACAGAAAAACACCTTTGGGCAAGTTTTCAAGTGAGAAGGGTTGGATCTGAGAGGGCATGACCTCTCAGTTGCCTCTCACTACTACTACTACTACTACTACCCTGCACCTCTCCTTCCGACAGTATTTAAGTCTCTGCACTGTCGCTTGATCTTCACATAGTTCCTGACTATGGAACTGAACTTCTCCAGGCCGAGGGACTGACAACCTCAAATTCTACGACTTTAAGGGTGATGGACTGATTACATCGTCTTCACATCTCTACTGTTCCTGCCTACTTTCTGTATTCGACTGAAGAAGCCTACTGTGTAGGCGAAACGTTTCGGAATAAAGTTGTCTAACTGTTGCATATGTGTCTTACCTAACAACCTGTCGGTATTGTATACCATTTTGATGTCCACATGTGCAACACTTGGATATCTTTATTGAGGAAACGTTTCGCCACACAGTGGCTTCATCAGTCCATATGTAGGAGAAACTTGAAGAACAGGAGGAGAATGAGGTAATCAGTCCCTCAACCTTGAGTCGATGTGTTCAGTCCATCAATCTATTCAAGATTGACGTGTACTTAGCTCTGTGAAGACCTGTTTGTGTGCTCTCTGTGAATCTGAACCAGGATGCCCTCTCTTGAGCAGCTTTACCAGCAGCTGAGAGAAGAGCTCAGAGTTGCTAAGCTGGAGATACGGCGATTAACGGAGGAGAACAAGAGGATTCGTAGTAATCCTCCTGTTGTGAGTCCCCAGGTTAAGAGGGGAGCTTGGTCAGTGGCCGGGCAACATGGAACCAAGCTGAAGATCAAGAAAACAGTTGGAGAGGCAGAAACAACGAGAAACCAGAAGACTACCATGGAAACTTCCAACTCATTCTCGGTGCTACCTGACGAATGTGAATGTTCTACTGGGAATGCCACAACGAGCACCAAGGAAGCATTGGCAGACGTGAGTGAGATATCCCTAGAAACCCCAACGAAGACCATCGAGAACGTCTTGACGAATTCTACAAGTGGTGTAATGCTACCTGAAGAATGTGAGTCGACTACGAGCATCACGAGGGACGACGCCAAGGAAGGTAAAAACATTGTTGTTGTTGGGGATAGCCAGATTAGGTACATGGATAGGGCATTCTGCTTGAAGGATAGGAGTAGGAGGCAGAGAGTGTGTTTTCCTGGGGCTGGGATGAAGGATATTGTTAGCCGTCTGGATGACATCATGAGAGGTAATGGGAGCAATCCTATTATCTGTCTCAGTGCTGGAGGCAACGATGTTGGCAGACGTAGGAGTGAGGACCTGATTAGCAGGTATAGGTCAGCAATAGAGATAATTAGGAGGAAGGGTGGGAAACCTGTCATATGTGGCATTTTGCCAAGGAGAGGAGTTGGAAATGAATGGTTGTCCAGAGCAATTGGTGTCAATTGCTGGCTGGACAAATACTGTAAGGAAAATGCAGTAACATTCATTGACAACTGGGACCTCTTCTATGGCAGAAATGACATGTATGCCAGGGACGGGGTTCACTTATCTAGGTCTGGGGTGGGAGCACTGGCCAATGCAGTGGAGGGAGCTGTTAGGTCTTTAAACTAGGAATAGTTAGTGGTATGGGTTTTTGCGGGAAAACTGTGAAGTCGCAGGGTAGTAATATGAGTACTAGGAGAACTAGTAATAGGCAAAATGAGGTGGATATTGGAAAGCCAGTGGCACTAATTGACAAGGACAGTAATAGGTTTAGTGGAATAACAGAAAGGAGCAGGAAGGGTAAAGAGAGAGGAGGGTCTTTAAATATTTATTACACAAATAGTCGCAGTGCTAGGAATAAGATGGACGAGTTGAGACTAGTTGCTAGTGCAGGTAACATAGATGTATTTGTCATTACTGAGACGTGGTTTAATTCAAAAAGTCGGGACATGCCTGCAGAATGTCACATCCAGGGTTTTAAATTGTTCCAAGTAGATAGAAGTGTCGGAAAGGGGGGTGGGGTGGCATTGTATGTCAGAGATCGCTTGAACTGTTGCATAAAAACGGGTATTAAGTCTGAAGTAACACATACAGAGTCTGTTTGGATAAAATTTTTTCAGAGGGGGCATGAAAAATTAATTTTAGGTGTGATATACCGTCCCCCAAATTTAGATAGGGACCAGGGGAGACTACTATGGGAGGAAATTGTTAGGGCCACAAGGTACGATAATGTAGTAATTCTAGGAGACTTTAACTTTAGTCATATTGATTGGAATTTCTTGACTGGGAATTTAGAATCACACGACTTCGTAGAAGTAGTTCAGGATTGTTTTTTGAAGCAGTTTGTGACAGAACCTACAAGGGGTAATAACCTGCTTGACTTAGTTCTGGCAAACAACGAATCCCTTGTTAATAATTTAGAAGTTTCAGAGGAACTGGGTGCTAGCGACCACAAATCAATTACATTTAGCATTGAATGGAAGTATGATAGTAGGGATAACTCAGTAACAGTCCCAGATTTTCGCTTAGCAGATTACGATGGGCTTAGAGAACACTTATCATCTGTTGACTGGGGTAACGAAGAGAGCTATCAATATGACAGTTTTCTGAACACAATACATGCTGCTCAAAGAACGTTTATCCCTTATAAAGAAATTAGATCAAATAGAAATGACCCAAAATGGATGAATAATAATAGGCTAAAAATTTTAACAAAGGGGCAAAAAGGGAAAGGGAAATTTATAGGCGTATCAAAAGAGGGGAGGGTCATTTTAAATAACAAAAATTTTTACATTAAGGGGGACTTTAAAAAAAGGGGATAAGAAAAGAAAAAGGGGACTATGAAATTAATGTTGCTAGGGATTCAAAAAACCAAACCCCCAAAATTTTTTTTCCGGTATATAAAAAACAAAATCAGACAAAAGATAGGTCCCCTTAAAAATAACTATGGGAATCTTACTGAAAAAGAGAAGGGAAAAATGGGCTAATTTTAAATAATTTTTTTTCTCTCGTTTTTACACGGGGAAGACATTTAAAAAATTTTCCCGGGTAATTAATTTTTATAGGGGGCCAAAAAGAAAAAATTTTTATGAAAACTTCACAGTCACTAGTAAAAGGGTTTTGTGAACCCAGAAATAGACCGACGGGAACAAAAAAAGTCACCGGTTCCTGTTTGAGGTTTTTTTAAAGGGGTTTCAAAGGGAAAAGCAAATTTGGAACTCTGTAAAACCAAATTTAACAAATATTTTTTTTTTTATCTTGATAGTGGAAATGGCAAAGGGAAATTTCCCTTTTTTTAAAACAGGGGACAATTCGCTACTTAAAAATTACCGCCCAATAACCTGCCCCTCAATTGTAGGCAAATTACAAAGTAAATTATAGCGAGTTTTATAAGAAGCCATTTTTAAAAGCAAAGCTTGATTAAGATACTCAGCAGGAATTAAACAAGAGGCCGGTCTTGTCTAACTAATTTATTAACTTTCTTCGGGAAAAGTTTTTGGGAGGCTTTTTTCCCACGAAAAAAAATTTTAAAAATTATTTACTTAGTTTTTATTTAAGGTTTTTAAATAGATTTTCCGCCCCAAAAGGACTTTTGAAGAAAGTAGCAGCTCATGGAAATTGGGGAAAAAGGGTTCCCTCTCGTTTTTTTAATCATGGCTCACAGACGGGAAAGGGCAAAAGAGGTGTCCATAAAGGGGGTTAAATCCAAAGTGGGGATCATAACAAGGGGCCCGTTCCACAGGGATTCAGTTTTGGGGGCCCGTTGTTTTTTTAAAAATTATTGTTGTTGGAAAAGACACATATGCAACAGTTAGGTATCTTTGTGGAAAAAAGGAAATTTAATACCGCCCAAGATGGGGGTTAAAAAAACCCATGTGAAACATCTGGGTATTTTTTATTTTTAAAAGGGTTGGGCCACCCGTGGCTTTATAAATTTAAAAATTTCCCCAGGAATAACTTGAAGCCCAGTAGAACAAAGTACAAAGATGAGGAAAAATTAAAGTCCCTCAACCTAGGAGTGGTGCGAACGGGCACCAATTTCCGGGAGTTTTCTGAACCCAGAAGAAAGAATCCGGGCCTTATATATTTAAACGTGGGTTGAAGCAGACGAGGGCAAATTCACTGGTGGGCGGGTTTTCCCCAGGGGAAGTAGGTCCTTCCCAAAGAGATGGGTTTTTGTATAGTAGCCCGTAGTTGTGAAGGTATGTACATGTCCTCAGAATTAAGATTCCTTTATGTTGCAGTGTTAAACAAGTTGGTAAAAAAGGGTTTAATATAATACCGCAAGATGAGATTAAAAACACATGGGGCAAAAAACGGGGTTATTTTATTGTAAAACTTTTTCGCCACCCAAAGTGGCTTTACAATAAAAATTCCCGGGACAAAAACTTAAAAACAGAAAGAACTATGTACAAAAGATGGGGGAAAATAAATTTCCCCTCAACCTGGGAAGTAGGTGCGAACAGCACCAAAGTGTGGAGTTCTAAAGAAAGAAGAAAGGAATCCTGGCGCTTAATAGTAACGTCAGGTAAAAGCAGACGAGGGCAAATTCACTGGTGGGGGGGTTTCCCCAAAGTGGAATTTAGGCCCTTCCCCAAAGAGATGGGTTATTTTAAAGTGGGTAGTCGTAGTTTTTGAAGGTATGTAAAATGTCCTCAGAATTAAAAATTTCCCATGTGTTGCGTGTCTGCCCAAGTTGTTTTCAAAAGGGTATTAATACCGAAAAGGGATGAGGGGTAAGCCCAATTTTTCCCAAAAATCGGGGTTTATCTTTTTTTTGTGGGAACTTTCGACATCCATTGGGTTTTACCCAAATAAAATTCCAGGACATAATTTGAAGACAGTAGAACTATGTACGGGAAGATAAAGGTAATAAATTTCCCTAAAAACCTGGGAGTTTTTTTGCAAAACCCCCCATAGTCGTGGGATTCTGAAGCAAAAGAAAAAATTCCTGGCGCTTATATAGAAAAACGTAGGTAAAGGGCAAACGGGGGCAAATTCATGGGGGGCGGGTTTCCCCCAAGTGGAAGTGGGTTTCCTTCCCAAAGAAGGGGTTTAGTTGTAGTAGTAGTCAAAGTTTTGAAGGTATGTAAAATTACTAGGGCTGTTCGCCCCTACTCCTAGGTTGGGGGACTGATTACCTAATCTTAGGGTACATAGTTTTTATGTCTTAAAGTTATGTCCGGGAAATTTTTGGTATTGATAAAGCCACGGGATGGCGAAACGTTACAATAAAGATACCCAATGTTGAAAATGGTCTTACTTTTAAATCTTGTCGGTATTATTTCCTTTCGTAAAACAACTTTCAGAAAATTTGCAACATCTTTGGAATTTTAATTCTGAGACATGAAAATACCTTCAAAAATAGGGACTACTACACAACTAACCCTCTCTTTGGGAAGGCCCCTATTTTTCCACGGGGGAACCCCGCCCACAGTGAATTTGCCCTCTTTCTGTTTTCACCTGACTTTAAATATATAAGCGCCAGGATTCTTTCTTCTGCTTCAGAATCTCCACGACTATGGTGCTGTTCGCCCCTACTCCTAGGTTGGGGGAATGATTACCTCATCTTCTGTAAATAGTTTTTTACTGTTTAAAGTTTTTGCCCGGGGATTTTTTAATTGAAAAACCACTGGAGGGCGAAACGCTACAATAAAGATAAAAAGATTTTGCACAGGGGTTTTCTTCCCTTATCTTGTCGGTATTATAAAAACCTTTCGTACACAACTTTTTCGGGACACGGGAAACCCTCAGGGAAAATCTTAATTCTGGGGAATGACATACCTTCAGACTCAAACAAACAAACTAACCCATCTTTTTGGGGAAAAAACCTACTTCCACGGGGGAAAATCCCGCCCACCAGTAAATTTGCCCTCGTCTGTTTTCACCTGACGTTACTATATAACCCCCAGGATTCTTTCTTCTGTTTCAAATCCCCACGACTATGGTGCTTTTTCGAAATTTACTCCTGGGTTTTGGGGGACTGATTACCCATTTTCTTTTACATAGTTCTATTTGTCTTCAAGTTATGTCCGGGAAATTTGTATTGATAAAGCCACTGGATGGGGGAAAGGGCTAAAATTTAAAAGATACCCAGATGTTGCACATGTGTCTTACTAGGTATCTTTTTTTTCAAAAACGTTTCCCCCTACACAGTAGGCTTCTTCAGCCCGGGACGAAAATTTGGGATAGAAGCAGAAGATACTTAAAGACAAATTTTAATCGCCCCCACCCTTAAAGTTTTGGGGTGGTCATTTCCCTCAGTTGGAAAATTTGCATTGTTCCATGGTATGAAAAAAATTTTGTTTCATCCCATGGCATGAAACTTTTATTGTTTCATCCCAAATGGGAAACAATGCTCTTCTCCAAAACTGGGGATGACCCCCTAAAAATTTTTTAAAAGGGTGAGGGACTGTTACATCGTCTTCAAGTATTTTGTGACTTTAAAAAATTATATCAATGATCTTGAGGGAAAAGGAAAATTACTAGTGATTTTGAAAAATTCCCCCGTAAACACAAAAGTTTAAGGTAGGTTTAATTGATTAAAAACGTAGATTTTGGGGGAAAACTTCGGGGGTTTTTAGACAAACTCAAATTTTGGTCAAAAAAGGGGAAGATGCAGTTAAATTTGTAGAATAGTGTTGTTATTTAAGGGTCACATATGCAACGTTGGGTTATCTGTTGCTTATTGCCCTTCCCTAAAAATCTGCGGTTTTTTTTAAAAACCTTTTTTAATGTTCATTTCAATGTAGATAAATGCAAGGGTTTAAAAGTGGGGAGTGTCCATAACCCTAAAACCTTTTTAAGTTAAATAATGTGGGAACTTAGCCATACAGATTCCCAAAAAAGGGGACTTGGGGGTTAGGGTAAGCAGAAACCTTAAACCAAAAGAAAATAAACATAAAAAAGGTTATACATTACCGAAGGTTTTTTTAGGTAAAAACACATATGAACATTTGACAATTTTATTCCGAAACTTTTCGCCTACACAGAAAGGCTTCTTCAGTCGATGAAGAACCCTTTCTGTGTAGGCGAAACTTTTGGGGAATAAAGTTGTCAAATGTTGCATTTTGTGTCTTACCTAACAAGACAGCAATCCCAAAGCGTACAATAAGGAAATAGATTACTGGGTTTTAAATTTCAAGAAGTGTAAGAAAACATAAGAACAAAAAGGAATGTAGGAACATTTTGCAGAAGGCCTACTGGCCCATACGGGCAGGCCCCTTTTTAAAAACGACCCTCTACCTAAAGCCACCCAAAAAAAAACTCCCGTGTGATGAATGGTTTAAAAAACCGACAATTTGGGAAGATTGAGACACTATCAGCATAAGGGGGAAACTTTATTCGGAAAAGTTTCCCACACCCGTGGCTTATCAAATCCAAAACAAAGAGGAAGGGGTAAGGAGAGGAGGGGGGAAAGAGGGGGAATCAGTTTCCCCCAACCTTTGGGGTCATGGTTCATTTCCCTCAAACTTGTAGAAGACAGCATAGGGCCCTAGACGTGGCTCATATACTTGTCGGTTTTTCAAACCATTCATCACAACTGTCCCGAACCCCTGCAGGGATAAAGGGATTGAAAAATTTAAAAAGGTAAAAAATTAAACCCACGGTTGTTAGGGTAAGGGCACAAAATGCAACTTAGGGACTTTAAATTTTGGAAAAAGTTTTTCCTAACAGTAGGCTTCCTTAGTTTAGTACAGAAAAAAATTTATGAAGCAGAAGATACTTGGGAAAACATGTAATAAATCCATCACCCTTTAAATTTTGAGGGGGTCATCCCCCCCAGTTCCCCGGGGAAGAGCTTGTTTTCCCTGTATGAAACAAAAATGGAAAAGAAGTGAAGGATGGAGCTTTTTATAGCCCAAGAGGTGAGACGTAGGGCCCCTAGGAGAAGTTAAAATAATCCCGGGGTGTTTTAAGGGCAGGTTCCCCCCTCAAATCCAAACCCCTTCCCCTATTGGGAAAATTTTTCGAAGTTGTTTTCGGTCTGTACCAAGATACCCCTTTTGTTTTCATTTTTCCCGGACAGTTTGAACATTAAAATTTGGGAAAAAATACCGACAGGTTGTTAGGTAAGACACATATGCAACATTTTGGGGATCTTTATTGTGAAAAGTTTCGCCCAGAAAAATAGGGTTCCCTTTAGTCAAGTACAGAAAAAGTTGATAGAAGCAGAGATACTTTAAGACGATGTAATCAGCCCTCACCCTTAAAGTTTTGAGGTGGGCGTCCCCATTTTGGGAAGGCATTGTTCCCTAGTATGAAAAAAAATTGGGAAGAAGTGGGAAAATGGGACTTTTTATAGCGGCCCAAAAGGGGAGACGTAGGCCACTAGGAGAATTTAAATACTCAGATGTTGGGGAGGTCCCCTCCCTCTCAAATCCAGGCCCCCTCTCATAGTGGAAATTGTCGAAGTTGATTGCAGGTCTGTACCCAAAATACCCTTTGTTGGGAGTGTCTGACAGAATTTAAAAATTAAAATGGTATAAAATACGAAGGGTTTTTAGGTAAGGGCCCCAATGCAACAGTTAGGTATCTTTATTGGTTTAAAATTTTTCCTAGACAAATAGGCTTTTTCAGTCAAATACAGAAAAATTGATAGAAGCAGAAGATAAATTGAAACGATGTAATCAGTCCATCACCCTTTAAAAGGGTTTTAGGGTGGGCAGTCCCCCAGTCGGAGAAGAGCCCTTTTTCCATAGTATGAAAAAATATGGAAAGAAGTGACAGGATGGGCTTTTTATTGCGGGCCCAAAAGGTGAGACGTAGGCCACTAGGAAAAAGTAATAAATCAGATGTTGGGGGTTTAGGTTTCCCCCCAAAAACCAGCCCCTCTCACTAGTGGAAATTGTCGAAGTTGATTGCGGTCTGTACCAAGTTTCCCTTGTGTTGCGTGTCTGACAGATTGAACATTAAAAAGGATAAAAAAAACCCACAGGTTGTTAGGTTTTTTAAAACAATATGCAACAGTTAGGGGATCTTTAATTTTGGGAAACCCTTTCGCCTAGCCCTGGGTTCTTTAGTCAAGTACAGAAAAAATTGAAGAACAGAAAAATACTTGAAACGATTAAACATCCACACCCTTAAAGTTTGAAAGGGGGTCAGCCCCCAGTCTGGAGAAGGGGGCATTGTTCCCTAGTATGAAAAAAATGGAGAAGAAGTGAAGATGGAGCTTTTTATTTGCGCCAAAAAGGTGAGACCTGCAATAACTTCGGGCAACTTTCCCCTTGTGAGGAGGGGCTGGATTTGAGAGGGGCCTGCCCCTCAACCCTCTGGTACTTCCCTTTCCTAGTGGCCACGTCTTTACCTCTTGGGGCTTTTAAAAAAACTCCATCCTGTCACTTCTTTTCCATAAATTTTTTATACTATGGGGAAAAATGCTTTCTCCAACGAGGGACTGGGCCACCTCAAAACTTTAAGGGGGAAGGAAGATTACATCGTCCCTTTAAATATCTTTTGCTTCTATCAAAATTTTTTGTACTTGACTGAAAAAACCTACCGTCTAGGGGAAAGTTTCACAAAAAGATACCTAACTGTTGCATATTTTTTTACCTAACAAAACCGTCGGTTTTTTTATAAACCCTTTTAATGTTTTAATCTGTCAGACCTGCAAAAACAAGGGTTTTCTTGGACAGACCTGCAAACAACTTCGACAACTTTCCCCTAGTTTAGAGGGGCCTGGATTTGAGAGGGACCCCCGGGCCCCCTAACATTGAGTACTTACTTCTCCGTGGGGCCCAAACCCCACCCCTTGGCCCCTTTTAAAAAAACTTTCCAAAACCCCGTCACTTCTTTCTCCCCTATTGTTTCATACATGGAACAAAGCCCTTTCCGGGGGGAGGGAAAGACCACCTAAAACCCTTTTAAAGGGGGGAAAGGGGTGATTAACCAAACGTCTTCAAGTACTTTTGCCCTTTTATTCCCAAATTTTTTTGTACTTGCTTTAAAAAAGCCTACTGTTAGGCGAAAACCCTTTCACAAAAAAAAGATACCCAACTGTTGAAAATGTGTCTTACCTAACAACCTTCGGTTTTTATCCATTTTAAAAGTTTAATCTGTCAGACACGCAACACCCAAAGGGTTTCTTGGTACAGACCCGCAATCAACCTTTTGACAACTTCCCCTAGTGAGAGGGGGGGGTGGATTTTAAGGGGGGCCTTACCTCTCAACATTGATACTTACTTCCCTGTGGGCCTACGTTTTCCCCCTCTTTGGGGCCCATTTAAAAAACTCCTCCTGTCACTTCTTCTCCATATTGGTTTTTATACTATTTGGGAAAAATGCCTTTTTCTCCAGACGGGGGGACTGAACCCCCCAAAACTTTAAGGGTTGGGTTTGGGCTGAATTTTTCATCGTCCCTTTAAGTATCTTCCCGCTTCTAAACAACTTTTTTGTAAATTTTTGGGGAAAATGGGGGAAAAAGAAAGGGCCAATGCCCAGGCGAAACGTTTTACATAAAGAAAACCTAAAATGTTTTTCATAGGGTCTTTTCCCAACAGCATCATGGGAAACTTGTTACAAAGAATTCTTCAACACTTGTTCCAAACCTTTTGGGCGAAAAACCTTTCTTCGACTAGTGGATGGGAAACCCCTATACCCCCCTCCCCCTTTTGCCCTTTCCAAAGTCACCCCATTTCAGTATATAAGCCAAAGTCTAGGCCCTATCCCGTACTTCTTTCAAGATTGATGGACTGAAAAACATTTTGGGCCCCCCAGGTTTAGGGGAAATTTATTACCTCATTCTCCTCCTTCCCCCTTACGCCTTCCTCTTTTTAAATTGGAAATGAGTAAGCCACTGTGTGGCAAAACTTTTCCCGAATAAAAAATTTTTCCCCTATGCCCGCATAATGTCTCAATCTTTTAACTTTTTCGGTTTTTTTAAACCATTTCACAAACTGTCAGAAAACTGCCCGCATCATGGGTTTGTTACAAAGAATTCTTCAACACTTTTTTCAAAACCTTTGGGGCAAGACCCATTCGACTAGTGGGTGGGGACCACTATGACCCCCGGGCCCCATCTGCTTCACGTCACCTTTCCACTACAGTATATAAGCCCCGTCTACGGGCCCCATGCCCGTACATTCTAAAAAGATTGGGTGGACCCCCCAACACATCCCCACTCCAGGGTTTAGGGGCTGATTACCCATTTTTCCTCCTCTCCTTACGGGGCCTTTTTTTTTCCCCTTTTTTATTGGACTTATGAAAAACCCCCTGTGTGGCGAAAAGTTTCCTGGGAAAAAAGAATTTCCCCTAAGCGCATAAGTGTCTCAATCTTCAATAAATCCCTACCCAAAAGACCCAATCAAAACCCCGCCCCCCCCCACTTTATATATTTGTCCAGTTTTTTCCCTTTTTAAAGCAACAAAGGGGCCTAGCCTCTATCACCCCACTAGGAAGACCCGTTCCCCCATTACAAAACCCGTTAAAAACCATATTACCTATGTCCTTTCTAAATCTAAATTTTTCCAACTTTATCCATTATTTTTTGGGTTTTTACCGGTTTGACACCTCCAATTTCTTTATTAATACTTTTCTTGTTTATGCCGTCATCCACTTATAAATTCAATGATATTTTTCTCTCGTTTTTAAAAACCTCTCCAGAGAGTGGAGGGTTTTTGGCTTTTTAAATCTATTTTTCAAACGGGGAGGGTTTCCCTTTCACAGAAAAAAAAAATTTTTGTCCCTTCCCTTTTCGTATGCTCTCTAATGAGTCTATATCCATCCGGTAGAAGGGGGCCCAAAAAATGAGCAGCATAATCTAAATTTAGGTTTTTTTACTTATACTTCTTGAGAAAAAATCCAAATAATCTTTTGGCCTTTTTCGCACACTAAGGCACCCGCTTTTCTTGGCTTTAGATTTTTGCTTACCATGACTCCCCCAAATCTTTTTACATTCTGTTGATCAACTCTAAATTCACCTAGATTATAGCTTGGGGTTATTTTCCCTTACCAAGGGGCAAGTACCTTACACTTTTCCACATTTAACTTCATCGCCATTTTTTTAGACCAAGACATTAATTTGTCCAAATCGTCCTGGAGTTTTATTTATATCCCCCTCAGAGTTTAATTAAAAACGGCCTATCTTCGAAACATCCCCGCAAATTTACCATGGGCACTCGTAATCCCTTCCTCAAGGTCATTAATGAATTAAAGAAAAAGAGAGGGGCCCAAAAATGAACCCTGTGGAACCCAAATTAAATGACTAATCCCCCTTCAGATTTCACTCCCCTTAATGGTAAAATCTCTGCCTTTTTATTGGTTAAGCCATGCCCCAATCCCTGCTGAACTTTTTCCTTCCCATACCTGGGCTGCCACTTTTCTTTAAGGGGTCTCTTTGAGGTACTTATCCGGGAAAGGGTTTACTAAAATCCAAAAAAACAATTTTCAAATTCCTTTTCCTGGGCAACTGCCTCAAATTTTCTATTGAAGAAAAGTCAGTAAGTTTTTTAGGGAGGGGAAAGACCTCTCGTGAATCCCTTTTGAGATTCATTTTTTCAAATTTTTGCTCTTTTAAGGTGACTTCTGATAAAGGGCCCGCTTTTAAAATTTATTTTTAATATGCTCTTATGTTTTCCCGAAATTTAAAAAATTTCTTATTTTTCTAGCCTGTACCATTTGCAGCTAGCGACCAAAGGGGAAAGGGAAAAAGGGGGATAACCCGTGAGTGAAGGGGAAGGTTTTTGCCCTCACAGGGGGAACCCCTTTTAGCAAAACCCCCCAGCCCCTTCCGCGCCCGCGGGTTTTCCAAACTTATGCTGTTTTCCCCCTCTTTTTGTTGCCCCCACGTTCCCGCTTTTCAGTCGAACCTTTATTTTATATAAAAGACATAATTAATTTGGGGATGGGTTGTTTCTTTAAAAAAAAATAAATTTAAAGGGCCTTTCTTAGTGGGGGGGTTTTAGTAGAGATAACCTTTAAAAAACACAGGGGGCGCACGACAGCAACACAAAAGAATACCACCAGCAATATTGGGAAAATTAGTGCTAATAGTATAAGTTTGTTCAGGGATGCACCAAAAAACAGTTACATTGATTATTATACATAACAGCAAATTTTTGTAAAGTACCCCAATAACCCAAAAAATCAAGGGGAAAATT
This sequence comes from Cherax quadricarinatus, assembly GCF_026875155.1. NCBI lineage: Eukaryota > Metazoa > Arthropoda > Malacostraca > Decapoda > Parastacidae > Cherax > Cherax quadricarinatus. The sequence goes on from NC_069409.1 coordinate 49,529,263, forward strand.
TTTTCCATTGGGGGGGTTAAAAATTAGTAAAAGGATAGTAAAAATATAGCAGCAGTGTTTTTTAAAATACTTTAAAAAAGGGCACATGGGCCAAAAATCTTTTGGGGATCTTTAAATTTAGAAACGTTTGCCACACAGTGGCTTCTCAGTCCATACAAAGGAGAACCTTTAAGAACAGGAGGGGAATGAGGTAATTTAGTTCCCCTCAACCCTTTATTTGATGTTCAGTCCATCAATCTTGAATTTGATTCAAGATTTGTGGACCTGACCCCTAGGGGTGGAATAATTGCTGCACCTAAAAGACCTTTTCCCAAACAGGGGGAAATTGCCGACCAGAAAAATTAAAAGAAACTTTCACCGGGGGCGCATAACGGAGATAAAACACCCCAATTTCTGGAGCGCCCTTTAGGGGGTTTTAAAACCCGTATTCCCTGGAACGCAGGAGGGGAGATACATGTTAAAAACACCGGAAAAAACCTAGAGGGGCTTTACCGAACTTTTCACAACGAAAATAAATCCCCTACGAAAAAACAAAAAAACTTTTGGGGAAAACGATGGGCCCGGGCCCTCCCCCCCCAAAGAAAAGCCCGGGTTTTCACTAGCAGTTTTAAAAGACCATAAAAATAAGTGTTTAGGGGGGGCCCCCGGGGTGTTTTAACTCCTCCCAGCCACATAAGGGGGGTTACCCCAAAAGACCCCCGGCAGTTTTTCAAAGGGGGTGGCACTGGACAAGCACCCAAAGTCAGTTTCCTGATCAACCGGGGGTGTTGGGGTCGTACGTTGGTTTGCGTGCAGCCGCAGGGAACAGCCTGGGTTGATCGGCTTGACCACCAGGGGGCCTGGGCCCCAGACCGGGGCCCCCCGGGGGCCCCTTTTACCCCCGAAACCTTCCCGGTAAACTCCAAAGGTTTAAAAATTTCCCTTGAAATCTTATTTTTTGGTAAGAAAACATGATAAATTTCTTTAATACACCGGTTGAAACAGGAAACGCATGGGGAAATTCATGAACAAAACATATAAAAGTAGGTTTGGGAAACTCCCTTATTCCCTTTAAAGGGGAAACCCAAAAAGCACTGGCACTCCCCAGCTGGTTTTTGTGGTTTTTAAATTTTGAGGGGGTAACATAAAAAACAGAAAAAGAGACTTATAGAGGAAAACCGTAGGGAAAAAGGGAAAAAACGAATTTAAATCAAGCATGGGGTTTTGGGGAAAATTGCTAGTGGAGAGTAATTTAAATTGATTTGGGTTTTGGGAAAAAAGTGACGAGGGGGAACGTATTTTCTGGGATGTAAGAGTGGGTAGGGGTTTTTTTGGTGGAAGGGATTTATTTTTATGATATGTCTGGGAGTTTTTTAGATTTCTGGGGGGGCCCAAAAATTGAGAGATGTTGAAAAAATCTGTGTTTTGAATATGGGGTAAAATGTTAAGTAAAAGGACAAAAAATGCAACTAAAGTGACATTTTTAATTGGTGGCAACGTTTTTCGGGTCTTTTTCCCCCGAGCTTTTTCAAGCCGTTTCAAACAATACATGGACACAGAGGGTTTTAAAAGGTCAAGTGAGGTGTTAAAATTAGTAGTTAAATAGTAGTAGTTGTGGGGAGTAGTATTGTGGGAGTAGTAGTTAAATATTTGTATTTTTTCCCGGGAAAAAGGAAAAAACAATTTTGAGAGGGGTCCCTAAAAAAATGAAAATTTTAAAATTCTTGAACATCAAAATTGGGAAAAAAAATTTGGGGAATTACAACTAAACCTGACAAGGTCCTTGTTAGCAAGATAGGGTGTTTTGCATCAACAATTTAAGAATTAAGGGGGTTTTCTCCCCTCAAGGGCACCCCGTACCATTAGAAACCCCAACAAGATTTTGGGATATGAAAAGACAGGGGTGCTCCACTCAAATCTCCCTGTAAAATAAAAAGACAACCCTAGCCAAAGCCCCTCCCTTTGCAGTCTCTTTCGATTCAATCAAGCCCCTCAACATGTCAAAAAACATCTGTTTAAAATGATAATAGGGGCCCAAAACTCGAATACCCCCGTGTCCCAATGTCAATAACAACAAAACCCAAAAACAGCTACGGCCCCAAAAAGGGGCCAGAATAGAGGGTCTTTCCTTTATTACCGATTTTCCAGGAGAGACAGAGTTTAAAAAGGCAGATTTTTCAATTTCAAAAAGAAATTACTTTCCAAAAGTTTCGCCTCGACACTTTTTAAAAAAAAACAACTCAAATTTAATGCAAGGGAAAAAATACATGCCAAAAAAGAGAAAAATTTTCCCATACAAGTGGTAAATACCACGGAAATTTTAAATCAAATATTTCCCCCTCACAGGACTCAAAGAAGGGCTCTCAGCAGGGGGGGTCCCGGGGTTTTTTTTCATAAAGGGTGATTACCCTCGACCCAGATATTGGAGCAACCTTTCCCCGATGAAGAAAATTTTTGGGACCACCAAAAACCCCTTTTATGTATCTGAGAAAATCATCGCCCCCAATTAGGGAGACATTTTTAAATAACTTTCTAATGTAAAAAAATTTTTGTATTTACTATGGTTGGACCAACCCTGTAAGAAGCCAAGTCCAAAAATTTTTTAAACCCGGGCCCAAAAAAAAATTGCCTTTCCCTTTCGCAAAAAATATCCGTTGTTTTCCCAAACGCAAAAAAAAGCAATTGCAACTTTTATAATTACTAAAAATTCGGTCATGTACTTTTTTATCTTTATATCTTGGACTCGATGGGGTTTGCTTAAAACCCCTTAAATAATATCCTAGTTGGGGGACTGATTACCTCATCTTCTGTACATAGTTCTACTGTCTTCAAGTTATGTCCTGGAATTTGTATTGATAAAGCCACTGGATGGCGAAACGTCTACAATAAAGATACCCAGATGTTGCACATGTGTCTTACTAGGTATCTTTATTTCGAAACGTTTCGCCTACACAGTAGGCTTCTTCAGTCGAGTACAGAAAAGTTGATAGAAGCAGAAGATACTTGAAGACGATGTAATCAGTCCATCACCCTTAAAGTTTTGAGGTGGTCAGTCCCTCAGTCTGGAGAATAGCATTGTTCCATGGTATGAAACAATATTGTTTCATACCATGGCATGAAACATTATTGTTTCATACCATGGAACAATGCTCTTCTCCAGACTGAGGGACTGACCACCTCAAAACTTTAAGGGTGATGGACTGATTACATCGTCTTCAAGTATCTTGTGACATAATATATATCAATGATCTTGATGAAGGAATTACTAGTGATATGAGCAAATTCGCCGATGACACGAAGATAGGTAGGATAATTGATTCAAACGTAGATGTTAGGGAACTTCAGGAGGATTTAGACAAACTCTACTCTTGGTCAGAAAAGTGGAAGATGCAGTTCAATGTAGATAGTGTTGTTAGGTAAGACACATATGCAACAGTTAGGTATCTGTTGCATATGTGTCTTACCTAACAATCTGTCGGTATTTTATACCATTTTAATGTTCATTCAATGTAGATAAATGCAAGGTTCTGAAGCTCGGGAGTGTCCATAACCCTAGCACTTATAAGTTAAATAATGTAGAACTTAGCCATACAGATTGCGAAAAGGACTTGGGGGTTATGGTAAGCAGCAACCTTAAACCAAGACAGCAATGAACATCAAAATGGTATACATTACCGACAGGTTGTTAGGTAAGACACATATGCAACAGTTAGACAACTTTATTCCGAAACGTTTCGCCTACACAGTAGGCTTCTTCAGTCGACTGAAGAAGCCTACTGTGTAGGCGAAACGTTTCGGAATAAAGTTGTCTAACTGTTGCATATGTGTCTTACCTAACAAGACAGCAATGCCTAAGCGTACGTAATAAGGCAAATAGATTACTGGGATTTATATCAAGAAGTGTAAGCAACATAAGAACATAAGAATGTAGGAACACTGCAGAAGGCCTACTGGCCCATACGAGGCAGGTCCTTATCAAAACGATCTCTACCTAAAGCCACCCAAGAAATAACTCCCGTGTGATGAATGGTTTGAAAAACCGACAAGTTGAAGATTGAGACACTTATGCAGCATATGGGAATCTTTATTCAGGAAACGTTTCGCCACACAGTGGCTTCATCAGTCCAATACAAAGAGGAAGGCGTAAGGAGAGGAGGAGAATGAGGTAATCAGTCCCTCAACCTGGAGTCGATGTGTTCAGTCCATCAATCTTGTAGAATGTACAGCATAGGGCCGTAGACGTGGCTCATATACTTGTCGGTTTTTCAAACCATTCATCACAACTGTCAGACACTGCAGCATCATGGGATTGAACATTAAAATGGTATAAAATACCGACAGGTTGTTAGGTAAGACACATATGCAACAGTTAGGTATCTTTATTGTGAAACGTTTCGCCTAGACAGTAGGCTTCTTCAGTCAAGTACAGAAAAGTTGATAGAAGCAGAAGATACTTGAAGACGATGTAATCAGTCCATCACCCTTAAAGTTTTGAGGTGGTCAGTCCCTCAGTCTGGAGAAGAGCATTGTTCCATAGTATGAAACAATATGGAGAAGAAGTGACAGGATGGAGCTTTTTATAGCGCCAAGAGGTGAGACGTAGGCCACTAGGAGAAGTAAGTACTCAGATGTTGAGAGGTCAGGTCCCTCTCAAATCCAGCCCCTCTCACTAGTGGAAGTTGTCGAAGTTGATTGCAGGTCTGTACCAAGATACCCTTGTGTTGCAGTGTCTGACAGATTGAACATTAAAATGGTATAAAATACCGACAGGTTGTTAGGTAAGACACATATGCAACAGTTAGGTATCTTTATTGTGAAACGTTTCGCCTAGACAGTAGGCTTCTTCAGTCAAGTACAGAAAAGTTGATAGAAGCAGAAGATACTTGAAGACGATGTAATCAGTCCATCACCCTTAAAGTTTTGAGGTGGTCAGTCCCTCAGTCTGGAGAAGAGCATTGTTCCATAGTATGAAACAATATGGAGAAGAAGTGACAGGATGGAGCTTTTTATAGCGCCAAGAGGTGAGACGTAGGCCACTAGGAGAAGTAAGTACTCAGATGTTGAGAGGTCAGGTCCCTCTCAAATCCAGCCCCTCTCACTAGTGGAAGTTGTCGAAGTTGATTGCAGGTCTGTACCAAGATACCCTTGTGTTGCAGTGTCTGACAGATTGAACATTAAAATGGTATAAAATACCGACAGGTTGTTAGGTAAGACACATATGCAACAGTTAGGTATCTTTATTGTGAAACGTTTCGCCTAGACAGTAGGCTTCTTCAGTCAAGTACAGAAAAGTTGATAGAAGCAGAAGATACTTGAAGACGATGTAATCAGTCCATCACCCTTAAAGTTTTGAGGTGGTCAGTCCCTCAGTCTGGAGAAGAGCATTGTTCCATAGTATGAAACAATATGGAGAAGAAGTGACAGGATGGAGCTTTTTATAGCGCCAAGAGGTGAGACGTAGGCCACTAGGAGAAGTAAGTACTCAGATGTTGAGAGGTCAGGTCCCTCTCAAATCCAGCCCCTCTCACTAGTGGAAGTTGTCGAAGTTGATTGCAGGTCTGTACCAAGATACCCTTGTGTTGCAGTGTCTGACAGATTGAACATTAAAATGGTATAAAATACCGACAGGTTGTTAGGTAAGACACATATGCAACAGTTAGGTATCTTTATTGTGAAACGTTTCGCCTAGACAGTAGGCTTCTTCAGTCAAGTACAGAAAAGTTGATAGAAGCAGAAGATACTTGAAGACGATGTAATCAGTCCATCACCCTTAAAGTTTGAGGTGGTCAGTCCCTCAGTCTGGAGAAGAGCATTGTTCCATAGTATGAAACAATATGGAGAAGAAGTGACAGGATGGAGCTTTTTATAGCGCCAAGAGGTGAGACCTGCAATCAACTTCGACAACTTCCACTAGTGAGAGGGGCTGGATTTGAGAGGGACCTGACCTCTCAACATCTGAGTACTTACTTCTCCTAGTGGCCTACGTCTCACCTCTTGGCGCTATAAAAAGCTCCATCCTGTCACTTCTTCTCCATATTGTTTCATACTATGGAACAATGCTCTTCTCCAGACTGAGGGACTGACCACCTCAAAACTTTAAGGGTGATGGACTGATTACATCGTCTTCAAGTATCTTCTGCTTCTATCAACTTTTCTGTACTTGACTGAAGAAGCCTACTGTGTAGGCGAAACGTTACATAATAAAGATACCTAACTGTTGCATATGTGTCTTACCTAACAACCTGTCGGTAATTTTATACCATTTTAATGTTCAATCTGTCAGACACTGCAACACAAGGGTATCTTGGTACAGACCTGCAATCAACTTCGACAACTTCCACTAGTGAGAGGGGCTGGATTTGAGAGGGACCTGACCTCTCAACATCTGAGTACTTACTTCTCCTAGTGGCCTACGTCTCACCTCTTGGCGCTATAAAAAGCTCCATCCTGTCACTTCTTCTCCATATTGTTTCATACTATGGAACAATGCCTTCTCCAGACTGAGGACTGACCACCTCAAAACTTTAAGGGTGATGGACTGATTACATCGTCTTCAGTATCTTCTGCTTCTATCAACTTTTCTGTACTACTGAAAAGCCTACTGTCTAGGCGAAACTTTCACAATAAAGATACCTAACTGTTGCATATGTGTCTTACCTAACAACCTGTCGTATTTTATTACCATTTTAATGTTCAATCTGTCAGACACTGCAACACAAGGGTATCTTGGTACAGACCTGCAATCAACTTCGACAACTTCCACTAGTGAGAGGGGCTGGATTTGAGAGGGACCTGACCTCTCAACATCTGAGTACTTACTTCTCCTAGTGGCCTACGTCTCACCTCTTGGCGCTATAAAAAGCTCCATCCTGTCACTTCTTCTCCATATTGTTTCATACTATGGAACAATGCTCTTCTCCAGACTGAGGGACTGACCACCTCAAAACTTTAAGGGTGATGGACTGATTACATCGTCTTCAAGTATCTTCTGCTTCTATCAACTTTTCTGTACTTGACTGAAGAAGCCTACTGTCTAGGCGAAACGTTTCACAATAAAGATACCTAACTGTTGCATATGTGTCTTACCTAACAGCATCATGGGATCTTGTTACAAAGAATTCTTCAACACTTGTTCAACCTTTGGACGAAGACCTACTTCGACTAGTGGATGGTACCACTATGACCCCGCCTCCATCTGCTTCACGTCACCTCACTACAGTATATAAGCCACGTCTACGGCCCTATGCTGTACATTCTACAAGATTGATGGACTGAACACATCGACTCCAGGTTGAGGGACTGATTACCTCATTCTCCTCCTCTCCTTACGCCTTCCTCTTTGTATTGGACTGATGAAGCCACTGTGTGGCGAAACGTTTCCTGAATAAAGATTCCCATATGCTGCATAAGTGTCTCAATCTTCAACTTGTCGGTTTTTTCAAACCATTCATCACAACTGTCAGACACTGCAGCATCATGGGATCTTGTTACAAAGAATTCTTCAACACTTGTTCAACCTTTGGACGAAGACCTACTTCGACTAGTGGATGGTACCACTAAGAACCCCGCCTCCATCTGCTTCACGTCACCTCACTACAGTATATAAGCCACGTCTACGGCCCTATGCTGTACATTCTACAAGATTGATGGACTGAACACATCGACTCCAGGTTGAGGGACTGATTACCTCATTCTCCTCCTCTCCTTACGCCTTCCTCTTTGTATTGGACTGATGAAGCCACTGTGTGGCGAAACGTTTCCTGAATAAAGATTCCCATATGCTGCATAAGTGTCTCAATCTTCAATAACTCCCGTACCCAATGACACCAATCAAACCCAGCCCCTCCCACTCATATATTTGTCCAGTCTCTTCTTAAAGCTACACAAGGTCCTAGCCTCTATCACCCCACTAGGAAGACTGTTCCACGCATCTACAACTCTGTTAGAAAACCAGTACTTACCTATGTCCTTTCTAAATCTAAATTTATCCAACTTATATCCATTATTTCTGGTTCTTACCTGGTTCGACACCCTCAGTACTTTATTAATATCTCTCTTGTTTATGCCTGTCATCCACTTATACACTTCAATGATATCTCCTCTCGTTCTACACCTCTCCAGAGAGTGGAGATTTAAGGCTTTAAGTCTATCTTCATACGGGAGGTTCCTTACACAGAAAATCATTTTAGTCATTCTTCTCTGTATGCTCTCTAATGAGTCTATATCCATCCTGTAGTAAGGAGACCAAAACTGAGCAGCATAATCTAAATGAGGCTTTTGTTACTTATACTTCTTGAGATAAATCCAAGTAATCTGTTGGCCTTGTTGCGCACACTAAGGCACTGCTGTCTTGGCTTTAGATTTCTGCTTACCATGACTCCCAAGTCTTTTTCACATTCTGTATGATCAAGCTCTACTTCACCTAGATTATAGCTTCGAGGGTTATTTTCATTACCAAGGGCAAGTACCTTACACTTATCCACATTGAACTTCATCTGCCATTTTTCAGACCAAGACATTAATTTGTCCAAATCGTCCTGGAGTTCATTGATATCCTCCTCAGAGTGAATTATACGGCCTATCTTCGTATCATCAGCAAATTTACTCATGTCACTCGTAATCCCTTCATCAAGGTCATTAATGTAAATTATGAACAAGAGAGGGCCCAAAACTGATCCCTGTGGAACGCCACTAGTGACTAATCCCCATTCAGATTTCACTCCATTAATGGTAACTCTCTGCTTTCTATTGGTTAGCCATGCCTCAATCCATGCTAGAACTTTACCTCCTATACCATGAGCTGCCACTTTTCTTAAGAGTCTCTTGTGAGGTACTCTATCGAAAGCTTTACTAAAATCCAAATAAACAATATCATATTCCTTATCACTGTCAACTGCCTCAAATGTTCTATTGAAGAACGTCAGTAAGTTTGTCAGGCAGGAACGACCTCTCGTGAATCCATGCTGAGATTCATTTATCAAGTTATGCTCTTCAAGGTGACTTCTGATAAAGTCAGCTATAATTGATTCTAATATGCTCTTATGTACCTGAATAAACTTACTTATTTACTAGCTGTACCATTTGCAGCATAGCTGTACCAAGGGAAGGGAAAGGGGTGATAACAGTGAGTGAAGGGGGAAGGTTGTGCATCACAGAGGAACCTTCTAGCAACCTCCCAGCCTCTTCCGCGCAGCGTTGCCAAACTTACTGCTGTTCCTCTCTTTTTGTTGCACACGTCTCCCCTTTTCAGTCGAACTTGATGTATATACAGACATAATACTAATTTGGCATGGGATTGTTTCTTAAAACTATAAATAAGGCCTACTTAGTGGGTGGTTAGAGTAGAGATAACCTTTAGAACAACACAGCGGCGCACGACAGCAACAGCAAAAGAATACCACCAGCAATATTGGGAATATTAGTGCTAATAGTAGTAAGTTTGTTCAGGTATGCACAAATACAGTTACATTGATTATTATACATAACAGCATATGTGTAAAGTACCTAGGATAACCCAAAAAAGTCAGAGTGACTTATTTCCATTGGGGTAATATTAGAAATAGTGATAGTAATAGTAGTAGCAGCAGTGATAGTAATAGTACTATAAATTAGACACATGTGCAACTCTTGGGTATCTTTATTGAGGAAACGTTTCGCCACACAGTGGCTTCATCAGTCCATACAAAGGAGAATCTTGAAGAACAGGAGGAGAATGAGGTAATCAGTCCCTCAACCTTGAGTCGATGTGGTCAGTCCATCAATCTTGAATAGATTCAAGATTGATGGACTGACCATCTAGGCTGGAATATTGCTGCACTCTAACAGCACCTTTCAAGGCAGGTGAAATTGCCGACCTAGAAAATGTACAGAGAACTTTCACGGCGCGCATAACGGAGATAAAACACCTCAATTACTGGGAGCGCTTGAGGTTTCTAAACCTGTATTCCCTGGAACGCAGGAGGGAGAGATACATGATTATATACACCTGGAAAATCCTAGAGGGACTAGTACCGAACTTGCACACGAAAATCACTCACTACGAAAGCAAAAGACTTGGCAGACGATGCACCATCCCCCCAATGAAAAGCAGGGGTGTCACTAGCACGTTAAGAGACCATACAATAAGTGTCAGGGGCCCGAGACTGTTTAACTGCCTCCCAGCACACATAAGGGGGATTACCAACAGACCCCTGGCAGTCTTCAAGCTGGCACTGGACAAGCACCTAAAGTCAGTTCCTGATCAGCCGGGCTGTGGCTCGTACGTTGGTTTGCGTGCAGCCAGCAGCAACAGCCTGGTTGATCAGGCTCTGATCCACCAGGAGGCCTGGTCTCAGACCGGGCCGCGGGGGCGTTGACCCCCGAAACTCTCTCCAGGTAAACTCCAGGTAAACATCCATTGAAATCTGTATTTTGGTAAGAATCAGTGATATTGCTCAATACATCCTGGTTGAAACAGGTATCGCATGGAACTTCATGAACAAAACATATAAAGTAGGTTAGGGAAACTCATTATTCCTTAAGGAGAACCAAGAAGCAGCTGGCACTCACAGCTGGTTGTTGTGGTTTGTAAATTTAGAGGATAACATAAGAACAGAGAAAAGAGACTTATAGAGGAACCAGAGAGGAAGTAGAGCGAAGTAAGTCAAGCATGGGTGAAACTTGCTAGTGGAGATGTAATTTAACTTGATGGTTCTGGAAACAGTGACGAGGGTAACGTAGTACTGGGCATGTAAGAGTGGGTAGGGTCTGCTTATGGTGATGTGATTTATTTGATAGATATGTCTGGGAATTTTGAGATTACTGAGCCAGAACTTGAGAGATGTTGAAACTCTGTGTTTTGTAATATCGTGTAAAATGTTAAGTAAAAGGACACAAATGCAACTAATGTGACATTTTATTGTGGCAACGTTTCGCTCTCCGCGAGCTTTATCAAGCCGTTACAAACAATACATGGACACAGAGGGTGTATATAGGCTCATAGTGAGGTGTAATATTAGTAGTAGTAGTAGTAGTTGTGGTAGTAGTAGTTGTGGTAGTAGTAGTAGTATTTGTATTTTCCGGTAACAGGAAAATACAAGTATGAGAGAGTCATAGAAAAAATGAATATTGAACTTCGTAGAACATCTAATTGGGGAAAGAAATGGAGAATTACAACTAATCCTGACAAGGTCCTTGTTAGCACGATAGGATGTTTTGCATCAACAATTGAAGATGAAGGGGGTATCTCCATCAGAGGTACACCTGTAGCCATTAGAAACCCTAACAAGATTTTGGGATATGAAATAGACAGGCTGCTCCACTCAACATCTCATGTAACTAAAAAGATCAACATAGCCAAAGCCGGTCTTAGCAGTCTCTTTCGATTCAATCAAGCCCCTCAACATGTCAAAAAACATCTGTATAAAATGATAATAAGACCAATACTCGAATACCCTTGTGTCCCAATGTCATTAACAACAAAGACCAACATGCTACGGCTACAAAGGGTCCAGAATAGAGCTCTTCGCTTCATTACCGATACCAGGAGAGACAGAGTTAAAATGGCAGATTTACACATACAACAAGATATTACTGCCATAAATGTACGCCTCGACACTCTAAAAAAGAAACAACTCTATTCAATGCAAGAACTATACATGCCAGATAGAGAACATCCTATACAAGTGGTAAATACCACGGATTATATAATCAATACTCCTCCTCACAGGACTCAAAGAATGACTCTCCCGCAGAGGGTCCGGCGTTTTGTTCATAAAGATGATTACCCTCGACCCATGATATTGAGCAACCTCCCTGATGAAGAAGATTGGGTACCACCAGAACCCTTCTATGTATACTGAGAAAATCATCGCCCCCAATTAGGGAGACATCTTATATAACTTTCTAATGTAAAAATTATGCTATTTACTATGGTTGGACACCACCTGTAAGAAGCCATTGTCACGAAATTTTATAAACTGGCCAGAAAATTATTGCCTTCCTTGTCGCATAAATATCCGTTGTGCAATCGCAAAAAAAAGCAATTGCAACTTGTATAATTACTACCAATTCAGAGTCATGTACTTATATATCTGTTATATCTATGTGACTCTGATGGGTTAGTCTTATACCCCTTAAATAATATCTTATCATTTCACGTACACTTTTTAAATTACACCAAAGTGGTTGGGCCACTTGCCTTTATATCCTACCTCTCACCCCCCTCCCACCCTTTTCCAATATTTCTATTCTTACCCATCCTTCTTCCTTACCCATCTCACCAAAGCTCTGGTCTGAACAAGCAAAGCAAGCTGCACTTCCTACAAGAGTGATGGACTGAACACATCGATTCCAGGTTGAGGGACTGATTACCTCAAACTTCTACTCTCCTTACCCACTTCTACTTTGTATTGGACTGATGAAGCCACTGTGTAGCGAAACGTTTCTTCAATAAAGATTCCCATGTGTTGCATAAGTGTCTCAATTCTTCAACTTGTCTATTTTCAAAACCATTCATCACACAATAACATTAGTTGTAGTAGTAGTAATAACATTAGTTGTTGTAGTAGTAATACAATATGGTAGAACAATCAACTTGTCCTTTTACTTAACATGGTGTAAAATGCTACATGATAATAGACGATTCTCAACATCTGCGTTTACATGGAATTGTTCTTCCTTATGATTATTTTGGCACCATTCCAACTCATAATGTGCCTACGTGAGTTGTACATACAACGCATGAGTATGTTATCTGTTGCATGTATACTTGTGTTCAATGACTGGTGTCAATACATCTAGAAGTTTCCTTCACTAATTTGCTAATATTTGTAGACGAGTGGAAAAACTGGCAAATAGTGCCATTCCCAGAGCCAACTCTGGGAAGCATTAAAAATAGGTTAGAGAAATACGTGGGAGGGAAAGAGTAGGTGTGAGAAGAAACTTTCATATGAATCACCGTGATAGGGTGACGCAGTGTACATGCAGGAAGACAAAAGCTTGGCTGTGGGAGGCGCCTTCATGTTAACCTTGGAGTGATCACCTGGATCAATTGCTTAACTTCACTGTCCCTACACTTATTCTTACTTACTTTTATTTTTTATTGAATATAAGCATATAAAAAGTTTCCCTTGTGTGTATATGGAAAATTCCCATGTGCAGACTGAGTTTTGGCAACCATGCGGCCTCACCCTCAACCCTGCGCCAGGCATCTCACTTCATCTCTTTTTTCCTAACTTTATTTACGAGTATCTCTTTTTCATCTTCGTTTTCTTCAGGTGAATTTTGAGCATATGTATATGGAAAATCTCATATATGGTTAACAAAAATAATGCAAAGGAAAAAGCACTAAGCCCGTATGTGGAAAATTCCGAGGATCGATGTTTGCTGCAACACTGCAGTGCCTCCCTCTATGACACTCTTCTTTATTTATGACAACGTTGGTTCGCATTTCGTCTTTAGTATCATATTTATTTAAAGACTCATATACTGTGTATAAATAAAAAGCAGGTGCATGATGCCAATCTAAACACTATTGTAATGACAACCTTCGATGCTTGGTAGTAGTACACGTGTAGGATGGTCTATACACCATCCCCTTCATGAAGGTGACTCCATGAAGGCTCATATAGCATAAACCGTCGTAGCCTTTATACAACATGTTCAATGATGGTATAAACCTTGGTAATAAATACCGACAAGTTGGTTTAGAAAGACACGTAAGCAAACACTATGACATATTTATTAGAAAACGTTTCGGTCCTGGGACCTTGATCACTTCTAACATAGTCTATATATATAATTTCTTTCTGCCTCTGTATGTTAGAAGTTATCAAGGTCCCAGGACCGAAACGTTTTCTAATAAATATGTCATAGTGTTTGTTTATGTGTCTTTCTAAACCACGTTCAATGATACTCAGGCGTAAGTTTTGGTAGCTATTAACAACCCCAGTAATATGTTGAATGATATTCCCTACACTTTGGTATCTCTTGTCTTAAGACTGCGCAGCAGGCTTATTCAGTCAAATACAGAGGTGAATTTTATACAGGAGACAGTTGAAGAAGTGGAGAGATAATTTTAAGTATCTGTCCAGCTCCCTCTTGAAGGCAGCCAGGGGCCTATTGGTAATTCCCCTCATGCATGGTGGGAGGCTGTTGAACGGTCTTAGGCCCCAGACACTTATGGTGTTTTCTCTTAGTGTAGCAATGGCACCCCTACTTTTCATTGAGGGTATTTTGCACCGCCTGCTCAGTCTTTTACTTTCGTAGGGAGTGATATCTGTGTGCAGATTCGGAATCATTCCTTCTAGGATTTTCCAAGTGTAGATTATGATATATGTATTTCTCGCCTGCGTTCCAGCGAGTACAAGTGCTTCCAAGCGTTCCCAGTAGTTGAGGTGTTTAATGGAATTGATATGTACAGTAAAGGTTCTCTGTACACTCTTTAGGTCTGAAATTTCACCTGCTTTGAACAGAGATGTTAATGTGCAGCAGTATCCCAGCCTAGAGAAAACAAGTGATTTAAAAAGGATCATCATTGGCTTGGCATCTCTTTGTTTTAAACGTTCTCAATATCCATCCTATCATTTTCTTTTCAGTTGTGATCGTGGCACTGTTGTGATCCTTGAAAGTGAGGTCCTCAGACATTACCATTCCCAGGTCCCTCACATTATTTTTTCGCTCTATTGTATGATCAGAGTTTGTAGTATACTCAGTTCTAATTATTATCTCCTTCAGTTTTCCATAACGGAGTAGTTGGAATTTATCTTCATTGAACATCATATTGTTTTCCGTTGCCCATTGGAAAACTTGGTTTATATCTTCTTGGAGGTTAACCGCGTCCTCAATAGATGACAGTCTCATGTTGATCCTAGTATCGTCTGCAAAGGATGACACGGTGCTGTGGATTACATCTCTGTCTATGTCTGATATGAAGATAAGGAACAGGAAGGGGGCGAGTACTGTGCCTTGTGGAACAGCTTTTCACTATGGCAGCTTCCGATTTAATTAACTCTGTTTACCACTACTCTTTGTGTTTGGTTGGAAAGTTGAAGATCCATCTCCCCACTTTGCCAGTTATTCTTTTAGCACGTATTTTGTGCGCTATTACGCCATGATCGCACTTGTTAAAGGCTTTTGCAAAGTCTGTGTATATTACATCTGCATTATATTTTTCTTCCAGTGCATCCAAGATCATATCACAGTGACCAAGTAGTTGTGAGAGGCAGGAGCGACCTGCTCTAAACCCATTTTGCCCTGGATTATGCAGTTTTTGGGAGTCCAAGTGGTTTGCAATCGTGCTTCTTAGCACTCTTTCAAAGATTTTTATGTGGGACGTTAGAGCTATTGATCAAAAATTCTTAGCTAATGCTTTGCTGCCACTTTTATGGAGTGGGGCCATATCCGTTGGTTTTAGTGACCGTGGAATTTCACCCATGTTTAAGCTCCTTCTCCATAGTATGCTTAGGGGTTTCTTGCAGTTTTTAATGAACACAGAGTTCCACGAGTTTGGGCTCAGCTGAGGCTGAGTGCATGGGCATGTTGCCAATGACTTTCTCAAAGTCTATCGGAGTTAGGGTAATGTCGGAAATCTGGCATACATTGATGGAGTTTTGAGGCTCGTTCATGAAAAAATCATTTGGACTGTCGATCTTTAGACTTATTAGTGGCTCGCTAAACACAGTCATATTGGGATTTCAATATCTCACTCATGTCTTTGTTGTCATCTGTGTAAGTTCCATTATGTCTGAGCAAGGGCCAGATACCACGTATATACTCAATATACTAAAATAACCGTCTCAGTGAGTTATCATTCACCATCACTCCACTAAAGAACCCATTACGACATAATGACAAACGGCTCATTGTTGGTCAGGGGCTCTTGCTCCAAGGAAATTGACCTAGTCTCCCTTTCCTTGGATCGAACTTCAGTACCTCCCATTCTCACAGACGCTGTATGACCCCTACGGATTTAGCGCTTCCTCACGAATTATAACAGTAACAATAATAATAAGGCTCTTGAAGCCAGGAAAGAGTGGATCTAGTAGCGACCAGCGAAGAGGCTTAAAACTTTGGACACGTAAGCAAGTGCTTGTACGTATTTATTACAAATCTACATTACTGAATATAGTAGTAGGTCATTGTTAACAATAAAGAAAAAATAATTTTCTTTTGTCTTGGTAGCTGCGTTCTATATATACGATATCTTTATCGCCATACTGAAATCTCCCAGCTCAGGCTGATAAGTTACATTGCGTTATCTAGTGTAGAAAATCCTGTGACGGAGGCCCCCCTCAAGGGAGGCTCCCAGGCTCCCTAACGCCGGTGAGAGGCTCTTGATCCATGGATTTGGACCTGACCTCCTCTTCTTGGATCGAGCCTGATTATCACCATTTCCCCAGACCTTGTATGACCCCCTGTGGTTTAGTGCATCCCCTTGTAAATATAACAGTAATGATGTGATGGAGTATGCCAAGAACACAATTCTGTGTGATGAAGTATGCCAAGGACACCATTCTGTGTGATGGAGTATACCAAGGACACTTCTGTATGATGGAGTATGCCAAGGACACTATTCTGTGTGATGGAGTATGCCAAGGACATTATTCTGTGTGGAGTATACCAAGGACACTTCTGTATGATGGAGTATGCCAAGGACATTATTCTGTGTGATGGAGTATACCAAGGATACTTCTGTATGATGAAGTATGCCAAGGACACTATTCTGAGTGATCGAGTATGCCAAGGACATTATTCTGTGTGGAGTATACCAAGGACACTTCTGTATGATGGAGTATGCCAAGGACATGATATACATGGTATATTATATCCACAAAATGTAAAATAGAAGTGGATAATTGGATAATATCAGAAAGGAGAAAGAGAACAAACACATGGAAGAAAATTATTAACAAAAAAATAGAGGTAACGGTTGCCAGGTGGTTGAGTGAGCATATTGGACCTTGGACCTGCCATGGTGTAACACCACTGCAAAACACACACACACTCACTCTCAACCCCTTGTAACCACATATGAGTACATATAGGCGAGTACATACACGGGGCCAGGAGCTACGAATCGACCCCTGCAACCACTAATTAGTGGTTGCAGGAGTGTACACAGGTGTACTCAACTATTATAATAAGTAAACCTGTATACCCTCACGGTCTCTATGGCCTCAACATCATAGTGAAAGTTGCCACTGGCTATGGTAGCGCTAATTTTTTATTAATTTATTAACACATCGGCCGATTCCCATCAAGGCAGGGATAGCGCTTATTTATTATTTTATTTTATTATCACACTGGCCGATTCCCACCAAGGCAGGGTGGCCTGTAAAAGAAAAACTTTCACCATCATTCACTCCATCACTGTCTTGCCAGAAGGGTGCTTTACACTACAGTTTTTAAACTACAACATTAACACCCCTCCTTCAGAGTGCAGGCACTGTACTTCCCATCTCCAGGACTCAAGTCCGGCCTGCCGGTTTCCCTGAACCCCTTAATAAATGTTTCTTTGCTCACACCCCAACAGCACGTCAAGTATTAAAAACCATTTGTCTCCATTCACTCCTATCAAACACGCTCACGCATGCCTGCTGGAAGTCCAAGCCCCTCGCACATAAAACCTCCTTTACCCCCTCCCTCCAACCTTTCCTAGGCCGACCCCTACCCTGCCTTCCTTCCACTACAGACTGATACACTCTTGAAGTCACTCTGTTTCGCTCCATTCTCTCTACATGTCCGAACCACCTCAACAACCCTTCCTCAGCCCTCTGGACAACAGTTTTGGTAATCCCGCACCTCCTCCTAACTTCCAAACTACGAATTCTCTGCATTATATTCACACCACACATTGCCCTCAGACATGACATTTCCACTGCCTCCAGCCTTCTCCTCGCTGCAACATTCATCACCCATGCTTCACACCCATATAAGAGCGTTGGTTAAAACTATACTCTCATACATTCCCCTCTTGCCTCCAAGGACAAAGTTCTTTGTCTCCACAGACTCCTAAGTGCACCACTCACCCTTTTCCCCTCATCAATTCTATGATTCACCTCATCTTTCATAGACCCATCCGCTGACACGTCCACTCCCAAATATCTGAATACATTCACCTCCTCCATACTCTCTCCCTCCAATCTGATATCCAATCTTTCATCACCTAATCTTTTTGTTATCCTCATAACCTTACTCTTTCCTGCATTCACTTTTAATTTTCTTCTTTTGCACACCCTACCAAATTCATCCACCAAACTCTGCAACTTCTCTTCAGAATCTCCCAAGAGCACAGTGTCATCAGCAAAGAGCAACTGTGACAACTCCCACTTTATGTGTGATTCTTTATCTTTTAACTCCACGCCTCTTGCCAAGACCCTCGCATTTACTTCTCTTACAACCCCATCTATAAATATATTAAACAACCACGGTGACATCACACATCCTTGTCTAAGGCCTACTTTTACTGGGAAATAATTTCCCTCTTTCCTACATACTCTAACTTGAGCCTCACTATCCTCGTAAAAACTCTTCACTGCTTTCAGTAACCTACCTCCTACACCATACACCTGCCACATTGCCCCCCTATCCACCCTGTCATACGCCTTTTCCAAATCCATAAATGCCACAAAGACCTCGTTAGCCTTATCTAAATACTGTTCACTTATATGTTTCACTGTAAACACCTGGTCCACACACCCCCTACCTTTCCTAAAGCCTCCTTGTTCATCTGCTATCCTATTCTCCGTCTTACTCTTAATTCTTTCAATAATAACTCTACCATACACTTTACCATTATTATTAGTCATAAATAGGAGGGAACACTGCAATATGCCGTAAATCTGGTTCCGAGTTAGCATTCTTATACCCAACTATTGCAGGTCCCATAAGTTTACCATACTATTGCATTCTTTTTGTTTAACGTTCCAAACTGTTTACATAATGACTACTTGACAGCCTGACCCACTCATCTAGAACCTCCCTACATCCTTTTTTATATCTTTCTATATCTTTAAGGAAATTAACGTCCATATTGTAGTACTATGACTAAAACTGAGCAGCTTATGCCTTGTAAGAGCTCAAGAACAAGTACAGCTTCCGTTAATCAAAATAATATTAAAGTTCATCCAAATGTCCCCCAGACTTACGTTTATATCTGTGGAAAGCCTTATTCGATCTGCTGTATTTTTTAATGTTGGTTTGCTGCCCTTTTGTTAAAGTTACATAACACTATCCTGAAATTTTGTTTCCCTTCGATAACTAGTCTGTACTGATTTGCTTCAAACATTAAAATGAAGGTGTATCCTAATTAGAAGAGTGTTGGAAATGTTACTAAGTGTGTAGTATCAGTTTTCCAATTTAACGGTTTTAAAAAAATGTGGTATTTTTTCCTCATGAAATTTCTCGATTACCTTCTTTGAACAGCTTAAATCGTTAGTGGTTGATGCATCTTATGATAATCATTTAATGTTACCTTATACCAGGAGTTTCCAAACTTTTCACTATGAGGGCCACATCGGATATTTTGCACATTTTCGCAGACCAAAGAAAAAAATCAGTCCTATAAATAAATGAATAAAATTTAAATGAATGAATAAGTTTTATTTGGATCCTTTTTGTAATCAGCATGATATGATTCAGAACAAAAGAGAAATGTGACAATTACGAAGAAATAATACCGTGCTTACAATGAGAAATGATACATAATGAGTAAAAATGTCAAAGTTAAGACAGTGCTTTGACAGTATAATCAGTTACTGAACTGCAGATAACAAAAAGCTGACACAAGATTAAATTTACACAAGAATAATGGGACTGATGGAACTTTTTTTTTTCAATTTCAAAATATTGCTGAACTGAGGTGAAACCTCAGTTCAGCTTGAGGGGCCAGTTATTAGAATGGACTTCAGATGCTCATCAGATATATTTGTGCGATATTTGGACTTGACATACTTCAGTTTTGAAAATATTTGTTCACAAAGGTACATTGTACCAAAAGCTGGTACGGATCCACAAGCAAATCAGTTCAAATTTGGAAACTATTCAGGCTGTAAAGATTTGCAAAATTGTTTCCTTCTTTATACTTTTCTTTCAGAATATCATCTGCCTGGAGATCAATAATTTCCATTTGAAACTGTCTTGGGAGTGTTTCAGCACTGCAAATGGATTTTGAAACAACTTTATTTCATTTATTTTTTCATCAAGATTAGAAAACCGTTTCTGAAATTGTTTTTGCAAATCATTAATGATTTTTGTTGCAAATGAAGAAGGAAATTCTGCTTCACTTTCTTTGTGAAATTTTTCACAACATGGAAAGTTAGAAACTTTCACCTGGTCTTCAAATAGCATCAGTTTTGCCCTGAATGCCTTGACATGCGTGAATAGATCACAAATCAAATTTGTTTCACCTTGCAACTTCAGATTTAATTGAATCATATGGCTTGTCACGTCAGCAAAATATGTCAATTTCCAAATCCAGTCAGCGTTTGTAAAAAGTGGTTCGGGTCGATTCTTCTCTGTGAGAAATGAATCAATTTTCTTCCCGAGCTGAAAGAACCCTGATAGAACCTTAACACAACTAAGCCATTGAACTGCTATATAATAAGTCAACGAAGGGTATATTTGAAAAAAATCAAAAATTAGAACTAAAATTTGAACAAATTTGGACATATAAATTGTTACAAGCAACAAAATCCTTGACTTTAAGTGGCTATAAATGAGGGTTTATTATTTTTACTATTAATAAATTTTTCAAGTTACTGGGGCCGCATAAAATCTTGTGGCGGGCTGCAGTTTGGAGACGCCTTCCTATAAGCTCAGACGATTTCGGTGCAAATTTGCTAATGTACTAACAAAACATCTTGGAATCGTTGGATTCCATGTGATAACTGGAGACTGTCTCTTCTGGTCAGCTTAACACTTTTAGGGCTTTCATGTTTTCCTGATCGGGAAGTTCTTAATGCTATTGGCCTGCATAAGCCCCATAAAGTGAAGTAGTACAATGACTGCCGTGATCATTGACCCACAAGTGACCTTAGTGTTGGATGTTGCGACGAATTGACGTCACTACTCATGTGACGCATAATGACGTCATCACTCACGTCACAGGGAGCAAAGGTGACTTGTCAAGATATATTTTTATAATTGTATTAATGGGGAAGAACTGAACCTGTTGGGATCAAACAGCATTTCACCAGCTTCAAGACAAGTTGCCAAGAATGGTGATAGTGTTTTCATTGTCATGGAAATGTATTCTGACGCAGTGCTTAGTCAGTGATTCACTCAAGTGATGAAGCAACCTTGGCATACCTGCACTTATTACCAGTAATTATGCAACCAAATCTAGTATTTCTTCTATGATGCTACCTGCAAGTAGTTTGTTTCACTCCTCTACATTAATATTCTACCTCTTTATTGTAAACTGTACTAATTGTAATATTTTTTGCTACTTTTTTTATAATAATGCATAATTAAAATTTACCATTCAGTATTATTATTATTATAATCAAGGGGGAAGCGCTAAACCCGGAGGATTATACAGCGCCTGGGGGGGGGGGATGTGGAAGGCATTCAGGCTTAATTCGGGGAACTGGAGCACAGATCTAATTCCCTAAATCAAGAGCTCCTCACCAACATCAAGGAACCTTCCTTGAGGGGTACCATTCAGTAACTGTCTAGTCTTAAGTAGCATTTGTATTAGTTTGGCCGAAATGCTCATGCATGTTAGTGGCCTTTGTGCTTAATAATATTTTATTACATGTTAACTACACATTAAACTACTTGAAACTACAACATTTCAAAAGCATTGTTAATTAAGCACCACCAACCACCCAACAACACGGGAGTTACATGATTTCATCGTCTACCCGTCCTCACCCCATGACATTCTTCAGGTCACCATGCGTCACTCACACCTCACTCTCCGCCTATTCAAAAGTTTATTCTCTATAAGGATTACAATGCTGAGTTTACAGAATTTGGTTATTGTGTGGTTTACATGTAGTAAAATAATTACAGAGTGTACCACTAGAACACCTAGCATGGCTAGGCATTTCGGGCAGACTTA
Organism: Cherax quadricarinatus; assembly: GCF_026875155.1. Classification (NCBI taxonomy): domain Eukaryota; kingdom Metazoa; phylum Arthropoda; class Malacostraca; order Decapoda; family Parastacidae; genus Cherax; species Cherax quadricarinatus. The sequence goes on from NC_069409.1 coordinate 49,551,287, forward strand.
GATTAAATCTTAAGTTTAAAGTACGTATTACAAAATTATGAGGTAAGTTGGTATTATGGCTAAGTGACTAAATACTAGTTTGCGAGTTTAGCAATGTGAATGCTTTTGTTTTGGCACAATACATAGTTTCAGTATCGGAGTATCACAGGCCAACTTATGACTAGTTAAGATTCATTATTTTAAGATTGAGATTGATATTTCTGTTTATGGTCAAATGGGTGAGTGAGTGTAAGTGTGAACCACCAGGTGGTATTCGTGTAATTAGTTGACAGGGTGTATCAGGGAGATTAGATGTTTTCTGATGGTAGTTTTGAAGGTGATGAATGTGTCTGCAGTTCTAGAGTTTTAAGAGCATAAGAACATAAGAATGGAGGAACACTGCAGGCCTACTGGCCCATGCGAGGCAGGTCCTTATCAAAACGACTACTACCTAAAGCTTCCCAAGAAATAACTCCCGTACCCAATGACACCAATCAAACCCAGCCCCTCCCACTCATATATTTGTCCAGTCTCTTCTTAAAGCTACCCAAGTTCCTAGCCTCTATCACCCACTGGGAAGACTGTTCCACGCATCTACAACTCATTTAGAAAACCAGTACTTACCTATGTCCTTTCTAAATCTAAATTTATCCAACTTAAATCCATTATTCCTGGTTCTTACCTGGTTCGACACCCTCAGTACTTTATTAACATCTCCCTTGTTTATGCCCGTTATGCCCTCCCCCATTATCATTTACCCATATTATGATCATAAAAAAAGCAACTTATCCATAGCACTCCAAATTTACCTACTATGCCCTCTACAAGTTTATCCCACTTTAGTACTGTATTTAGATCCCCAGCAACAATTATTTTCTCACTTGGCTCAAAATTCCCTAAGCACTCACATCACTATCTCCCAAAATCTCTCCTCTACAGTCCTCTCTTCCCCAGGTGCATAAACATTTATTATTACCTATTTTTCACATCCCACCCTTACTTCAATCTTCATAATTCTTGATTATATATACACTTTTCCCTCTTTCTATTCATTCCTTAACACTGATTCTTTCAGACGCACCTGATCTAAACCCATTTACACCTCCACACTGAAATTCTCCTACCCCTCTTTAGCTTTGTTTTGCTTAGAGCTAGGACATCCAGTTTCTTTTTTCATTCATTAAATTCACAATTAGTTCTTTCTTCACATCCATCCTACATTCACACACATTCAAACCCATCTTTAAAATTTTCTTTGTCCATTTGGTAATTTATACAGAAAGTTACTTGCTCCTTTCTCCCTGTACTAGTCACCTTTTATGACATGCATGTTTTTTTTTTTTTTTAACACTTTGGCCGTTTCCCGCCGAGGCAGGGTGACCCAAAATGAAAGAAAAAAAACTTTCATCATTTAACACTTTCACCATCACTCATACATAATCACTGTCTCTGCAAGAGGCGCTCAGATACGACAGTTTAGATGTCCCTCCAAACTGACAGTATCCCAAACCCCTCCTTGAAAGTGCAGGCATTGTACTCCCCATTTCTAGGACTCTAAGTCTTGCTAACCGGTTTCCCCTGAATCCCTTCACAAAATATTATCCCAGCTCACGCTCCAACAGCTCATAAAGTCCTAAAAACCATTCGTCTCCATTCACTCCTATCTAACATGCTCACGCACACTTGCTGGAAGTCCAAGCCCCTCGCCCCACAAAACATCTCTTACCCCTCCCTCCAACTTTTTCGAGGATGACCTTGCCTTCCTTTCCCTACAGATTTATAAGCTCTCCAAGTCATTATACTTTGTTCCATTCTCTCTAAATGGCTAAACCACCTCAACAACCCCTCTTCAGCCCTCTGACCAATACTTTTAGTAACTCCACACCTAATTTCCACACTACAAATTCTCTGCATAACATTTACACCGCACACTGCCTTTAGACATGACATCTCCACTGCCTTCAGTCTCCTCGCTGCAGCATTTACAACCCATGCTTCACACCCACATAAGTGTTAGTACCACTATACTCTTGTACATTCCCTTCTTTCCCTCCATGGATAATGTTTTTTGTCTCCACAGATACCTCAACACATCACTCACCTTTTTTCCTTCATCAGTTCTATGGCTCGCCTCATCCTTCATAAACCCATCCGCTGCCAAGTCAACTCCCAAATATCTGAAAAAATTCACAACTTCCATACTCCCTCCCTCCAATGTGATATCCAGTTTTTCTCTTATCTATGTTCCCTTTCAGTTGTCTACATTTACACACACACCCAAACTTGCCCACTAACCATTGCAACTTTTCTTTAGAATCTCTTAAAAGCACAGTATCATCAGCAAAAAGTAACTCTGTCAACTCCCATTCTGTATTTGATTCCCCATAATTTAATGCCTCATCTCTCCCCAACACCCTAGCATTTACTTCTTTTACATCCCTGTCTATAAGTATGTTAATAAACAACCATGGTGGCATTACACATTCCTAAGACCTACTTTTACTGGGAAGTAATCTCCCTCCCTCCTACATACCCTGAGCCTCACTATCCTCATAAAAACTCTTTACAGCATTTAGTAATTTACTACCTATTCGTAGATTGAGACCCGTGCCAGGACTACGGTCTTGGCGAACATTATACATACATACATGTATTGTTTGTAATGGCTTGATAAAGCTCCTGGAGAGCGAAACGTTGCCACAATAAATGTCACATTAGTTGCACTTGTGTCCTTTTACTTTACATACCTATTCATACACTTCCCCATCTACCGCATTGCTCATCTATCCACTCCATCATATATATGCCTTTTCTAAATCCATAAATGCAATGAAAACTTCCCTACCTTTATCTTAATATTGTTCACATATATGCTTCAATGTAAACACTTGATTTACACATCCCCTACCCATTCTAAAGCTGCCTCATTCATCTGCAATCTTGCTCTGTCTTACCTCTAATTCTTACAATAATAATACTATCATACACTTTATCTGGTATACTCGGTAAACTTATTTCCCTATAATTTTTACAATATAGGTAGTAGGTTGGTAGACAGCAACCGCCCAGGGAGGTACTACCGTCCTGCCAAGTGAGTGTAAAACGAAAGCCTGTAATTGTTTTACATGATAGTAGGATTGCTGGATAGTAGGATTGTAGGATTTCTGTCTCATGAACGTGCAAGATTTCAGGTACGTCTTGCTAATTCTACTTACACTTAGGTCACACTGCACATACACGTACAAGCATATATGTACACACACCCCTCTGGGGTTTCTGCTATTTTCTTTCTAGTTTTTTTTTTTTATTATTATCACACTGGCCGATTCCCACCAAGGCAGGGTGGCCCGAAAAAGAAAAACTTTCACCATCATTCACTCCATCACTGTCTTGCCAGAAGGGTGCTTTACACTACAGTTTTTAAACTGCAACATTAACACCCCTCCTTCAGAGTGCAGGCACTGTACTTCCCATCTCCAGGACTCAAGTCCGGCCTGCCGGTTTCCCTGAACCCCTTCATAAATGTTACTTTGTTCACACTCCAACAGCACGTCAAGTATTAAAAACCATTTGTCTCCATTCACTCCCATCAAACACGCTCATGCATGCCTGCTGGAAGTCCAAGCCCCTCGCACACAAAACCTCCTTTACCCCCTCCCTCCAAACTTTCCTAGGCCAACCCCTACCCCGCCTTCCTTCCACTACAGACTGATACACTCTTGAAGTTATTCTGTTTTGCTCCATTCTCTCCACATGTCCGAACCACCTCAACAACCCTTCCTCAGCCTTCTGGACAACAGTTTTGGTAATCCCGCACCTCCTCCTAACTTCCAAACTACGAATTCTCTGCATTATATTCACACCACACATTGCTCTCAGACATGACATCTCCACTGCCTCCAGCCTTCTCCTCGCTGCAACATTCATCACCCATGCTTCACACCCATATAAGAGCGTTGGTAAAACTATACTCTCATACATTCCCCTCTTTGCCTCCAAGGACAAAGTTCTTTGTCTCCACAGACTCCTAAGTGCACCACTCACCCTTTTCCCCTCATCAATTCTATGATTCACCTCATCTTTCATAGACCCATCCGCTGACACGTCCACTCCCAAATATCTGAATACATTCACCTCCTCCATACTCTCTCCCTCCAATCTGATATCCAATCTTTCATCACCTAATCTTTTTGTTATCTTCATAACCTTACTCTTTCCTGTATTCACTTTCAATTTTCTTCTTTTGCACACCCTACCAAATTCATCCACCAATCTCTGCAACTTCTCTTCAGAATCTCCCAAGAGCACAGTGTCATCAGCAAAGAGCAACTGTGACAACTCCCACTTTATGTGTGATTCTTTATCTTTTAACTCCACGCCTCTTGCCAAGACCCTCGCATTTACTTCTCTTGCAACCCCATCTATAAATATATTAAACAACCACGGTGACATCACACATCCTTGTCTAAGGCCTACTTTTACTGGGAAATAATTTCCCTCTTTCCTACATACTCTAACTTGAGCCTCACTATCCTCGTAAAAACTCTTCACTGCTTTCAGTAACCTACCTCCTACACCATACACCTGCAACATTGCCCCCTATCCACCCTGTCATACGCCTTTTCCAAATCCATAAATGCCACAAAGACCTCTTTAGCCTTATCTAAATACTGTTCACTTATATGTTTCACTGTAAACACCTGGTCCACACACCCCCTACCTTTCCTAAAGCCTCCTTGTTCATCTGCTATCCTATTCTCCGTCTTACTCTTAATTTTCAATAATAACTCTACCATACACTTTGCCAGGTATACTCAACAGACTTATCCCCCTATAATTTTTGCACTCTCTTTTATCCCCTTTGCCTTTATACAAAGGAACTATGCATGCTCTCTGCCAATCCCTAGGTACCTTACCCTCTTCCATACATTTATTAAATAATTGCACCAACCACTCCAAAACTATATCCCCACCTGCTTTTAACATTTCTATCTTTATCCCATCAATCCCGGCTGCCTTACCCCCTTTCATTTTACCTACTGCCTCACGAACTTCCCCCACACTCACAACTGGCTCTTCCTCACTCCTACAAGATGTTGTTCCTCCTTGCCCTATACACGAAATCACAGCTTCCCTATCTTCATCAACATTTAACAATTCCTCAAAATATTCCCTCCATCTTCCCAATACCTCTAACTCTCCATTTAATAACTCTCCTCTCCTATTTTTAACTGACAAATCCATTTGTTCTCTAGGCTTTCTCAACTTGTTAATCTCACTCCAAAACTTTTTCTTATTTTCAACAAAATTTGTTGATAACATCTCACCCACTCTCTCATTTGCTCTCTTTTTACATTGCTTCACCACTCTCTTAACCTCTCTCTTTTTCTCCATATACTCTTCCCTCCTTGCATCACTTCTACTTTGTAAAAACTTCTCATATGCTAACTTTTTTCTCCCTTACTACTCTCTTCACATCATCATTCCACCAATCGCTCCTCTTCCCTCCCGCACCCACTTTCCTGTAACCACAAACTTCTGCTGAACACTCTAACACTACATTTTTAAACCTACCCCATACCTCTTCGACCCCATTGCCTATGCTCTCATTAGCCCATCTATCCTCCAATAGCTGTTTATATCTTACCCTAACTGCCTCCTCTTTTAGTTTATAAACCTTCACCTCTCTCTTCCCTGATGCTTCTATTCTCCTTGTATCCCATCTACCTTTTACTCTCAGTGTAGCTACAACTAGAAAGTGATCTGATATATCTGTGGCCCCTCTATAAACATGTACATCCTGAAGTCTACTCAACAGTCTTTTATCTACCAATACATAATCCAACAAACTGCTGTCATTTCGCCCTACGTCATATCTTGTATACTTATTTATCCTCTTTTTCTTAAAATATGTATTACCTATAACTAAACCCCTTTCTATACAAAGTTCAATCAAAGGGCTCCCATTATCATTTACACCTGGTACCCCAAACTTACCTACCATACCCTCTCTAAAAGTTTCTTCTACTTTAGCATTCAGGTCCCCTACCACAATTACTCTCTCACTTGGTTCAAAGGCTCCTATACATTCACTTAACATCTCCCAAAATCTCTCTCTCTCTCCTCTGCATTCCTCTCTAGTTCTTGTTCTTGTTTATTTCCTCTTATCTCCATGGGGAAGTGGAACAGAATTCTTCCTCCGTAGGCCATGCGTGTTGTAAGAGGCGACTAAAATGCCGGGAGCAAGGGGCTAGTAACCCTTTCTCCTGTATAAATTACTAAATTTAAAAAAGAGAAACTTTTGTTTTTCTTTTTGGGCCACCCTGCCTCGGTAGGATACAGCCGCTTTGTTGAAAGAAAGAAGAAGAATTTTTACAATCTTTTTTGTCCCCCTTCCCTTTATATAAAGGAACTAAACACACTTTGCCAGTCCAATCCCAAGGTACCTTCCCCTCTTTCATACATTTATTAAACAAAAATACCAACCACTCCAACACTATATCAACCCCTACTTTTAACATTTCTGTCATGATCCCATCAGATCCATCTGCTTTACCCCCTTTCATTCAGTGTAATGCCTCACACACCTCCCCCACACTCACATCCTGTTCTTCTTCACTCCTATAAGATATTATATTTCCCTGGCCAGTGTGTGAAATTACTGCCTCCCTTTCTTCATCATTTAAAATTTCCTCAAAATATTCTCACCATCTACCCAAAATGTACCTCGAGCTCCATGGCTTACGGAAGAAAAATTCTCCTTCACTTTCCTATGGAAATGAAAAGAAACACTGTAAAAGATTAGAAAAACTCAGATGGGTGTGTATACACATAAATGAATATAAATAACTGCACGTGTAGTATGAACTAGATGTAAGTAGAAGTAGCAAGATGTACCTTTCATCTTGTGTGTTTATGGACAGTAAGAAAAAACACCAGCACTCCTGCTAGTGTAAAACTGTTGCAACCCCTGAATGGGTTGCAATGATTATTATGTATATATATAATTATTACCTTTTCATTTAATTTTATATTGCTTATATTTGCGATAATAGCTAAATCGTAAATGTATTGCTTTATATTGTTATTTGACGTAGCTTCCTTTGTTAGGTAGGATGTAACATATTATGTGCTCAGTTCAAGTCTTGATTGTCTAACTACTGTAATTATCGCTCTTTGCTTGTTTCCCTGCCGGCTTCTTGTTGGGCAGCGACAGCAACCCACGAAGCTATCACGTGATCGAAGGGGGGGGGGGTGTCCTCACCTCGCTTGAAGTATTCAGTCTGCTCTAGACTCTCTTGGAGGTTGGACAGATTGTCTGTCTCATTATTCTTGTTAGTTCTGTAGAACTCTGTTCACAGAACCTTGTATAGACTTAGTGATTTTCGACGTTCTACTGAGGTTGTCTCATAGACACTCTGAGCAACTCAGGTCCTGAACTATAGCTTATGACCTAATTTGTACTGGTATCTGTGTATTATCACAGTTGGGGATTTTCTTATGCTGAACTTAGATTCAGTAGTATGGGAGTTTGGTGACTTGTGGAGGATCTACTGATGGTCCCTAATTAGTGTCGTTATATCATCTCCTTGTTCCTGATTCTGTGTCGCAGTTGCTTGTTATATTGCTATTGGGTTTAGCATTCTTTTTGTTGTTCAAGCTGACTGTTCTGATTGCCAGTTTGTCAAGAAGTTAGTTTATTTGAGGACTTTGTCAGTCACTTGTTTAAGTCTAGTCGAGTCGTGAGACATAGCGAACTACAGGTCTCCCTCAACGTTCACGTTTTCAACTTTCACGGGCTTCACACATTCGCGAATTCCCGACTGCCAAATTCCCAGCCACCAAATCATATTTAAGTTTCCCACCACCTGCGAGTCCCTACTACCCTCCCTCTGACCCCCCACAACTGGCAGCCAGCCCTCCCACCACTCAGTGTGGTGAGTGTTTTGTTTGTTCATTATTTGCTATTAAACTACAGTATAAATAATGTAAACCCATTCATGACTGCATATTGGAATGGCTATTCGGACAGGTATTAGACGGTGACATCATGTGTTTACTCTTGAACACTGCAAAGAATTGCACATTTCTGCTACAGCTAATAATAACAATAGTAATAATAATAATAATAATAATAATAATAATAATAATAAATATGATATAATTGAAGAAGGAAATTGTACAAAAATACGAGGGAGTGGTTGACACATCGTCAGTGCGACTTTGTTTATGCTGGAGTGAACATTAGTCTCCCTGCTCTTCCAAACATTTCACAATAATTCATTGTGTTTGGTGCTTGTAGATTGAGTGTGACTGGAGTGGTAGAGGCAGTGATTGAGGCAATGGTATTTAATAACATACATGTTAATAATAATACATGTTATTAATAATATGTACTATTATTTATAACAGATGTTATTAAATACATACATGTTAATAATAATACATGTTATTAATAATAACATGTACTATTATTATATATAACATATATGTTACCCTGCCTCGGTGGGAAACGGCCGACTTGTTGAAAAAAAAAAAAAAAAAATATGTTATTAAATACCACTGCCTCAATCGCTGAGTTATTGTGAAATGTTTGGAAGAGCACGGAGACTAATGTTCACTCCAGCATAAACAAAGTCACACTGACGATGTGTCAACCACTCCCTCGTATTTTTGTACAATTTCCTTCTTCAATTATATCGTATTTATTATTATTATTATTATTATTATTATTATTACTACTGTTATTATTAGCAATAGCAGAAATGTTCGATTCTTTGCAGTGTTCAAGAGTAAACACATGATGTCACCGTCTAATACCTGTCCGAATAGCCATTCCAATATGCAGTCATGGATGGGTTTACATTATTTATACTGTAGTTTAATAGCAAATAATGAACAAACAAAACATTCACCACACAGTGGTGGGAGGGCTGGCTGCCAGTTGTGGGGGTCGGAGGGAGGGTAGTAGGGACTCACATTGGTGGAGGCAGTGGTGGAGTCAAGATAAGATAAGATTTCGTTTGGATTTTTAACCCCGGAGGGTTAGCCACCCAGGATAACCCAAGAAAGTCAGTGCGTCATCGAGGACTGTCTAACTTATTTCCATTGGGGTCCTTAATCTTGTCCCCCAGGATGCGACCCACACCAGTCGACTAACATACAAGTTATTAACACACGTTATTAAATAACATACGTTATTAAAGCATAACATGTATATATTTAGTACAATTTACAACGTTTTCATGTATTTTATGATTATTCATGGTTCAACAAGTTAAGGAAGCAGTATTGTAATATATTTCCCTACAATATATTGGGGCACCAAACATTCACGGTTCTTCAACATTCGCGAGGCCCTTGATCCCCTAACCCTCGCGAATGTTGAGGGAGACCTGTACTTAGAGCACTTACACACATACACACAAACTTACTTGTACATATTTGTAATATCTTATTAAATGTTAATGTACCAGACGGTACTTAAGAATTATAAATGTGATATGTGCTTTCAGCACAATAATATTGTACTCGAGAGATGTGATATTATTTTGATTACTGTGATTAATTTAATTTAATTTAATTTGATAATATACCTCTAGACTTAATAAATTTATTAAATTTTAATTTCTCTAGTTAGTAGCCTACCAGTTGTAATCCTGAAGCACTATTGAATCATACTGAATTCTAATGGATAATTGGACAAGGATACTGACTACTTGTTACAAAAACCCAGTAACAGGCTGGATGCTAGAAGGGCAGTCCTTTCTAGTATTCACTGGAGATTTCTAAGCTTTTAGAATCACGTTTTTTGTAACCAAAACAATTACAGGTTTCCATTTCAAACTCATTTGGCAGGATGGTTGTGCCTCCCTGGGTGGTTGCTGTCTACCAGATTATTCACAAATTATTACTTTATATTTATGGGAAAAGTACTAACCCAAATACAACACAGACTTGCCAATCCACCACTACCTTTTTTTTTTTTTTTTTTTTTTTTTTGTATTCTGTCATCACTCTTAACTTTTTTTAAAGCCATGTATTTCTCATGTGCAACTTTCCAGTTACAGTACTGGCTTGACCTTGTCATTCTACTGTTCAAGCACATGACATTACCAATAGGTTAAACTCCTCAAAGATTCCCTTTAAGTACGGGGTCAACATGGTCAGCTGAGTAGAAGGATCCTAACTGAACATTCATAAGCCAAGTTTTTATTTTAGATTAGGAATACATAACTACAGTAATAAAAAATTCAAGGATTACATGTAGTTTTGGTAAACATAGAACCTGCCACAAAAAGATACAGTATTTAATTTCTATCCTCTGTACTTACAAAAACTTCTGCATGACAAATTTCCTATATACAGACTTCTGAAAGATCTACCATACTTAAGTTTTATCAGACCTATTTCATAAAGTGGGTGTTTGAATTATACAAGCATAGGACAGTGTAAATAATTTAAAAAATCTCAATTCATGGAATTGTCAAGCAAATTGCACATTTGTTTACATTCTACCACACCTCTCCACTTTATGAGGGCCAATGAATAAATATTTACGTATGATATACTGTACATAAAATACTGCACATTTACCCAGCTGAATCTGATATTAAAACTCAGTTGAGCCATATAAACATTAGCAATCATTTATACAGTGTAAGAGCAATAAAGGCATGGAATGAGCTTAGAAACAATAGAGTAAAAGCCAACTCAATACACAGATTCAAAAAAAAAACATGATGGAGGTAGATCTTGTTAATGACAGCTCAGAAGCAGCCATTGGAGATGTGCTTCATTCATCCTGAACTCTCAAATGTCAAACAAAATTATCTTCATCTACTTTGCCTATGCCTCCAAGTACTTTTGACTTTGTGACCTTCTATGTTCTGCCAATCATGAGGCTAAGTTCATTCAGTCTTTCCAAAAAACTTTTTCCTGTGCCTTTATCACTCTTGCTAAACTTCAAAACATTTGATTTTTATAAGTTCCCGAAGGTACACATTTCTGCCGAATGTATGCCACTGATGTTATCCCACTTTTGTACCCCAGAGATAAATCAGGTAAGACAGCTACAATTTTTTTTTTAATGAACTGGCCATTCCCACTGAGGCAGGGTGACCTAAAAAGAAAAATGAAAGTTCTTCTTTTTAAATTTAGTAATTAATATAAGAGAAGGGGTTACTAACCCCTTGCTCCTGGCATTTTAGTAGCCACTTACAACACACATGGCACAGCTACAAGTATTGTTAACAAATTATAGGAGAGTTGTGAATGGTCAAGCCCAGCTCCTGGTACTGCATCTTAGAGTAGCTGATGCAGTTTATCTTGTTACATGTCTAGTTTATCTTGTTTTGAACTTCTGTGGAGTATGGAGTCAGCCTCTGCTATGTCACTTCTTATCTCATTTACATGTTAGGGTGTCAATAAGGGATCTAGTATGATGGTGACATGCTCTAATGAACAGACCAACATAATTTATATTCATATTGCCTGCCTGAATTTTCTCTCATTTCTATTACATTGCATTTCTCTTCATTAAATGCCATCGTCTGCTTATTACTTCATATGTAAGTGTGCACGTGTAATTACCTGTCGAGATTGCAGGGAGGGGAGGATACAGAGGGTTGAGCTCTATGTTTTTAGTGTTTGCTATATTTTTTAAAAGTTATTAGTGGTTGTAGCAATTACTACCTCCTGAATCCTATTTTAATATTCTACCATACTATTGGTTAAGAATTCTTTTCTAGTAGTATCATTTCAGCACCAATAATTTTTTGTGTATGCAATTATGGCCTCGTGATCTCACTAATGGTGCTAAGAAATCTCTCTCCATTTATATCCTTTAAGTATTTTGCAATTATGTCTCTTCTTGTCCTCCGTTCACAAACATGGGCATTTACATTGTTGTCAATCTTTCTTTGTAACTCATATTTCCTAGATCTGGTAGTCATTTTATATATTATGTTAAAAATTTTGAAATAAAAAAACATGTAAATAATGAGCATGAATTATTGATTACTGGTATCTGATACACATTTTCAATCTCTTGTTTCCAAAAGAAGAATACGATGAGCTGAGGCAGCTAGAGACTGAACATCAGGTTGAGCATCTCTGCGAGCCTCCTCAACACCAGACAACAGATCCATACGAAGTCGCACCACCAAAGTTTCACATACTGCAAGGAAAAAAAGACTTAATGCATTGGCTATCTAATACCAAGGCAGAAAGAGTAAAGAAATAAACTAAATTCACTATCACTTGCTGTCTTTCCAGAAGGGCAAACATGAAGGTCCAATGTAAAACAATTGAACATCTTCACTTGCCTTTCAAAGTGCAAACATTATACAGCATTTCCCTGCTTCTAAAACACAAGGCTTGTTAGCAAAGTTCACATTCTTTGTGTAAATTATCTAGCTCACATATAAAACTGAAAAAATACCAAGAACCTTTCCTTGTCTGACTCTAATATATGCATTATGAATATACAAATTAGTTACCTTTTACTTCAAACTCTTCCTCCAACACCCCTCCCCCTCCCTTCCCTCTGCTCTAGATACTAAATATTCTTCCCTACAAATTTAAATTAATGTACAGGTATAACATAAATAATTTCCACAGTATTGGTATTATAATAGTTATTCTTAACTAGTGAACAGCGACTCAACTGTGATAAAGATATTCGTTTATGAAAACCCTGGTGGACAAAAAGTTTCCACAATAAAGCTACCTGATGTTGCATAAGTGCCTTTTTCATAAAGTGTATATGCTGTGCATATATTTGTAATTCAGAAGAGGATACCTATCATTCTCTTGTTCACATTCATTCAGTCAATACGTATGTTATTATGGATGCGTGCAGATTTGGGACTAGGCCCTCAAGTACCTTCCATATGTATATTATCATGCATCTTTTTCTCTGTTTCAGCGAGTAAATATTTAACTTTTGAGACAATCCCAGTAATTTAAATGCTTTATTGGCTCTGTTATCTATTCCAGCTCCTGATATTTACCCTGCACTAAATGGAGCCATCAACACTTAACAAATCTCTAAACAAGACAGCACAAGTGATATGAATAGTGTCATCAATGGCACAATGGTGGTGATACTATTCAATCCCTTGTTTTGAAAGTTCTCATTATCCACCCTGTCATTTTCCTGACTTTCGTGACATTTACCTTAGTATGTTCTTTGAAAGGTCAGCTGACAATTTTACTCCCAGTCTTTCATATGTTCCTTTTATTCTATTTGGTGGTCCTCTTGGTTTTTGTATACAATATCCCTTTTGAGAGCAGCTGAAACTTAACACCATTGTCATGTTTTTCACTGCCCAATAGAAACCCTGCTTATGTCTTGCAATTTTTTGTATCTTCTACCAAGGTGACTTTCATGCTTATTGTGGTATCATCAACAAATGATGAAACAATACTGTGGCAAGTGCTTTTATCCATGTCTGATATGATGATTAGAAACAATAGAGGCACTAGGACCATGCCTTGGGGTACTGAGTTTTTTATTTTTTTGATCACTAATTTTGGATTTTGCTCTGTTTATTATGACCCTTTGTGATCTGTCAGAAAGTTGAAAATCCATCTACCTATAATCCTCATTTGTGTGCAATCGCCTCAGGATTGCATTTGTTAAACATTTTTGCAAAATCCGTGTATATCACATCTGCACTTTGGATTTCATCCAGAGTCTATATTTTTTTAATATTGGTTTAGCAGCTGTGACAAGAATGATCTCTCAGCTCTAAAACCATGCTGGTTTGGGTTGTGCAGATCATGCTGTTCCATAAAATTTGTAATTTTGGCATCTCATCACTTATTTGAAGACTTGGGATACTTGGGGCACTGGTCTGTAATTTTTCACTACCATTCTACTGCCTCCCACAAATTATATTATTTTATTATTATCACACCGGCCGATTCCCACCAAGGCAGGGTGGCCCGAAAAAGAAAAACTTTCACCATCATTCACTCCATCACTGTCTTGCCAGAAGGGTGCTTTACACTACAGTTTTTAAACTGCAACATTAACACCCCTCCTTCAGAGTGCAGGCACTGTACTTCCCATCTCCAGGACTCAAGTCCGGCCTGCCGGTTTCCCTGAATCCCTTCATAAATGTTACTTTGCTCACACTCCAACAGCACGTCAAGTATTAAAAACCATTTGTCTCCATTCACTCCTATCAAACACGCTCACGCATGCCTGCTGGAAGTCCAAGCCCCTCGCACACAAAACCTCCTTTACCCCCTCCCTCCAACCCTTCCTAGGCCGACCCTACCCCGCCTTCCTTCCACTACAGACTGATACACTCTTGAAGTCATTCTGTTTCGCTCCATTCTCTCTACATGTCCGAACCACCTCAACAACCCTTCCTCAGCCCTCTGGACAACAGTTTTGGTAATCCCGCACCTCCTCCTAACTTCCAAACTACGAATTCTCTGCATTATATTCACACCACACATTGCCCTCAGACATGACATCTCCACTGCCTCCAGCCTTCTCCTCGCTGCAACATTCATCACCCACGCTTCACACCCATATAAGAGCGTTGGTAAAACTATACTCTCATACATTCCCCTCTTTGCCTCCAAGGACAAAGTTCTTTGTCTCCACAGACTCCTAAGTGCACCACTCACTCTTTTTCCCTCATCAATTCTATGATTCACCTCATCTTTCATAGACCCATCCGCTGACACGTCCACTCCCAAATATCTGAATACGTTCACCTCCTCCATACTCTCTCCCTCCAATCTGATATTCAATCTTTCATCACCTAATCTTTTTGTTATCCTCATAACCTTACTCTTTCCTGTATTCACCTTTAATTTTCTTCTTTTGCACACCCTACCAAATTCATCCACCAATCTCTGCAACTTCTCTTCAGAATCTCCCAAGAGCACAGTGTCATCAGCAAAGAGCAGCTGTGACAACTCCCACTTTGTGTGTGATTCTTTATCTTTTAACTCCACGCCTCTTGCCAAGACCCTCGCATTTACTTCTCTTACAACCCCATCTATAAATATATTAAACAACCACGGTGACATCACACATCCTTGTCTAAGGCCTACTTTTACTGGGAAAAAATTTCCCTCTTTCCTACATACTCTAACTTGAGCCTCACTATCCTCGTAAAAACTCTTCACTGCTTTCAGTAACCTACCTCCTACACCATACACTTGCAACATCTGCCACATTGCCCCCCTATCCACCCTGTCATACGCCTTTTCCAAATCCATAAATGCCACAAAGACCTCTTTAGCCTTATCTAAATACTGTTCACTTATATGTTTCACTGTAAACACCTGGTCCACACACCCCCTACCTTTCCTAAAGCCTCCTTGTTCATCTGCTATCCTATTCTCCGTCTTACTCTTAATTCTTTCAATTATAACTCTACCATACACTTTACCAGGTACACTCAACAGACTTATCCCCCTATAATTTTTGCACTCTCTTTTATCCCCTTTGCCTTTATACAAAGGAACTATGCATGCTCTCTGCCAATCCCTAGGTACCTTACCCTCTTCCATACATTTATAAATAATTGCACCAACCACTCCAAAACTATATCCCCACCTGCTTTTAACATTTCTATCTTTATCCCATCAATCCTGGCTGCCTTACCCCCTTTCATTTTACCTACTGCTCACGAACTTCCCCCACACTCACAACTGGCTCTTCCTCACTCCTACAAGATGTTATTCCTCCTTGCCCTATACACGAAATCACAGCTTCCCTATCTTCATCAACATTTAACAATTCCTCAAAATATTCCTTCCATCTTCCCAATACCTCTAACTCTCCATTTAATAACTCTCCTCTCCTATTTTTAACTGACAAATCCATTTGTTCTCTAGGCTTTCTTAACTTGTTAATCTCACTCCAAAACTTTTTCTTATTTTCAACAAAATTTGTTGATAACATCTCACCCACTCTCTCATTTGCTCTCTTTTTACATTGCTTCACCACTCTCTTAACTTCTCTCTTTTTCTCCATATACTCTTCCCTCCTTGCATCACTTCTACTTTGTAAAAACTTCTCATATGCTAACTTTTTCTCCCTTACTACTCTCTTTACATCATCATTCCACCAATCAGCTCCTCTTCCCTCCTGCACCCACTTTCCTGTAACCACAAACTTCTGCTGAACACTCTAACACTACATTTTTAAACCTACCCCATACCTCTTCGACCCCATTGCCTATGCTCTCATTAGCCCATCTATCCTCCAATAGCTGTTTATATCTTACCCTAACTGCCTCCTCTTTTAGTTTATAAACCTTCACCTCTCTCTTCCCTGATGCTTCTATTCTCCTTGTATCCTATCTACCTTTTACTCTCAGTGTAGCTACAACTAGAAAGTGATCTGATATATCTGTGGCCCCTCTATAAACATGTACATCCTGAAGTCTACTCAACAGTCTTTTATCTACCAATACATAATCCAACAAACTACTGTCATTTCGCCCTACATCATATCGTGTATACTTATTTATCCTCTTTTTCTTAAAATATGTATTACCTATAACTAAACCCCTCTTTCTATACAAAGTTCAATCAAAGGGCTCCATTATCATTTACACCTGGCACCCCAAACTTACCTACCACACCCTCTCTAAAAGTTTCTCCTACTTTAGCATTCAAGTCCCCTACCACAATTACTCTCTCACTTGGTTCAAAGGCTCCTATACATTCACTTAACATCTCCCAAAATCTCTCTCTCTCTCCTCTGCATTCCTCTCTTCTCCAGGTGCATACACGCTTATTATGACCCACTTCTCGCATCCAACCTTTACTTTAATCCACATAATTCTTGAATTTACACATTCATATTCTCTTTTCTCTTCCATAACTGATCATTTAACATTACTGCTACCCTCTCCTTTGCTCTAACTCTCTCAGATACTCCAGATTTATCCCATTTATTTCCCCCCACTGAAACTCTCCTACCCCCATCAGCTTTGTTTCGCTTAGGGCCAGGACATCCAACTTCTTTTCATTCATAACATCAGCAATCATCTGTTTCTTGTCATCCGCACTACATCCACGCACATTTAAGCAACCCAGTTTTATAAAGTTTTTCTTCTTCTCTTTTTTAGTAATTGTATACAGGAGAAGGGGTTACTAGCCCATTGCTCCCGGCATTTTAGTCGCCTCATACGACACGCATGGCTTACGGAGGAAAGATTCTTTTCCACTTCCCCATGGACAATAGAAGAAATAAAAAAGAACAAGAGCTATTTAGAAAAAGGAGAAAAACCTAGATGTATGTATATATATATATGCATGTGCGTGTCTGTGAAGTGTGACCAAAGTGTAAGTTGGAGTAGCAAGATATCCCTGTTATCTAGCGTGTTTATGAGACAGAAAAAGAAACCAGCAATCCTACCATCATGCAAAACAGTTACAGGTTTTTGTTTCACAGTCATCTGGCAGGACGGTAGTACTTCCCTGGGTGGTTGCTGTCTACCAACCTACTACCTAATGTAATAATAATGTAATGTAATAATAATAAAAATAATAATAATTCAAGTCTTTTATGTATTATTTACTTATTTTTAATTTTACTGAGGGAGATGGGTTAAACTCCAGAGCTTCATCCAGTCTTTTAGTTTCTGTCTAACTTAGTGTGTTAAGAAATCTCGGCACTTAATGAAAAATACTTTAACAAATACAGTAGGGTCCTGCTTTATGGTGTTTCGCCTTAAAGCGTTCCGCTACTACGGCAATTTCAAATTATGACCAAAACTCTCTATACAGCTCCCTGTCTTTCTAATACAGCGCCTGCCACTGCGTCTCTTCATTATGTTTGGAAACTTTCCAAAATTTCAGGTGTTTTAAAGTTATTTCATATTTTATATACAGTGGTACCTTGACTTACGAGTTTAATTAGTTCCGTGACCGAGCTTGTAACTCAATTTGCTCATATATCAAAACAATTTTCCTCACTGAAATTAATTGAAATGCCATTAATCCATTCCAGCCCCCAAAACACCACCCAGGGGCAGGAGAAAATACTTCAATATAACGCTAATGTCAATTCTATGGCTTATTTATCTATCAGAATTGATCTAATATGACATAATAAACACTATAAGTAACACAGAAACAGGATATATAGTTTAGAATGAATAAAATAGGCCATAATATGGCGAGTGTCCAGGGCCAGTACGAGCATAAAAAATCATTACTGTTCCTTCCTATAACGTGTTCTTTGGTCCTGGGTAAGAGAAAACGGAGTTTTTGAGAGGCTAACTGCACTAGATCACTAGTGCAGTAATATATGAATATCTCGGAAGTAAATTATTGCCTTATTTCATGAAGCTCACCATTTATTTTTGAAGTAAATCCAATAATATTGACAGGAATCATAAAAAATTATTGTTCTACAAATGACTTGTGGAATATTGGAAATATTCCAAATATTTTGGGATTTGTGTGTAAGTAAAGGGCAAAATATTTTGCAAATGTCAAAAACGTAGCAACTTTATTTTATTGTAGAATAACTAAAGATAATTACACGATTACCTCCAGTGAGAACATCGCACTAGCATTGTTTTATAAGTATCAAGTCCCAAAACCACTTTTTGTTGTGTCATTTAGGACGGGGTTCTTGCCAAAAGTCATTTTCAGTAAATATTTTTTTTTCACCCCTAGCTCGGATTTTGGCTCGCAACTCAAAGTATAAAATCGACCGAGCAACGGCTCGTAGCTCGGAAAACTCGTAAGTTGGGGCACTCGTAAGTCAAGGTACCACTGTATACTATGATAATTATACTTATGTGCATCTGTACCTAAGTAAACTTACACACTGTGCTGGCATGCAGTTACACATTAAAATCACAGAGTGTCTTATTAGTCTTGAAGATGTCATATTAATAGTGATAATAATTTTTTTTTTTTCAACAAGTCGGCCGTCTCCCACCGAGGCAGGGTGACCCAAAAAAGAAAGAAAATCCCCAAAAAGAAAATACTTTCACCATCATTCAACACTTAATAATAATAATCACTCTGAGGTGCATTAAATGTCATATAAAACGTTAATATAGACATTCTGCTTAATCCGTCTATGATATTTTTTCAAAATTATATAATAAATACACTATGTAACATATAAATGCGATAAATATACCCACAGTAGAATAAATTAACATAAATATGAGATTTTTTCTAGTTGGCTTGCCGGAGTGAACTAAAACCACACGCATTAGGCTGGTTTGTTTACATAACTTGCGTCTGTCCTTTCTCATATAGTCATTCTCCCTCTCTCTCTCGTTTATTCGTTTAATCTCATTTACTCACCTCTCACCCTACATTAAGACTACAAATATTTTAAGGTAAGCAATGAGTGTACTGTACAGTGCCCATCATGGCATTATGCTGGGTGAGCGCCCTAGCATAATGCCGTGACAAAAATCAAAGGCCAATCATATAGGGAGGGTCTTTTTCATCAGTGCATTCTTCTGGGTAGCAGCCATAAGCATGATATCTCGGCCTGCCACCACACTTCACAGTGACTTCTCATTGTTCACATGGCTGCCATGGTGAGAGGAAGTGTTGCACTGTTGTCTCTCATCTGCCCCAGCTTTTGTCCAGTGTTCCCTTTAGTTTTGGGGCTATACATGTTTGATTATGTGTAAAAGGAAGTCTTTAACACCTGAAAATATAGCTCAAATCATAGGGCTTCACTAAGTTGGGCACCAGACAAAAGAAATTAGTGGAGAATGTTAGTGTGTGTGAGCGTTCATTGAGGAACTGGGTGCAGTGTTTTAAGGCTGGCGGTGGTGTCGAGTTGCCGTCTGCCAAACCTCGGCCTGGCCCCTCAAAGAAGACATCTGTTCATACCTTAACTGTGTTAAAGAAGCAGTTATTCTCTAACTGCCCATTAACTCTCTAACTGCTTCTTTAACACAGTTAAGATACAAACAGATGTCTTCTTCAAGGGACTAGGCAGAGGTTTGGCAGATGGTAACTTGGCACCTCCACGAGCCTTGAAACACTGCACCCAGTTCCTCATTGAATGCTCACACGCACTAACATTCTCCACTATTCCTTTTGTTTGGTGCCCAGCTTTGTGAAGCCCTATGATTTAAGCTATAGTTTCAGGTGTTAATGACTTCCTTTTACCCATAATCAAACATGTATAGCAACAAAACCAAAGGGAACACCGGACAAAAGATGGGGTGGATGAGAGACAACAGTGCAACACTTACTCTCATCACGGCAGCCACGTGAACAATGAGAAGTCACTGTGAACTGTGGTGGCTGGCTGAGACATCATGCTTACAGCTGCTACCCAACAGAATGTACTGATGAAAAAAAAAAAAACCTATATGGTAGGCTTTTGATTTTCGTCACAGCATTATGCCAGGGCACTCACCTGACATAATGCCGTGACAAGCACTGTAGTATATGCAATTTATCGTTCTAGGGCGCTCCAAATGCCTAGTATATAATGTGTGGGTGGGGTGGCCAGATGGGGTTACAATACCTACCACACTATTCGATACATACCTACCCTACTATGCACCTTGCACCCTATATTAAGACCACAAATATTTTAAGGTAAGTAATGAGTATTCTTCCTCCATAAGCCATGCATGTTGTAAGCGGCGACTAAAATACCAGGAGCAAGGGGCTAGTAACCCCTTCTCCTGTACAAATTACTAAATTTAAAAAGAAAAAAATTTCGTTTTTCTTTTTGGGTCACCCTGCCTTGGTGGGATATGGCCGGTTTGTTGAAAAAAAAAGTAATGAGTGTACACTATATGCATTGTATCGCTCTAGGGCTCTTTAAATGTTGAAGTATATTACATGTGGGTGGGGTGGGGTGGAGTGGACTTTCTGGTTACCATACCTACCACACCGAACTTCTTACAATAAACACTATTCACTTCTCGCCCCTACATTGAGATTACAAGTATTCTGAGGTAAGTAATGAGTGTACTGTGTGTGTATTTCTTTTTATTGATTTTTAATGTCCTGATCTATTACTAACTTATCTGACATTTATAAGTGGAAACAAATGACGTTCTGCTTTCCGGCAGTAGCCTGGAACCTAACCTGCCGTATAAGTGGGGCCCTACTGTACTGCATTGTGCTGAAACCTATATTAGGTAACTCACCTTTCACTTTTTCTAGGAATTCATTCAATACAACCAGGGACTCTCGTCGCAGACTATAAAACTTGGCAACACCTAAAAAAACAAAAAGTTGGAGTTAATGACAATATTAAAATTTATACCACTACAATTTACAAATCAGTAATTTTATGATTTTATAATGACAGCAGGCCTTCATCAAATTACTAAAACTTATGCTAAGTGCTCATCACATGATAGAAACTAGCGTCAGTTCAAAATTTATTTCTCCTAATAAACAAAAATCCTCCAACAAAATTGAATTAGCCCCTCAAGCGAAGTTCCTTGATACTGGTGAAGGGCTCTTCATCCATAGAATTAGGATTAAAACTTGATTGCCTTCCATTTTCCAGGTGCTGTATGACCTCTACTGATTTAGTGCTTCTCCCTATAATAATGATAATAATAATAACAACATTTAAGAGATGATAAAATGCACACAACAGCTTTCAAGGATAAATAAGGTACTGATTGAAGGAAAAAATTACCTAAACAATAATTGAATATCTTGCAGGAGTGATGCAAGAGAGGATCAAAGAGAGGTGTTCCCAAAGAGGAAGGAAGCTCTTGCAACAGAAAGTGTCGACTCCAGAAATGCTTCAATGCTCCCACGATACTCAGCTGTGTCTTGCGAGGAACACGTGACACACTGTTATTTAACATTTCCACTACTTGCTCACTGTATTTTTCTGAAATTAAAACCCCAAGTACATATGAAAATACTTGCAGTGCTTATTACAAATCAGTATAAAATGTTTTTTTTTTCCCCTTCTGAGAATGCTCTTTGCAGCATTATAACCAACATTTATAATTTTGACAAATTTGCCAATCAATATTGTAAGGCATATTCTATGGAAAAAAAGGGAAGAAAAAATGGATCAGAAAATATAATATACTGAAGCAGAGGAGGAATTCCTCTGCTTCAATGTGATTTTTTTTCAGCCTTATCCAGCCCCCCTTCACCGTTGTCATCCTTATCAGAAAAGTCCACATATTCCCTATTTTTTTTTTTTTTACTTTATTTATCTATCTTTAAATCTATTAAGAATAATTTAACATCCTACAGTGAATTAACAACCTACAATCAGTTTTAACTTTATTTTTGTACTCACACGACCATGTCAATTTATAGCACTATATTTTACAGCTGCAATAATTGCTAAGATTCAATCTTTATCTTGGGATCCAAATGAAACTTTACTAAATTTGTTAAAAATCTTAAATCCTTTGCATCTAGCTCTTTTAATGTGCCAACATACAAAATATTTGAAAATCTTCTTTCAACAAACTGGCTGTATCCCACTGAGGTAGGGTGACCAAAAAGCAAAAACTAAAGTATATTTGAAAATATGACATGAATATTAGACCTAAACTACCTTGGGTAACCTTGGATAAGGGCCAGGCACGCCCTAAGGAGTTTACCATCTCATCTATAAGGTCCCAGCGCAATGATTCTTCTTTTTTGTTGCGCTCTTCATCATCAGTGGACTCCTGTTCTTGTTTATCCTAAAGATAAAGAGGCATTAATTCTTAGATACTTACTGTTTCTTATTTTTGTTATACAGTAGACCATTACATTACACGTTTTGGTTACTGAAAAATTGCAGCACAATTTTATACAACACTTCATAAAACTAACTTAACACAGTTCAGTTTGCAGGAGGGGAAAAATTTGGAGTGTTGCCCACGGAACACTTGTGATAAGGAAGGAAGGAAGGAAGGCCTGAAAAAAAGTGTATGTTTAGAACAGGCTGGTTCCACAACTTTAAGTTGCATAATAAGTTACTAATATTAAGTTTTCTGGTAAAAGTGCTTCAGCTGATCATAGAGCAGCAAGTAATTTCCCTGCTGAATTGCAGGAAATTATTTCTGAGGGTAGCTATGAGCCACATCAAGTGTTTAACCCATTCACTGTTGGTGGCGTATAGATACATCTTACAAGCTAGTGTTGGCGACGCATTAATACGCCAAAATTCTAGCAGTGTCAAATCTAGTGGGAGAAAGCTGGTAGGCCTACATGTGAGAGAATGGGTCTGCACGATCAGTGTGTGCAATATGAAAAAATCAGGGCACCCACACTGCATTGTGGGAACGCTATTTCAGTAGTCCTTGTTCACCATGCCTCGCAGTAAGAAATATCTCACTCCTCGGCGAATTGGGACTCTTCTGTTCCTAAGTGATAGTTCTAACACAGATGGAAGTGTCAGTGAAGATGAATTTCATAGTTTTGAGGAGTTTGTGACCAAAAGCAATGCCTGAGATAATAGAAATAGTGCTGAAAACCCAGACGACCATCAACCTTTCACCTCTGGTGCTGGGCCGTCTAGTTCACATTCAGCTGTACCACGGCGAAAAAGGAAACTTTTATTTCCCCGTGTCCAGGACTCAGATGTGAGCAGTGATAGTGAGTGTGATTTCCAAGCTCTTATTACAATTCCAGTATTATTATTATTATTATAATCAAAAAGAAGCACTAAGCCACAAGGGCTATACAGCGCTGCAGGGTAGGGAAGGAAGCGAGGGTATTGGATGGCAGAAGGGAGGAGGGATGTTAGGTAAGACACATATGCAACAGTTAGACAACTTTATTCCGAAACGTTTCGCCTACACAGTAGGCTTCTTCAGTCGAATACAGAAAGTAGGCAGGAACAGTAGAGATGTGAAGACGATGTAATCAGTCCATCACCCTTGAAGTCGTAGAATTTGAGGTTGTCAGTCCCTCGGCCTGGAGAAGTTCAGTTCCATAGTCAGGAACTATCTGAAGATCAAGCGACAGTGCGGAGACTTAAATACTGTCGGAAGGAGAGGTGCAGAGTAGTAGTAGTAGTAGTAGTAGTAGTAGTAGTAGTAGTAGTAGTAGTAGTAGTAGTAGTAGTAGTAGTAGTAGTAGTAGTAGTAGTGAGAATGTAACCACTGAGAGGTCATGTCCCTCTCAGATCCAACACTTCTCACTTGAAAAGCTTGTCCATTCTCACTACTACTACTACTACTCTCTGCACCTCTCCTTCCGACAGTATTTAAGTCTCCTCACTGTCGCTTGATCTTCAGATAGTTCCTGACTATGGAACTGAACTTCTCCCGGCCGAGGGACTGACAACCTCAAATTCTACGACTTCAAGGGTGATGGACTGATTACATCGTCTTCACATCTCTACTGTTCCTGCCTACTTTCTGTATTCGACTTAAGAAGCCTACTGTGTAGGCGAAACGTTTCGGAATAAAGTTGTCTAACTGTTGCATATGTGCCTTACCTAACAACCTGTCGGTATTGTATACCATTTTGATGTTCATCAGGGAGGAGGGATGATCAGTAGGTTACAGAAAACAGCAGGGCAGGGGATAGTACGGGGGTAGAGGGTAGCAAGAGATTGAAGTAGAAAGGGCTGAAGTTATCAGAATTTGTGAAGTCAGTCAGTTGTTGTCAAAAAGTCAATGAGAGAGTCCGAATGAAAGGTGGGTCCATCAGCGAGAAGGGAAGGTAAAGAGAGAGCAGCGGAGCGAAGACGACGACAGAGGTAAATTCTGCGTGCTCGTTGATAAAGTGGGCAGTCCAACAGAATGTGGCTGACTGATAATGGAGCTTGGCAATTCTCACAGAGAGGAGCAAGACGCCTCTCCATGAGATATCCATGAGTAAGACGAGTATGGCCAATGCGAAGACGGGAGAGAGTAGTCTCCCAACCTCGACACTGGTGATAAGAAGACAGCCAGTAACCTATAACTCGGTTTAATAGATTGAAGTTTGTTGCCGAGCATAGTAGACCAACGTTGTTGCCAACGGGTGTGAAGGTGGGAAGATATTGCAGCAAAATAGTCCGTAAATGGAATACCTCTATAAGAAACTGGTAGGTCATGTACTGCTGACCACGCAGCAGTGTCTGCCTGTTCATTGCCCTGTACGTCAACATGACCAGGGACCCAACAAAAAACAATATCTTTATGCTTGGTAAAGATGCGGCGTAGCCAAAGTTGGATACGGAGGACAAAGGGGGTGAGGTGTATCAAATTTTTGTATAGCCTGTAAAGCACTAAGGGAGTCTGAGACAACCACAAATGATGACACAGGCATAGATGCAATACGGATAAGTGCTGTAAGGATGGCATATAATTCAGCAGTAAAAATACTAGCCGAAGATAGTAAATGCCCTTGTACGACGCTGTCCGGAAACACTGCTGCGAATCCTACGCCGTCAGAAGACTTAGAGCCATCTGTGTACACAGCAATGGCATGAGAATGAGAGTGAAAGTGGTCAAGAAAAAGAGAGCGGGAAGCGACCGTAGACAGTTGGGCTTTCGAGCAAGGGAGGGAGAAAGAAAAAGACTCGAACGGCTGGAACTTCCCAGGGGGTAGGGAAAAGTGAGATGCTACATGTACATAGAAAGGTGGTAGTTGAAGAGAAGACAAGAGCGAATGAAGGCGAAGAGAGAAGGGACGGAGTAAACAGGGGCGGCGAACAAATAAAGAATGTCTACTAACATCAGTGACCATTCTATAAATGGAAGGATTGCGGAGATCATGAGAGCGTACATAGTAGCGCAGGCAATGGGCATCACGGCGATCGGATAAGGATGGAACGTTCTCTTCTGCATAGAGGCTCTCAACAGGGGAAGAGCGAAAAGCACCAAGGCATAAACGTAATCCTTGGTGATGAATGGGGTTAAGGCTAGAGAGAGTAGCAGGAGATGCCGCTGAATAGATCTGGTCACCATAATCAAGTTTCGATAAAATAAGGGTGAAATGTAGGCGAAGGAGGGTTCGACGATCAGCTCCCCATGAAAGATGAGCAAGGGTTTTAAGAAGGTTCAGCCGGCTGTGACAAGTTGCCTTCAGAGAGGTAATGTGAGGTTTCCAGGATAACCTATGATCAAAGAGGAGGCCCAGAAACTTGACTGTATCACGTTCAGGGATACGGGAGCCATAGAGGTACAAAGGATGATCGGAGATGACAGAGCGTCTAGTGAAAGTAATTTGGTGGGTTTTAGTGCTGGAAAATTTAAACCCACGTGTGGTGGCCCAATTGGAAACACGGTCGACTGCATGTTGGAGAGAAACTGTAATGAGGTGACAGTCAGCGCCTGCACAGGCAATAGCGAAGTCATCAACATAGAGTGATGACCAAATATTTGATGGAAGACTAGAGGCCAAATCATTAATAGCAAGGAGAAAAAAATGTTGTGCTCAGAACACATCCCTGGGGGACACCTTCAGCTTGGATAAAGTCCGGGGAGAGCACATTATTAACCCAAACACGGAAATGCCTGCCAGTTAAAAAGTTCTTAGGGAAGGATGGTAGATTGCCTCGAAGGCCTAAGGAGTGGGCTTGGGCAAAATATTATACCTCCAAGTTGTGTCATATGCCTTCTCAAGGTCAAAAAATATGGCAATAACTGAGTGGTTATTCGCAAAGGCATTACGAACATACGTATCCAAGCGTAGTAAGGGGTCTATGGTAGAACGTCCCTTACGAAAGCCATATTGACGAGTGGAGAGACTGTTGTGTGTCTCTAAATACCACACTAAACGTCTATTTACTAGGCGTTCCATTACTTTGCAAACTGCACTGGTAAGAGCAATGGGACGATAGTGGGAGGTTTCATGTCCTGTAGTGCCTGGTTTGCGGAAAGGGAGAACAATGGCGGATTTCCACAGCTGTGGAAGAACTCCTTGTGACCAAATAAGATTGTAAAGGCGTAATAGGACTGCAAGGCTGACTGATGTAAATGTTGTAGCATACGAATATGAATGTCGTCGGGCCCAGCTGCTGATGATCGACAAGCTGAGAGTGTTGCCTCCAGTTCTTGAAGTGTAAAAGGCACATTATACTGTTCTTCTCTGAGAGAAGAAAAGTCCAAGGGTGCTAACTCTCTGGCAGACTTTGAGGAAAGAAATGAGGGGCATAGATGGAGTCCCTGAGAAATACGGACCAGATGATTGCCAATTTCGTTGGCAACATCTAGTGGGTTTGCTATATCAACACCGGCAACCCGCAGAACAGGAGCCGGGTCAGGAGAATATTTACCACTCAGTTTTCGTACTTTTTTCCAGACTGCACTCATAGAGGAAGCAGAGGTGATGGTGGAGACATAATCTCGCCAGCAAGTGCGTTTAGCGTCACGGATGACACGGCGAGCGATTGCACGCTTCTGTTTAAAATCAAGGAGTCTCTCTGTGGTTCTATTGTACCGGTACCTGCCCCATGCAGCGCGTTTCAAACGTACTGCACGAGCACAAGCAGGAGACCACCAAGGCACGCATTTCTGAGAATGCCTGCCCGAAGTTTGGGGTATAGAATGAGAAGCTGCGGTGAAAATGGAGGACGAGAAGAGGTGTAAAAGCTCATCGATGGAGGACGAAGAAGGAACCTCTTTAAAAACAGTTAGGTGTGAGTAAAGGTTCCAATTTGCCCGATTAAATTGCCAGCATGGGGTGCGAAGAGGTGGCGAATATGAAGGGGAAGTAAGAATGATTGGGAAATGATCACTGTCATGTAAGTCCGGGAGAACAGACCAAGTGAAGTCTAATGCGGCGGAGGAAGAGCAGACTGAGAGATCGATGCAAGAGAGAGTATGAGTCCGAGGATCAAAATGGGTGTGAGTACCTGTATTTAAAACATGGAGGGGGTGGGTGGCAAGAAAAGCCTCTAACTGAATTCCACGGGAATCACAGTGAGACCCCCCCCAGAGGAAATGGTGGGCATTAAAATCACCAAGTAACAGAATCGGTGGCGGTAATGACGAAACAAGGAAGGCAATATCCGGAATAGATAATGCCTGAGAAGGAGAAAGATATAAAGAACAGAGCGTATACCACCTATGTAAGTGGATACGGGCTGCTGTGTAATGCAGCGAAGTATGAACAAATAGCTGATGGTACGGAATATTAGTGCGTAGAAGAAGGGCACTTTCATTAAAGGTCCCATCAGGAAAAGGATCTGAAGAATACAATAAATTATAGCCTGAGATGGGAGAAATAACAGCAGAGTGTAATTTTGGTTCCTGTAAGCAAACACCAACAGGGGAAAACTGGGAGAGTAACATCTGAAGCTCACCCCGATTACCCCTGAGGCCGCGTATATTCCACTGTAAATAGGCCATGATTGGCAATGATAAAGATACTTGAAATCTGCAGGTAAGGGTTCCTACGGACTAGAGGGGTTAGAAAAGTCCACATGCGGAGGCAGTGGAAAACGTTCAAGCAGCGAAGGAACGGTGCGCTGTGAAGAAAGGAGTTGAGCAGATGGAGCAGAGGAGAGAGAAAGAGCGGAAGGTGGATCAGTGTCCATTGATGGTTTGGTCTCTGCAATATATTCAGAGATTAAACCATACCCCCGGCCGGGATTGAACCCGCGGTCATAGAGTCTCAAAACTCCAGCCCGTCGCGTTAGCCACTAGACCAGCTAGCCACAATAAGATTCATCCAACTAGGTATATTTCTACACCATAGGAAGGTTAGCACAGGCACCTCTGTGACCACAAATGCAAGTTTTTACAGACGAATCTCCAGCTAGCGTGGCCGTGACGAACTCTAGCTCAAGTCCCTTCACTGCCGTCAACATGACTTAAGAAATCGTAATGACACGATTGCAAACAAACCATACCCCCGGCCGGGATTGAACCCGCGGTCATAGAGTCTCAAAACTCCAGCCCGTCGCGTTAGCCACTAGACCAGCTAGCCACAATAAGATTCATCCAACTAGGTATATTTCTACACCATAGGAAGGTTAGCACAGGCACCTCTGTGACCACAAATGCAAGTTTTTACAGACGAATCTCCAGCTAGCGTGGCCGTGACGAACTCTAGCTCAAGTCCCTTCACTGCCGTCAACATGACTTAAGAAATCCCGGCCGGGGGTATGGTTTGTTTGCAATCGTGTCATTACGATTTCTTAAGTTATTCAGAGATTGCTTCAAGTGTTTCTGAATTCAGAGACGTTGTATGGGAGACAATATTGGAAATGGTAGGGGGAGGATGAGTAAAGATTGGAACTGTATTGGACTGTACCAAGGTAGGGGGGGGGGGTGAAAGGGTGGAGGGAACTGGAGAAGCATGGCAGGGGACAGAAGAGGCAGGAACCTGGGAGGTGGCAGAAGAGGAAGAAACTTGGGAGGGAACAGGGTAGGAAGGTACAGTACGAAGAGGAGGGTGAACCTCTACACTTGTAACTGAGCCAGTGAGAGGGGGAGAACCAGGGACAGAGACAGGGAGGGTAAAAAGAGGAGGTGGAAGATGGGTAGGAGGTGTTAACGGACCTTTTTTTGACTTTTGAGAAGTAAAGGGACGATTGGGAGGAGGTGTCGTACGAGGTCTCGTCGATACTGAGGCTTGTGAGAGAGAACTCGAAGAAGCGAGATCAGACTGAGGCGTTGAAGTAGGGACGTCTGAGCCGAGGACAGCAAAAGGATTAGATACAGGAGTGACTATGGGAGAGGTAACCACAGAGGTGGGTGTAGAAGATGGGATACCAGAAGTGGGGGGACGTTTTGAAACACGGGAATAAGAAACACGTGGGAGTCTCCCTTGGAGGCGGAGATGAGAAACTGCCATGGCATAAGGGAGACCTTCTGTCTCTTTGAGGTAACGGATTTCCCGCTCGTTTAAATAGACTTGACAACGGCGAGAGTACGAAGGGTGAGCCTCATGACAGTTAAGGCAAGAGGGAGATCGATTGCAAGACGTATTAGAATGGTCATCGGCACCACAGACTGGGCATTCGGCGATAGATCTGCAATATTTCGCTGGATGGCCAAATCGCCAGCAATTTCTACACTGTTGTGGTGTAGGGATCACCTTTTCGAACTTGTAACCGATGTCCTGCTATATAAACTGAGGATGGGAGTTTCTCGGCTGTCAAAAGTTAAACGAGCCACATTGCTAGGGTATCGTCTCCGCCCGCGGGCAGGAAGAACGTAAGTGTCTACCTTGAGAATTGAGAGATCTTGGAGTTCCAGCTGTTCAAGAATGTCAGTGCCACATGTCTGGAAATTTTGTTGAACTATGGTATGGGGCAGAATGACGGTACCACTACAAGAATTGAGGGAATGATGTTTTTCAAGAGTGACAGGAACAGTATCGATATGGGAAAGACGAGAGAGCTCATGAGCCTGGGTAGCATTCTGTACGGTAATGATGCGCGTACCGCTCTTAAGAGCATGAAAAGAAATATCTTTACCAACATGGCGTAGGAGTGCCTTGCCAATACTGTGGTCAGAAAGATAGGCAGTAGAGGAAGTCGGTCATAAAGTGAAGAATTTAGTCCATTGTTCAGTCTGAAACTGAGCGTGGAAAGGTAGTGAAGGACGTGTTGATCGTTTCTGAGAAGAACGAGAAGGTGGAGAAGTATCATCAGCAAGTAATTGTCGTTGGCGTTTAGGTGTGGGACCAGAGTTGGTCCGACGTGGAACGGGTCGGCGATTTGAAAATTGCCGCACCATAGAGGGAGAGGCCGGAAGCATAGTCAGAGGAGAGCGAAGGTCCGATAAATCGAAGGAGTCAGTCGAGGCCTCAGTACCTGAAGCGGGTGAGGAAACAGCACCAGCAATAGGTACAGAGGTATGAGGAGTGTCTGAAGAGTGGTCCAAAGACGAGGCGGGGTCAGAACGGGGTGCGGTATCAAGAAGGGGCCCGGGGGTAGTAGGTTCATGGACTAGGGCTGCCATGGTTAGGTTACTTCTTTCTTTTTGTTTTTAAGAAAAAAAAAGAAAGAAGAAAATAAAAATAAAAAAAAGAATAAAAAAAGGGGGACCGGGGAGGGATAGTTCCTAGGAGGAATGAAAGGGCCAGAAATCTCCCTCCGTGCCCAAGAGGACCTCAGCACCGCAAGTAGCGCAGATGCAGCATGGAACCCGTGCCATACCCTACCCATCATGCTAGTAAACTAACAATCCGGGATAGCAACCTCACATCTGCCGAGCTACCTCGGTGGACAAAAGAGAGGGCGGCCGGATATCCGCCACAAAGCATACCTCCTTCGGCCACCACCCCCGGAATCCGAAAGGTGGCTTCCAGAGATACACCCATCACCCGAAAGACACCCAAAGCTACTCCGGGATACCGGAGAGGGATCGGGACATCCCCAGGCGATCCAGATTCCACGGCAAACTACGCCACCGCCAAGAACCTCAACGGATTGGGATAGACCCTGGTATCCTTTCCCCTACCTAGGAACTACCGCGCCTGTGGGAGAAATCCCAAAGGCCAAAAAGAGGAAGGGCAAAAGGGAGGGGTGGGGAGGAGGAGGAGGAAAGGAAAAAGGGGAGGATGGGATAGGGGAGGGGAGATTGGGGGGTAATTAGGTTCGGTCTGAGGAAGAAGACCGACAGGTCTAATTCCTCAGACCAAGAGCCTCTTCACCACGCCAAGGAGCCCCCCTTGAAGAGGTACAATTCCAGTAGCGACAGCAAGGAGGAATATTCTCCAGTGAAGCGGCAATATATATGACACATGCATGCATTCTGGTAGTGTGCCATATGCTATTCTAAGGGGAAGGAGTACATCTTGGAGTACATCCCATGGCACTACATCAGGAACAGATAGTGAAAATGACAATGATATTGTTACAATTGGGATGGATAATGTGCATGCATCACCAGATGGTAGTGGTGCCATGCACCTTGAGGCAACAGCAGTGGCCTATGCTGGTAGCCATGCTGCTGACTCAGCACAGCTACAACAAAGGCCACCCTCACCCACCCAACACACCAACCTGCACAATCACAACCACCTGTCAATATCCAGTACCCACCAGCAGACCGCATCTGGGACTGGCAGCAATGTGCCAATTTTGTTCCCAATCCCCATCACTTTGATGAAACTCAAAGTGGAATATGGCCATCTTGTACACTTGGGAACAATGCCACTGAACTGGAATGTTTGTACACCATGGCTAACACAATTATTTCACCAAAATCAAGTCTATTCCAGTGGAAGGAAACAACTGTGGCTGAGATGTATCTGTTCTTTGCCACAATAATGCTTATGCCACATGTGTATAAGCACATTGTCACATCATACTGGTCGACAGACTGCCTGATTTCAACCTCAGCTTTCAGTAATATAACACCAGTCAATCGATTTGTGCTACTGTTATGTATGCTACACTTCTCAGACAAAACATGGCCTGACAGAAACGACAGGTTATATAAGATCAGGAATGTGTTTATGTATCTGAAACAAAAATTCTGTATGTATTTTTATCCCTTCGGGAAGCTTGTTATTAATGAGTCTTTGTTTCTGTTCAAAGGTAGACTATCGTTCAAGCAGTATATACCAAGCAAGAGGAAATGCTTTGGTATAAAATTGTTTGAACTTTGTGACTGCTACAGTGGTCTTGTATTAGATATACAGTGGACCCCCGGTTAACGAACTTTTTTCATTCCAGTAGTATGTTCAGGTGCCAGTACTGACCGAATTTTTTCCCATAAGGAATATTGTGAAGTAGATTAGTCCATTTCAGACCCCCAAACATACACGTACAAACGCACTTACATAAATACACTTACATAATTGGTCGCATTTGGAGGTGATCGTTAAGCGGGGGTCCACTGTAATTGTGTACAATGGAAGTAATACACTGCAAGATACCAGGAAGTTATTGGGTATCTCTGGTGATGTGGTTAGAACAATGATGGAACCATGTCTTGGTAAGGGGCATATACAATGGACAATCAGGTAAAGGCTTCATCGGCTAGCGCCAAAATCGACTAATGGCTCACTCTGGCATAAAAATATTGACTCAGCTAACGCCAAATAACTCAGCTAAGGGCTTTTGTCCCGAATGTGTCTGTGCGGCCTGAACGGGCCCGGCCACTCCACGACTTCGTGCACAGCCAGTGTGCCATTGTTTACAAGCCAGGGAGGACAATTCCATGCATAGAAGCGATATATTTAGTATTATTCCATTGTTTTTAGTGCTTGTAACTGCTAAATAAGCCACAATGGGCCCAAAGAAAGCTTTTAGTGCCATCACTGTGATAAAGAAGGAAAGAAACAATAAAATTCAAGAAAAAACTTGTAGCAAAGTACCAAAGTGGAGGAGGAAGAGAGAGGGGAGAATGTGCCTTCTGCAGTGATTCTATGATATGTACAATACTAAAGCAGCAGGCATCGATAAAGGCTATAGTGCCAGCCAGTGATAAAGTGTAGAATTAACAGTGTAGCAAGTAAGTTAAGAGAGTAAGTGATAGAAAAATGACTTGAAAGTAACTCTCCAATGTTGCTGGATGTGTGTAAGGCCGCTAAATATATGCCACCCTGCTATCTTCCACCACTCTAAACCTCTGCCAGCATCTCCTCCATCAAACTAATTAAACTAACATCTCCTCCAAGGTAAGTGTAAATATAAAAGTGTAAGTATAAAAGTAATTTTTTTTTTCCCAACAAACCGGCCATATCCTACCAAGGCAGGGTGGCCCAAAAAGAAAAACGAAAGTTTCTCTTTTTAAATTTAGTAATTTATACTAGAGAAGGGGTTATTAGCCCCTTGCCCCCGGCATTTTAGTCGCCTTCTACAATACGCATGGCTTACGCAGGAAGAATTCTGTTCCACTTTTCCCCATGGAGATAAGAGGAAATAAACAAGAACAAGAACTAGAAAGAAAATAGCAGAAAACCCAGAGGGGTGTGTATATATATGCTTGTACATGTATGTGTAGTGTGACCTAAGTGTAAGTAGAAGTAGCAAGACGTACCTGAAATCTTGCATGTTTATGAGACAGAAAAAAGGACACCAGCAATCCTACCATTATGTAAAACAATTACAGGCTTTCGTTTTACACTCGCTTGGCAGGACAGTAGTACCTCCCTGGGTGGTTGCTGTTTACCAACCTACTACCTAAATAAAAGTAAATACATGTTTAAGTGTAAATATAAAAGGACCCCAATGGAAATACGTAAGTCACTCTGACTTTTTTGGGTTATCCTAGGTACTTTACACATATGCTGCTATGTATGATAATCTATGTGCATAACTGTATTTGTGTATACCTGAATAAACTTACTTATTTATAAATTAAAATGTAAGTATTTCTTATTTATAAATTACAGTGGAGCCCCGACTTACGATGTCCTCAACCTATGTTAAAACCGACTTACGATGCTTGTCAGCATAAAAATTTGACCCCGACCTACACTGAAAAACTCAACTTACATCATTCGTCCCGAACGTGGCCGTCTGGTCTGTCTGGCCTGAGCGCCTCAGCTGAACTAGTGTGACATTGTTTACAAGCCGGGGCGGACGGTTGCACGCATACATTCAATAAATTTTGTATTATTCCAATGTTTTTAGTGCTTGTAGCTGCTAAATAAGCCACCATGGGCATAAAGAAAGCTTCTAGTGTCAACCCTGTGGTAAAAAGGGAGCGAAATACTATCGAAATAGTGTCATACCATGGTCAGCTGCTGCTGCTACTGTAGCACTGTCAGCTGCTGCTGCACCATGGTCAGCTGTTGCTGCTGCTGTAACACTGTCAGCTGCTGCTGCTGCTGTTGTAGCACCGTCAGCTGATGCTGCTTTTGTAGCACTGTCAGCTGCTGCTGCACCATGGTCAGCTGTACTACTCGAAGATGTGGAGAGACTGTTATTGGTGTGGCTTATTGAGAATACCGAGAAGCAATTAACCCCAGAGGGTTAGCCACCCAGGAAAACCCAAAAAAGTCAGTGTGTCATCGAGGACTGTCTAACTTATTTCCAGTGGGGTCCTTAATCTTGTCCCCCATTATGCGACTCACACCGGTCGACTAACACCCAGGTGAACAGGAAAAAATGCCTGGAACTAGTGCTCATATTGGTGAATTTAAGGCCAGCAAAGGTTGGTTTGAGATACTTGAGAATTGTACTGGCATAGACAGTATGATAAGGCCTGTTCTGGAAGAAAATGCCAAACAGGACCTACATTACTCAGGAGGAAAAGACACTCCCAGGACAGTGTCTCATCACTCATCACTACATCTTCAATAAAGGTAAGGTTCATTTATTCTTCATTTAGTACACTAGTACATGCACAATATATATTGTGCATGTATCCTCCTTTTTGTGTGTAGGAAAATGTATATTTCATGCGGTAAATTTTTTTTTTTTTTCAGACTTTTGGGAGTCTTGAACGGATTAATTTGATTTCCATTATTTCTTATGAGGAAAATTAATTCAACTTACGATAATTTCGTCTTACGATGTGCTCTCGGGAACGGATTAATATCGTAAGTCATGGGTCCACTGTACATATATTGTTTAAGTGTGATAGTGTTGGTGGATTCTGCTGGTGCATCCACCACCACTATGTACAGCTTCTCTCAGTGGCCCTTATAAATCCAACAACAACACTTACACCATTTACTCCTCTCATACACTATGACATATTTTATTCATTCTAGAGCATGCATCATGTTTCTAGGTTATTAACCCTTTCAGGGTCCACAGGCCTTCTTAGAGACTTGTTCTCAGGGTCCCCAAAATTAAAAAAAAAAAAAAAGATAGAGAATCTTTTCCCGATCATAATGACACCAAAAGTATGAAATTTGACGGAAAACTTACGGAATTATGCTCTCGCGAACTTAGTGGTCTCGACGATGTTTACGCATCGGCGATTTTGCCCACTTTGAGCCCTATTTTTGGCCAATTCCAATTTACTAGTTGACAAAATCATAACTATTTCGCCAGAACTCCATTTTTTTTCTATCAAATGAGTACAAGAAACCAACAATTTACCTATTTAAACTATCCAATACAGTGGTCAGAATTTAGCAATTTTGCCAATTTCACACAAATTTCAAGATGCCAATTTCCAAATAGGGTTCAGAATAAACAAGAAAGACATTCCTGGCACTAAAATAATATTTCCTCTGTTTATTAGTCACGTCCCCAGGCCCCTCTTACATTTCTTTTGCTCTCCACTTTGAATTTTTCTCACAAAAAATAGATTTACTGTTTTGCAGACTACTGCATTAGTGTAGAAATGGTATAAATAATATCGGCGCACTTGTGAAAGAATATTAGACTCACCAGTTGACGTGTATTGGACGCTTAGCATGATTTGTTTACTTTTGAACTTTGGTAAAAATCGAACATTTCTGCTACTTTGAATTCAATTTCAAGGTACTTTTCATTGTAAAACCAGTCAAAATCATCTCAATTTCTGTAATATGTCTTCCATTCTATACAATGAGACCAGGAAAACTAGAATACAACAATAAATATCATACAAAAATATAGTGCAAAAGTCGCTGTTTTAATCCAAAAACACAAAGTTTTTTTTCTCATTACGCACTGTGTGCTGTAGGATTTTTTTTTATACTGTGCACACTGACCACACAGACCCATTCTTTCATATGTAGGCCTACCAGCTTTCTCTCACTAGATTTGAAGGCGCTAGAATTTATGAGTACTAGTATGTCATGGACCCTGGAGCGTAAGCCGCACTAGTACGGCCGAAAACCTGAAAGGGTTAATATTGTTTATAATGTCATATTAGATGAATTGTTATAGATAAATAAGCTGTAGAGATGATATTAGCATCATACTGAAGCATAATAAACTTGCCTTCCTCTTGTCTCCTGTGTGTCTACCATACACCAAGAAGTCAAGTCAATAAAGGTAAGTGTGATGTTAAATGTTCATTTATCCATTTTATTAGTGCATGTATAGTCCCTTTATATAAAGGGAAAGGGGACAAAAGAGACTGTAAAAATTATAGAGGAATAAGCTTACTGAGTATACCAGGAAAAGTGTACGGTAGGGTTATAATTGAAAGAATTAGAGGTAAGACAGAATGTAGGATTGCGGATGAGCAAGGAGGTTTTAGAGTGGGTAGGGGATGTGTAGATCAGGTGTTTACATTGAAGCATATATGTGAACAGTATTTAGATAAAGATAGGGAAGTTTTTATTGCATTTATGGATTTAGAAAAGGCATATGATAGAGTGGATAGAGGAGCAATGTGGCAGATGTTGCAAGTATATGGAATAGGTGGTAAGTTATTAAATGCTGTAAAGAGTTTTTATGAGGATAGTGAGGCTCAGGTTAGGGTGTGTAGAAGAGAGGGAGACTACTTCCCGGTAAAAGTAGGTCTTAGACAGGGATGTGTAATGTCACCATGGTTGTTTAATATATTTATAGATGGGGTTGTAAAGGAAGTAAATGCTAGGGTGTTTGGGAGAGGGGTGGGATTAAATTATGGGGAATCAAATTCAAAATGGGAATTGACACAGTTACTTTTTGCTGATGATACTGTGCTTATGGGAGATTCTAAAGAAAAATTGCAAAGGTTAGTGGATGAGTTTGGGAATGTGTGTAAAGGTAGAAAGTTGAAAGTGAACATAGAAAAGAGTAAGGTGATGAGGGTGTCAAATGATTTAGATAAAGAAAAATTGGATATCAAATTGGGGAGGAGGAGTATGGAAGAAGTGAATGTTTTCAGATACTTGGGAGTTGACGTGTCGGCGGATGGATTTATGAAGGATGAGGTTAATCATAGAATTGATGAGGGAAAAAAGGTGAGTGGTGCGTTGAGGTATATGTGGAGTCAAAAAACGTTATCTATGGAGGCAAAGAAGGGAATGTATGAAAGTATAGTAGTACCAACACTCTTATATGGGTGTGAAGCTTGGGTGGTAAATGCAGCAGCGAGGGAGACGGTTGGAGGCAGCGGAGATGTCCTGTTTAAGGGCAATGTGTGGTGTAAATATTATGCAGAAAATTCGGAGTGTGGAAATTAGGAGAAGGTGTGGAGTTAATAAAAGTATTAGTCAGAGGGCAGAAGAGGGGTTGTTGAGGTGGTTTGGTCATTCAGAGAGAATGGATCACAGTAGAATGACATGGAAAGCATATAAATCTATAGGGGAAGGAAGGCGGGGTAGGGGTCGTCCTCGAAAGGGTTGGAGAGAGGGGGTAAAGGAGGTTTTGTGGGTAAGGGGCTTGGACTTCCAGCAAGCGTGCGTGAGCGTGTTAGATAGGAGTGAATGGAGACGAATGGTACTTGGGACCTGACGATCTGTTGGAGTGTGAGCAGGGTAATATTTAGTGAAGGGATTCAGGGAAACCGGTTATTTTCATATAGTCGGACTTGAGTCCTGGAAATGGGAAGTACAATGCCTGCACTTTAAAGGAGGGGTTTGGGATATTGGCAGTTTGGAGGGATATGTTGTGTATCTTTATATGTTTATGCTTCTAGACTGTTGTATTCTGAGCACCTCTGCAAAAACAGTGATAATGTGCGAGTGTGGTGAAAGTGTTGAATGATGATGAAAGTATTTTCTTTTTGGGGATTTTCTTTCTTTTTTGGGTCACCCTGCCTCGGTGGGAGACGGCCGACTTGTTGAAAAAAAAAAAAAAAAAAAAATTATTTATCACTGTTTTCTGTATGTATATTTATATTTAATCTTTAAAAATATTTTTTTTTTAATACTTTTGGCTGTTTAATAGTGAGAGAGAGAGAGAGAGAGAGAGAGTGAGAGAGGAGAGAGAAGAGAGAGAGAGAGGAGAGAGGAGGGGAGAGGAGAGAGAGAGAGAGAGAGAGAGAGAGTGTGTGTGTGTGTGTGTGGTGTGTGTGTGTGTGTGTGTGTGTGTGGTGTGTGTGTGGTTGTGTGTGTGTGTGTGGTGTGTGTGTGTGTGTGGTGTGTGTGGTGTGTGTGTGGTGTGTGTGTGTGGGGTGTGTGTGTGTGTGTGTGTGTGTGTGTGTGTTGTGTGTGTGTGTGTGTGTGTGTGTGTGTGTGTGTGTGTGTTGCACAGACAATAAACTGGTGAAGATGCCTGTAACTCGGGGAACAATGAAAACAGACAAGTTCTGGTGTGACCACTGTGGCCATACAAGACAAATGTCGGAATCATTGGACTTGGTCTGATAATTTAGAAGACCACTGAACACTGTCACTACAAAAAATCCAGAATTATGGACTTTGT
Source organism: Cherax quadricarinatus (assembly GCF_026875155.1). NCBI lineage: Eukaryota > Metazoa > Arthropoda > Malacostraca > Decapoda > Parastacidae > Cherax > Cherax quadricarinatus. Next base: position 49,590,306 of record NC_069409.1, read on the forward strand.
TCCATTTTTCCCAATGATTATGGTAGCCCAACCAATTTTTTTGACTGTAATTTCCAAAACCCATTAAATGGGAGTCTGTTAATTAGAGGTTTTACTGTAATAACGACTTTTTATAAAAATCTACCTCAGTGATTATTCTGTATGTTAATATTTACCTTAAACAGCATAATATTTTGCCTTGGTTAGAATATAGTAATATTAACTGATAGAGATATTATCAAGCAATAAAATATATGTAATGACTAAAACTGGAGACATAAAAAAGGCTTATGGGCAGTCAAGCCTGTTAGTTTTTTGGTCTTTTATGGACTATTGAAAAAAAAAATTTAAGTGAATTAAAGAAAATTAGTGACAACTGCTGAAAACAATAACAATGATGCAAAATACTCACAGGTGTCAGGTATGGCAGACAGATATCAAAGACCTGTTCAAATCTGTCAATTTGGTAGGTGTCAAGGACTGTAGAGAGGGCTTTAATGGCATGAATCTTATATTCCATCTTTTCTTTGCTGGCCTCCCTGGTCAGTACCTTAACAATGTCTTCCATTAGTAGTTCATCTCTGTCTGGGTGTTTCAAGGTGCTAAGTATTGACTTTGTGTGCATGGCTACATTTGAGAGTGCTGTAACAAGGGATTCTTTACCAATCCATGTTCTGCCTTGCAGACTGCTGATTAGAAGTGTGATTAAGGATGTGACAAGATCATTATTCATACTTGATCCCAGTTTCTGAGACATTGTTGACAAGGCTCTGCCAGCCTGAGCTTTCATTGCCCAATTTGAACTTTGTAAAGCTTGTTCACAAATTAAAATAATTTCATTTAAATAAAGCCTCACTCCAGATTCTGTTCCAGGTGTATTATCCGACCAAATTTCTTCCCAGATTTCAACGCCACTAAGGTCACCCTCAGCAGTTTTCTCAGCATGCATTGCCAAAAATGCCAGAGGCATAGCCTGGCAAGCATGCTGTTTCATTATATCACTATTTTGAGCATGCATACTACGGAGAGTAAGAGCACTACTCATCCTTACGGTATCCTCATCTTTCTCTAAATACCAAGTCTGTAATTTTGTCAGGATCTTTTCTACACTTGAAGTTTTTGCAGTTTTAACTAGATTACCTATGGCATTAGCATATACCTTCCTCACCACTGCATTTCTATCACTCAGACCATTAACAAGTGCAGCCAAGAGTTTTCCTGTATATTTTTCCAATGGAGCAGGACAGGTATGAGTCAGTGTCTCTACAACATGAGCAGCACCTGCACGGCTTGCAAGGCCAACGGAGCTCTTAAGAACATCCACCAGACCTCCCACTAACTTCTCCATGGTACTTTCATCAACAAACTGCAAGACATAATTTAATGTATCCATCATAGGTGTGCTTCTTGCTGCAGCAACTCGAGCCACATCTAGCTTCTCTCTATCATCATCATTTAACCTCACTGAAGTATAGCTAAGAGCTTGAGATTCAAGTCCTGAAAGAGCTTCGAGCAGAGCTGGAACTAACGTGCCTAAGTGTGGCCTCACTAGGGAGCCTCCTGTACGGCATAATTTGGACACAGTCTGCAGGCTCACATTCCTTACTTCAGGCACAGTACTAGTAATGCCTGATGTCAGTAGAGTGGGCAGGACTTCCTTAAGCATCTTCTCACTTTCCTCACCAGTACTCTCACACACCTGACAAATATATAAATTTTTGTATATACAAAAATAACTTTTATATAATAAGTAACTGCAGTATATTCACATGCTGAATATATGATAAAGCAGAGATTATAAGTTATATCTGATTTGGAAAATACACACACATTCATGCACACATAAATATGAATGCAAATTCACTTAAAGTTTGCAATAAACACAGAAATGGTACACAAATAAGTCAAAGATAAACAACATGAATATGGCCTTTTTGAAGACAAACAGCACCTGGAATAAAAAATGGAAGCACAAACTTCTGCCCCACATTCTAATACTGCATTTTTAAAATTATCCCATTCCTCTGCAACATCCCCACTACCCATACTTGAACTAGCCCACCTTTCTGCCAAAAGTTGCTTATATCTCACCCTAACTTCCTCCTCCCTTACCTACCCATCAACCCTTCATCCACCAATACATAATCTAACAAACTACTTTTGTTACGTGCTATATCGTATCCTGTATTCTTATTTATATTCTTTTTCATAAAATATGTATTACTTATTGCCAAACCTCCTTCTACACATAGTTCAATTAAAGGGTTCCCATTTTCATTTACCCCTTGAACCCCAAATTTACCTATTACTCCCTCTACAACATTTTTACCCACTTTAGCACTGAGATCCCCCAACTGCAAGTACTCTCACACTTGGTTCAAAACTCCCCATGCACTCACTCAGTATTTCCCAAAATCTCTCTCTCTCTCTTCTACACTTCTCTCTTCTCCAGGTGCATAAACACTTACTATAACCCACTTTTCACACCCAACCCTTATTTTACTCCACATAATCGTTGAATTTATACATTTATATTCCTTCTTTTCCTACCAAAACTTTTCCTTCAATATTATTGCTACTCCTTCCTTAGCTCTAACTCTTATTAGCAACCCCTGACCTAATCCCATTTATTTCTCCCCACTGAAACTCTCCTACCCTTTTCAGCTTTGTTTCACTTTAAGAGCAAGGACATCCAGCTTCTTTTCATTCATAACAACCACAATCATCTCTTTCTAATCATTCGCACATTCAAACATCCCACTTTGACGATTTTCTTCTTTTTCTTTTTAGTAGGCTATACAGGAAAAGGGGTTACTGTGATGTAGTCCACTATGCTTGTGAGGTCTCTGAGGGAGACCTAATTAACCAGTAAATGGTCACACCTTGCCTTGGTAAATAACTGTCAGACATGCCTTTCGGCTTAGGTCTCAGGTCTTTTGTTCTTGACAGCGTCAGATCTCAGTGTCAGATCAAAACACATGGTCTATGCCTTATGGGGAAGGGGAGTGCTTTGAGGATCATATAAGCTCAAGGAACAGCTGAGCAGGAGATTCGAGTGAAGCTGCTGCTGGTGTGCAGAGCTCTGAGCAGCAGAGATTCGAGCGGAGCTCTGGCCTGTGTGCAGAGCTCGGGAGAGGGCTGCTGGAGTCTCTGGAGGGGAGACTCTGTTGGAGACTCTGGGCAGAGTACTGGTTGGAGCAGTGCTTGGCTGTGTAGGTCTTGGGACCTGTGGCTAGAGTGTGACTGAGTTCCTGTGGTGAACTGTCCTCTGAACAATATTGTAAGTTATATTCTGTTTCGTCAGTTGATTGTATTCCCTGTCTCATTGCTTATATGTACCATCCCCATTTATCTAAACCCAATAGTGTTCTCCTGTTCCCAAATATATTATTGTACAAGGACTTAATAATAATAATAATATTCACTGTTTGTTTGAGTGGAATAGTAATATTCACTTTCCCTAATATTTATTCTTTTATTCATTATTTTATTTCAAGTACTGAGAAGGTGAGTAGTGTGGTAGAGATAATGATGTAGTCACCAGTGATCTCACATTACCTCCGCTCCTGTCACTCGACTCACCTCTCTTGCCTATCCCCTGCCTACTCCCTCTGATTACTCTCTTATTCCCCAATTATCCATACATTCCATTACCCCCCTACATGACATTACTAGGCCATTGAAGATAAAACACAATGAGCTTAACTTTTCTCATATAGCTACATATAAGTAATTACAATATATGAACATAAAGAATTTTTTTTTTTTCAACAAGTCGGCTGTCTCCCACCGAGGCAGGGTGACCCAAAAAAAGAAAGAAAATCCCCAAAAAGAAAATGCTTTCATCATCATTCAACACTTTCACCACACTCACACATAATCACTGTTTTTGCAAAGGTGTTCAGAATACAACAGTTTAGAAGCATATACGTATAAAGATACACAACATATCCCTCCAAACTGCCAATATCCCAAACCCCTCCTTTAAAGTGCAGGCATTGTACTTCCCATTTCCAGGACTCAAGTCCGACTATATGAAAATAACCGGTTTCCCTGAATCCCTTCACTAAATATTACCCTGCTCACACTCCAACAGATCGTCAGGTCCCAAGTACCATTCGTCTCCATTCACTCCTATCTAACACGCTTGCTGGAAGTCCAAGCCCCTTGCCCACAAAACCTCCTTTACCCCCCCTCTCCAACCCTTTCGAGGACGACCCCTACCTCGCCTTCCTTCCCCTATAGATTTATGTGCTTTCCATGTCATTCTACTTTGATCCATTCTCTCTAAATGACCAAACCACCTCAACAACCCCTCTTCTGCCCTCTGACTAATACTTTTATTAACTCCACACCTTTTCCTAATTTCCACACTCTGAATTTTCTGCATAATATTTACACCACACATTGCCCTTAGACAGGACATCTCCACTGCCTCCAACCGTCTCCTCGCTGCTGCATTTACCACCCAAGCTTCACACCCATATAAGAGTGTTGGTACTACTATACTTTCATACATTCCCTTCTTTGCCTCCATAGATAACGTTTTTTGACTCCACATATACCTCAATGCACCACTCACCTTTTTTCCCTCATCAATTCTATGATTAACCTCATCCTTCATAAATCCATCCGCCGACACGTCAACTCCCAAGTATCTGAAAACATTCACTTCTTCCATACTCCTCCTCCCCAATTTGATATCCAATTTTTCTTTATCTAAATCATTTGATACCCTCATCACCTTACTCTTTTCTATGTTCACTTTCAACTTTCTACCTTTACACACATTCCCAAACTCATCCACTAACCTTTGCAATTTTTCTTTAGAATCTCCCATAAGCACAGTATCATCAGCAAAAAGTAACTGTGTTAATTCCCATTTTGAATTTGATTCCCCATAATTTAATCCCACTCCTCTCCTGAACACCCTAGCATTTACTTCTTTTACAACCCCATCTATAAATATATTAAACAACCATGGTGACATTACACATCCCTGTCTAAGACCTACTTTTACCGGGAAGTAGTCTCCCTCTCTTCTACACACCCTAACCTGAGCCTCACTATCCTCATAAAAACTCTTTACAGCATTTAGTAACTTACCACCTATTCCATATACTTGCAACATCTGCCACATTGCTCCCCTATCCACTCTATCATATGCCTTTTCTAAATCCATAAATGCAATAAAAACTTCCCTACCTTTATCTAAATACTGTTCACATATATGCTTCAATGTAAACACTTGATCTACACATCCCCTACCCACTCTGAAACCTCCTTGCTCATCCGCAATCCTACATTCTGTCTTACCTCTAATTCTTTCAATTATAACCCTACCGTACACTTTTCCTGGTATACTCAATAAACTTATTCCTCTATAATTTTTACAATCTCTTTTGTCCCCTTTCCCTTTATATAAAGGGACTATGCATGCTCTCTGCCAATCCCTAGGTACCTTCCCCTCTCATACATTTATTAAACAAAAGTACAAGTACCAACCACTCCAACACTATATCCCCCCCTTCTTTTAACATTTCTGTCATCATCCCATCAGTTCCAGCTGCTTTACCCCCTTTCATTCTACGTAATGCCTCGCGTACCTCCACCACACTTACATTCTGCTCTTCTTCACTCCTAAAAGATGGCATACCTCCCTGACCAGTGCATGAAATTACCGCCTCCCTTTCTTCCTCAACATTTAAAAGTTCCTAAAAATATTCTCGCCATCTACCTAATACCTCCCTCTCCCCATCTACTAACTCCCCTACTCTGTTTTTAACTGACAAATCCATACTTTCCCTAGGCTTTCTTAACTTGTTTAACTCACTCCAAATTTTTTTGTTATTTTCATTTAAATTTCTTGACAGTGCCTCTCCCACTCTATCATCTGCTCTCCTTTTGCACTCTCTCACCACTCTCTTCACCTTTCTTTTAATCTCCATATACTCTGCTCTTCTTATAATACTTCTGCTTTGTAAAAACCTCTCATAAGCTAACTTTTTCTCTTTTATCACACCCTTTACTTCATCATTCCACCAATCACTCCTCTTTCCACCTGCCCCCACCCTCCTATAACCACAAACTTCTGCCCCACATTCTAATACTGCATTTCTAAAACTATTCCAACCCTCTTCAACCCCCCCCCCCCCCCTACTCATCTTTGCACTAGCCCACCTTTCTGCCAACAGTCGCTTATATCTCCCCCGAACTTCCTCCTCCCTTAGTTTATACACTTTCACCTCCCTCTTACTTGTTGTTGCCACCTTCTTCTTTTCTCATCTACCTCTTACTCTAACTGTAGCTACAACTAAATAATGATCCGATATATCAGCTGCCCCTCTATAAACATGTACATCCTGGAGCCTACCCATCAACCTTTTATCTTCCAATACATAATCTAACAAACTACTTTCATCACGTGCTACATCATACCTTGTATATTTATTTATCCTCTTTTTCATAAAATATGTATTACTTATTACCAAATCTCTTTCTACACATAGCTCAATTAAAGGCTCCCCATTTACATTTACCCCTGGCACCCCAAATTTACCTACTACTCCCTCCATAACATTTTTACCCACTTTAGGATTGAAATCCCCAACCACCATTACTCTCACACTTGATTCAAAACTCCCCACGCATTCACTCAACATTTCCCAAAATCTCTCTCTCTCCTCTACACTTCTTTCTTCTCCAGGTGCATACATGCTTACTATAACCCACTTTTCACATCCAATCTTTATTTTACTCCACATAATCCTTGAATTAATACATCTATAGTCCCTCTTTTCCTGCCATAGCTTATCCTTCAACATTATTGCTACTCCTTCTTTAGCTCTAACTCTGTTTGAAACCCCTGACCTAATCCCATTTATTCCTCTCCATTGAAACTCTCCCACCCCTTCAGCTTTGTTTCACTTAAAGCCAGGACATCCAGCTTCTTCTCATTCATAACATCCACAATCATCTCTTTCTTATCATTTGCACAACATCCACGCACATTCAGACTTCCCACTTTGACAATTTTCTTCTTCTTATTCTTTTTAGTAATCTTTACAGGAAAAGGGGTTACTAGCCCATTGTTCCCGGCATTTTAGTTGACTTTTACAACACGCATGGCTTACGGAGGAAAGATTCTTATTCCACTTCCCCATGGATATGAAAGGAAAAGTAATAAGACCAAGAGCTATTAAGATAAAATCAAAGAAAACTCAGATGAGTGTGTATAAATAAACGTGTACATGTATGTGTAGTGTGACCTAAGTGTAAGTTGAAGTAGCAAGACATACCTGTAATCTTGCATATTTATGAGACAGACAAAAGACACCAGCAATCCTACCATCATGTAAAACAATTACAGGCTTTTGTTTTACATTTTGTTTTACTTTTATATATTTGTTAGGTTTTGTATGCAAAGGGCTTAGACACACAGCAGGCATGTGTGAACATGTCAGATAGGAATGAGTGGAGACTTGAGACTTTACAGGCTATTGGAGTGTGAGCAAGGTAATATTTTGTGAAGGAATTCAGGGAAACTAGTTAGCCAGACTTCGAGTCCTGGAGGTAGGAAGTACAGTTCCTACACTCTAACGGAGGGGTTTGGGATATTTGCTGTTTAGAGTGACATCTAAACTGTCACATCTGCATACCTCTGGCAAGACAGTGATAATGTGAATGATGGTTTAAGTGTTTCTTTTTCGGGTCACCCTGCTTTGGTAGGAGACAACCGTGTTAAAAAAAAAAATTGTATCCCTGTGCAGTATTAATTTGAACACAATTCTTTAACACTCTTTTTACTCACAGCAAATATTTTCCTGTCTTTGCCTTTAAAGGATACTTTGAATTTGATGAATAATACTTTTAACATTAGTAAGATAAATGTGAGTACACTGCTCAGAAAGGTGTATGGGAAAATGAAGTTATGAATGGTATAGTATCAATATGTAATGAAAAAGAGATTTTAAATGTTAACTCTCATTTACTTTATAAGACTTGCACACTTCTCAAATTGTGAAAGAATATAAAGTATTTTAATTTTTAGAAAAGTCTTTTTCAAGGTGATAACAATACATACTCGAAACACATTAGCATTACCTTGATGCAACTCTTGCTTAAAGCATGTAAAGTTTTCTCTGCTGCCTGTCTAACAGATTCTTTGATGTCATCTCGCACTCTAAATAGTGTTGTCCATATTTCCTTGATACGATGTATAGCTTTGGCAGCCGATTGTCTCCGCAGTAAGTCTGTGAGAGCATGGCAAGATGATTCACGCACTCTCCACATACTATGAGTCAAGTTGTTTATCAGGTCACACAGGATTGGGTCATAATACTTTTCAATCTGTAAAAAAAAAAAAGAAAAAATCTACACCACTTTCTTCAGTTCTTATGAGTGATGAATAAAGAGGAAAATGCATAAATAAATAGTAAGTAGGTTCCAAAATTATAAGGTATGGCCTCATGATCTACAGGTTCGTCATAATCATGAAACTTTGTTAGCCTACTTGATATCCATGGTTGGATTCCCTAATCTGTACGTCATAGATAGTAATATGACATTACCAGTGAACTAAGTTCCATGAATTGCAAAATGACATCATGTATTATCCATTTGTTGATATGTACAACTGACCCAAAACTGTGTAAAATGTTTAAATATATCTAAGTACTGTAAACACTGGCCCTACCATATAAAAATCATAAAATGCATTCAGTTAGTAAATGAAAGCCAATCAGTGTTAAAAGAAGTAATTTAAGTCACTTGAAGGTCTGTAAGGAACTGAATGATACACAATTAGACTATATTCTTACGTAATACATGCTATTTATTTTTTAACGTTCCAGCCATCTCCCACTGAGGTAGGAGTTGGCATTTGTGAAGAGGATGCATGGCAAATATATAGTACATACTCTATATAGTTACAGAAAAAAAACTGTCTGGAGTTTTATGACTCTCTGATCGTGGGTTCTAACCCCATCCATGGTATGGTTTATTTATGCAACATGAGAGAACTTTAAAGATTTTTAAAATTACTATAATTTAGTACAGGATTTACATTAATTAGCAATACTGTATATACAATAGTATAAAATTTAAATAAAATATTTGACACATGTTTGCCTTTCTTCACAACCTTAAATCTCACAATATATAGTGGTGGCACCAAGGGAAGGCTGAAACCTCCCAAAACTTCCCCAGCACCCTAAATAAAAATAGTAATTATAATAATGCTGGTTCATAACAAGTCTCCTAGCCTCCCTTTCTAACCAGACAGCCACTCCTAAGCCAACCCGGTACACAAATTCTAGTGCCACCCCTGCAATAATGTGAAATCAAAATCAAATATTGAAAGTGTACTTGCAGGATTGGAATTTGGTGCAGAGGATTTTCAGGACAACATGCAGACTAGAGACCCTCCACACTCCAATTAAAATCCCACAAACACGCTCAAATTTAAATTCAATATTTGTTTTATACAAATTCTGGGTATAGAGGATAGTTTATGATGAAATTTTATTATAAAATGTACAAGTTAAATAAATATAAAATGTAATGCTTGAAATAAAGGTAGAAATAATAAAAGAAAATGGTAGATAATAATGAAGGAAGAAACTAATTTGCTACTTAAACTGTTAAACTTATCAAGTAAACAAAGTGCTGTAACATGGTTTAAAACTTCCATTAACTGGTACTTTGTTGGTCAAAAGTTACAGGCCAATTTCTGTGAAAAATTTTCTAGGAGTATCTGGGGTAGCAAATTATTTTAAATATAGAATTTCACTATGAGCTGAGAGACAGTAATCATCTTTGTAACTTATAACAATTCTTCATATAATTAATACATAGTTTGTATAGTCCATTTTCCCAATGCCTTGGAGGTTCTATATTCACTAAGAATCTAAGAAGAAAGATGGAGATATTACAGCCAAGTTTGCCGGAAGGTGTTACTCCTGCACCGTTGCCACAAATTTCCTGTGTGTATCCATACTACTGGGTTTGGAAATTTAATTGTGACCAGAGCAATAGTTTTAAAATAAACAAAAATGAAAACCTAACCTATGTACATTTTGGCTTGAGACTAACAACTCACACAGCCAAATATCCGATATTGTGGAGGATAAACATTACAAATGACTCTGAAGTAACTGACAAAAAGGAATAAAAAGCATACTGATATACAATTAAGGCATGAATGTTTTTGCTCAATTCCATAAATTTACCATTTATGTTTAATATAAAAAGCTTACTTTAGCTTTATGGAGAAACAGTATGCATATAATTGCTCCAAAAATATTATTAAACTATCCAATATTTTTTAATTTTTATCTACAGTGATTCCAGATGTAATATGTAGCTATTTCGAGAAGTAAAGTACATAAACTACTCACAGTTTTTGCATTATCGGTGACTAAGGCATTCCAGATAGCAGCCATGGGTTGTTGGATCTTGGGTGTTGGATCATGCTGGTATCTATATAGCTTTGGAACAATTTGGGGTAGATATGGTTCCAGCTGGGCACCAGCTTGGGTTGCAAGAGTGCCAAAACCAAATGCAGCTCCCTAAAATCAATTAGAGTATTAGAGTTAGGATTTTTGAGTATAGAGCCACCTGTCTTGCTAAGAGATAGATGTTTGTTTATGTGCATTACTAGCCCCAGCTTAGATTAACAGATCAAGGGCAATAACACAAGTAAAAGCAAGCAAGTAATCAATTCTGGTAGAATCAGAGATATCTACTAACAAATATTTTACATGACCTTTCCCCCATCAGATGTCATTATCTAGGTCACCCATTTCAATGTCTTTACTAATGGGAACATTACACAAACTTACTTCTCAGGTGTCACTAATTCACCAATTTCTATATCTCTATTAATGAGTAATTTATATGGCCTTGATACTGCATTATTCTCTGCATTATTCCCCCAAAAGCCATTAACTTTACTGTCCAAAGTGCCTGCCAAATCTCATTAATATCAATAAAGTAATTTTTGAGGTACTATACTGCTTTTTCACATTTCTGGTGAAGGATAACAAGAGAATACAATTCTATTATAACACATTGTTTTATTCAATACTTGAATGCAAGGTCACAATAGTATTTCTTATTATTTCAATTACCATTTGTGTACAAACATCACCAAATAAATGTCCAAAACAAATGATTATCAATTGTTGCAACATTCAATAATTTCATTTACTTAAGAGCAACTGCTGTTTCCTTGAACATTGCCAGTACTTAAATACACTCACAAACCCCACAAATCAACTATGTATATGCAATAAATATTTATATGTAAGGAACTTAATTTAATACATTACCTTTTTTGAATTCCAAATTGAATTATGGTTGGCAAGATTCATAAACTTGTAGATAAGATCAGGCTGATTGAGATCTGTTGCCAAGGAGCACAGTTCACGATATGTTGACAGGTGTGCTCTGAAATTAAACGTTCTTTTCAATTTATAAATTAAGAAACAATGAAGCTTAAAATGTGTCTTTGTGGAAACATACAGTAGGGCCTCACTTATACGGCGGGTTAGGTTCCAGGCTATCACCGGAAAGCAGACATTGTCGGAAAGCAGAACGTCATTTTTTCCATTTATAAGTGCATAGAAATGCCAGACAAGTTTACACTAAATTATATTAAGTTAGTAATAGAACTAGGCATTAAAAACAAAAAGTAAAATACAGACACAGTACATTCATTACTTATCTTAAAGTATTTGTAATCTTAATGTAAGGCGAGAGGTGAGTAGTACTTATTTGTAGGAAGTCAGGTGTTGGTAGCCCTGGCTCCCCATCTCATACTTAATATACAATATTTAAAACATCCCAGAGTTAAAATACACATACAGTACACTCACTATTTACCTTAAAATACATGTAGTCTTAATGTAGGAAGAGGTGAGTAGTACTTATTTGTAGGAAGTCAGTGTAGGTAGCCCAGAGCCATATTATTAGCATTGACATACCTTGTTCACTGAATTTAATTGTGCATGTGGTGAAAGTGTTGAATGATGATGAAAGTATTTTCTTTTTGGGGATTTTCTTTCTTTTTTTTTGGGTCACCCTGCCTCGGTGGGAGACGACCGACTTGTTGGAAAAAAAAAAAAAAAAAAAAAAACTACCTTTAGATGCCATCATAAATGAAGGGAGAAGTAATGAATAATTCATGCCAAAAATTGTAAACAAAAGTGGAGTGGGAGAGTGGCTGGGCCAAACGCAGATTCATACATGTTTTCTCTGGTGCCTGACCAGAGAAAACATAATGTTGTCCCTCCGCCTGGCTACCACACAGGTCCACAAGTATTATTATCAGAGCACATATAAAATATGCAATAAATGCCAGACAACAAGTTTACACTAACTTATATTAAATTAGCAATAGAAACAGGCATTAAAAACACAATAAAAGGTAAGATACACACAGAGTACACTTATTACTTACCTTAAAATATTAATATTAATGTGTGAGAGGTGAGTGGCAGGGTGTTTATTGAATAAAATCAGAATGGCATACCATCATCCTCTAACTTGGCACTTAAAGCAAGAGGCTTACGACTCCTCTTTTTATCACAGCTAAGCTTAGATGCCATCGTCAATGAGAGCCAACTAGTTAACGGAAGAGTAAACGAGAGAGAGAATGAGATACAGAGTTCAGACAATGTAAGAACACAAACTGAACAGGTAGTGGGCGATTACTTTGTCAGGCAAAATAAATGCGTATTAATATGTGTCTGCTTCTAGTTCATTCACGTACGTTTGTAAGAGTTTGTAAAACTTTTACCTCACAATATTTTTTTTGTTATAATAATAATTACCTCACAATACTCTTACATTATGTACAAGTTGTACAAGTTAGTACAGAATAAACAAACAGCAACACTCCCATTCTCATGCAACACACCATTTTTAGAGTGAATGAAAATTATATTATTATTATCATAATAAAAAGTGTTAAACCCACAAGGGTCATGAACTGCTATATATAGAGTGAAGGCATACGAAAGGAATATTTTTCTACAGTTATCCCCCAGTGTATGACTAGAGAAAATGTAATTCTTCCAACACTATCTACACAGCCGCTTTGTAAATAAATCTCATATTTTTTATTCTGCGAGTGTATGTATCATGTTTATATGCTATGTAACGTGTTTCTTATATAATTTTGAGGAAAACATCATAGATGGATTAATGAAAATGTCTATATTTATGTAAAATAAGGCATTTAATGTGCCCAAGAGTGATAATTATTACGTAATACTGGCGTCATGAGTAGAGAGAGACTTAGCGATTTTAATGTGTACCTGGACACCAGCACAATGTGTAAGTATATTTAGGTACAGGTACAAATAAGTATAATTATCAGAGTACATATAAAATGCACAATAACTGTAAAACACTTGAAATTTTGGAAAGTTTCCAGAAAGAATAGATGTGGTCAAGGCGAAATGCCGTTAAGCAGGGCCCTACTGTATTTTGTGTTGATCACTTTAATTCATCTATCCTAGGTTACTATTTAGGGCTTGTTAGGTGGCATTTGGTACATACACTTGCATAACAGTGTTACATACATATAGCACCATACTAATGCTTTTTTCAGGACCCAATTAACTATACAGACAAGAGTGTATATAAACCTTCACCCTAAAAATAGGACCAATTCACCACAAGGAAAAGAGCTTATATAAACTTTCACCCTAAGAATAAGAGGAAGGATGATTGGAAATCTTCACAAATGATTGCTGGAACTGATGAATTTGGTAATCCACTTTAATTTTTCTTAAGGATAATTTTAGTGCAATGTACATTTTTTTTTTTTTTTTTTTTTTAACATATTGGCCGTTTCCCACCAAGGCAGGGTGACCCAAAAAGAATGAAAAACCTAAAGAGAAGGAAAAAAAAACTTTCATCATCATTCAACACTTTCACCATCACACATACATAATCACTGTCTTTGCAGAGGTGCTCAGATACGACAGTTTAGACGTCCCTCCAAGGTGCCAATATCCTATACCCCTCCTTTAACCCCTTGACTGTTGAAACCCCAAATCCTGAAGTGTCTCCTGGTGTCGAAAAATTTAAAAAAAAAAAAATTATGAAATGATAGAGAATCTTTTCCCAATGGTAATGACACCAAAAGAATGAAATTTGATGGAAAACTTAGGGGATTATGCTCCCGCAAAGTTAGCGACCTTGGCGAAATTTATGAATCGGCAATTTCGCCCACTTTGAGCCCTATTTTTGGCTGATTCCATTGTTCCAGTCGACCAAACTCATAGCTATTTCTTTAGAACTCCATTTGTTCTATCGATTGAGTACAAGAAACTGCCCATTTACTGATTTCAACTACCCAATAACGTGGTCAGAATTTTGAAATTTGGCCAATTTCACGCAAATTAAAAAATATGCCAATTTCAAAATAGGGTCCAGAATGAACAATGCAGACATTCCTGGCTCTAAAATAACATTTTCTTTGTTCATCAGTCACATCTCCAGGCCCCTCTGATATTACTCTTGCTTTCTATTTTGAATTTTTATTCAAACAAAAAATAGAAGATTTACTGTTATGCCATATTGTAAAAATTGCATAAATAATGTTAACCCATTTGTGACTGCACATCAGAATGGCTAGTTGGACATTTATTGGACAATGACATCATTTGTTTACTTTTCAACATCGGCAAAAATCAAACATTTCCCCTACTTTGAGCTCCATTTCAAGGTTCTTTTTCATAGTAAAACCAGTCAAAATCACCTCTATTTCTATAATATGTTTTCCATTCTATCAAATGAGACCAAGAAAATGAGAATACAACCATAAATACTATACGAAAATACACCACAAAGTCGGCGTTTTAATAAAAAATACGGTCGGAGTTTTGTTTTCTCATTATGCACTGGGTGCTGCAGGATTTTTTTTTATATGGTGCACACTGACCACACAGACCCATTCTCTCACATGTGGGTCTACCAGCTTTCTCCTGCTTGATCTGAAGCCTCTAGAATTTTTGAGTATATATATGTCAAACACGGTGGCTTGTAAAACGTATATATACGACCGAAACAGTCAAAGGGTTAAAGTGCAGGCACTGTACTTCCCATTTCCAGAACTCAAGTCCGGCTAACCGGTTTCCCTGAATCCCTTCACAAAATATTACCCTGCTCACACTCCAACAGCTCATCAGGTCCCAAAAACCATTCGTCTCCATTCACTCCTATCTAACACACTCATGCACAGTTGCTGGAGAAATGCTCATGTTTAATTAGAGCATTGAAAGGAATGAAACAATAATCTTGACCTAATAAAAAATTAAAATCAGACATTAGTTATTACTGAGTGAAAGAGACTAAGCAGATGCATGTAGATAGCTTAATTATAGACACAATTTTCTATCACATTAAACACAAAAGCATATCAAAGGGTCATTCAACACTCATTTGTTGAAACCTGTGAGTTTATACAGTCATTTTATTCTTCTAGTATTACTGAAACATGGAGAAAAGGTAGACAAAAATACTGAAACTGATAAGGGTCATAATGCACTTATAAAAAGCTCCTCACTTCAACCTACCATTATTATCATTGACAAAGAAATAACACAATGCAGATATGAAGAACATGTTCACACAGCAAGCAACTATTAATAATCAACCATGTAACATACCCTGATGGAGCCTTGCCTAGCTCTCCTTCCTGGAAAATTTTTGTGTCATCAGTAACATTCTGGATGGTGCGTTTTCCTTCTGTCAAAGTCTGGACTAGCCCTTCTACCATGGACTGCCGTGTTGCCTCTGAACAACACTCGTATACAACACCCAAGCCCTTGGAAGCAGCATCCTGCACTAAATCTGGGAACAAGGAGCATCTTAAATTTCGTTTTTGTCAACGAATTGGCCAAATCCCACCAAGGGGGTGACCCAAGAAAGAAGACCTAACTTTATAAGATTCATCTACTTAACCACCTATACACCATAGGAGGTTAGAGCTAATGGCCGAGTGGTTAACACACTGGCCTGTGAGTTTTAGGACTCTAGCCTTACCTGTTTTAGGGTTCAAGCCTTACCTGTTCCCTGATTTGCTTGTAATTATGTTGTCATGATTTTGAGTCATAATGGCAACTTTGAAGCGACACGAGCTAGTGTGTGCCACAGCTACTCTGGTGTGGGACTCGTCTGTAAAAAACCTCCATTTGTGGTCCCAGTGTTGGCCCATGCTAACCTCCCTATGGTGTACAGAAATATACCTAGTTAGATGAACCTTATTAGGGCCAACTGGCCAAGTGGTTAGTGTACTGGCCTATGAGTTTTAAGAATCACTTGTCATGGGTTCAAGCCCTACATGTTCTGTGATTTGTTTGCAATTATGTTTTTATGATTTTGTGATGTTAGATAGGAGTGGAGGCAAATGGTTTTTGGGACATGACAAGTTGTTGGAGTTTAAACAAGGTAAAGTTTTGTGAAGGGATTCAGGGAAACCAGTTTGCTGGACTTGAGTCCTCGAGGAGGGAAGTACAGTGCCTGCACTCTGAAGGAGGAGTGGGAATATCTGCAGTTTGGAGGGGCATCAGAACTGCAGAATCGGCACACCTCTGGCAAGAGTGACAGAGTGAATGATGGTAAGAGCGTTTCTTTTTTGGGTCACCCTGCCTCAGTGGGAGATGATCAGCGGCAGTGGCAGCAGAAAATAATAGAGAGAAGCTTACAATGATGTTTCAGTCCAATTTGGATCATTTACAATGTCACACTAACACAAGAGAGAGTTTGATTGATTGATTGACTGATTCGTCAGGACCTGCATCCTGGCACAGATAACCCATCTGAGGATCTTGAAGAATGTTGATATAATTCAGCTGTTCTGTGGCAGTGATCAGGGTCTTGCTGTGGTCCCTGTGCATTCCACAGCAAAATATTTTATGTACAGCATTGGGCTGAGGCCATCAGGCATCCCATCATTGTCTCTGTGTTGGGCGGTTGGGTAAATCTGCAATTAAATGCATGGACTCCGTTTTGTCTATCATGCATATGTTCATGAAGGTTTTCACAATAGATCTGAATGTCTCTGTTTTCTTCTGAGCCTATGAAGTTGCATATGATATTGGTGAAGCACATGATAGTCGACATCATTTGTTGGCTCAGGCAATACAGGATGTCCTGAACTGCTTCCTTGGGATACAGTGCTCTCCACTGGTGACTGTTGTTGTGTTAGGGTTGACACGTTGACTGTAGCCTGTTCCTGCAGCATGAGGCCTGCTGGCTGCTGTTGTTGGGTAGGAGTTTGAGCAGGAGAATTGGGAGATGGTTGAGCAAGGGTGCGATTCTGTTGTTGATGTTTCCTTGGCTTCTTTCATCACTGTGGCTGAGGAAGTGACCCTGGATTCCATGCTACTGTAGCCTCCTCTGGACGAGGCTGCTGCTCAGTGGTGAGGGCTCTACTTGATGCTGGAGGCTTGACATCCAGGGTTTTCCATGCAGCCTTGACATGGCAGAGCCTCTCTGAGCACTGCAGGTTCCAGGCATGATGCCTTTTTCTGCAGTTCAGACACTAAGGTTCCGTAGCCTCTCCTCTTTTTAGTTTATCCAAGCAGTCCTTGGTTGGGCGAGACCCACTGCAAATGCAGCATACCTGTTTAAACTGATGCTGGGCACAGAGGTAGTTGTACCTGTGGCACCTGAAGCACCTCAAAGGTTCTAGATTGTAGGTATTAACCTGGTATGTTCCCCAGCAACCAAGATCCAATTGAGCTGGGAGAGGTCTTCTATGTAGAATCAAGACCTGCCTCATAGGTATGCTGCTGTCCTTCTTGGCTTGGAGATGCTTACCTTTCAGGATGATTTTGTTACTGTGAATTGCATCAAGAGGCATGTCTAATGGATAGTGCATTAACCCTTTGACTGTTGCAAGCCCCTTTTTGAAACTGTCACTCTATGTCGAAAAATTTTTGGAAAAAAAAAAAAAAAAAAAAATTGTTCTTATGAAATGATAAGAGAATCTTTTCCTGATGGTAATGACATCAAAAGTACGAAATTTAGTTGAAAACTCACGGAATTATGCTCCCGCAAAGTTATTGGTCTCGGCAACATATACGCACTGGCGATTTCGCCGACTTTGAGTCTAATTTTTGGCCAACTGCGTTGTTCCAGTTGACCAAACTCATAGCTATTTCTTTAGAACTCCATTTTTTTCATCAACTGAGTACAAGAAACCACCCATTTGAACTACGTAACAAGGTGGTCAGAAACTGGCAATTTGGCCAATTTCACGCAAATGAAAAAAGATGCCAATTTCAAAATAGGGTCCAGAATAAACAATGTAGACATTTTTGGCACTAAAATAACATTCTCTGTTCATTAGTCACATCTCTAGGCCCCTCTTATATTACTATTGCTTTCTATTTTGATTTTTTATTCATACAAAAAAATAGAAGATTTACTGTTATGCATTATTATAAAAATGGTATAAATAATATCAGTGCACTAGTGAAAGAATATTACTCCCCCCAGTTGACGTGTATTGGATGTGTGGTGTGCTTTGCTTACTCTTGAACATTGGTAAAAATAGAACATTTCTGCTACTTTGAGCTCAATTTCAAGGTCGTTTTCATCATGAAACTAATCAAAATTACCTCTATTTCTGCAATATGTTTTCCATTTTATCACATAAGACCACGAAAACGAGAATACAACGATAAATACTATACGAAAATATACCTCAACGTCGGCGTTTTAATCCAAAAAACGGTTGGAGTTTTTTTTTTCTCATTATGCACTGAGTGCTGCAGGAGGTGTCACTAGCTGCAGGGGTGTCACTAGCACGTTAAGAGACCATACAATAAGTGTCAGGGGCCCGAGACTGTTCAACTGCCTCCCAGCACACATAAGGGGGATTACCAACAGACCCCTGGCAGTCTTCAAGCTGGCACTGGACAAGCACCTAAAGACAGTTCCTGATCAGCCGGGCTGTGGCTCGTACGTTGGTTTGCGTGCAGCCAGCAGCAACAGCCTGGTTGATCAGGCGCTGATCCACCAGGAGGCCTGGTCACAGACCGGGCCGCGGGGGCGTTGACCCCCGAAACTCTCTCCAGGTAAACTCCAGGTAAACACTGACCACACAGACCCATTCTCTCATATGTGGGCCTACCAGCTTTCTCCTGCTTGATTTGAAGCCACTAGAATTATTGAGTATACAGTGGAACCTCAAAAATCGAATGTATCACATATAAAATGTTTCGAAAATAGGACCATTTTTTCGGACAAACTGTGTCCCTATTATCGAACGCGCCCCTATTTTCGGACCGCCGGGTACTGGACCTGTCTGCCGCCCGCTCTGTCCACGTCCCCGCGCAGGTGCCGTGAGCAGTCTAGCTTTGTTTATGCTTGAGTGAACACTAACCTGCGCTCTCATTCACACATTTTATGATTATTTCATTATGTTTAGTGCTTGTGGGACTGTGAAATAAGCTGCCATGGGCCCAAAGAAACTTGCTAGTGGTACCCCTGTGGTAAAGAAAGTGAGAAACACCATAGATGTGAAGAAGGAAATAATACAGAAGTATGAGAGTGGTGTGAGACTTGTTGAGCTTGCCAGGATGTATGCGAAAAACAAGTCAACCATCGGTTCTATCCTGTCAAAGAAAGAACAAATCAAGGAAGCTGATGTTGCGAAATGTGTTAATATAGGGAGTGGATGAGGTGCCTTCTTCAAAGATTAAGGAGATTTGTGCCAAGTGGAATGATGTCCAAATGTTTGTGCAGAAGTACCACCCTGAGCAAGCTGAAACAAGCCATCTTTGCAACAAGTTCAATGACAGAACCATGTCCCATTTTAGGGAAATGTTAAAGAGGCACCAGAAACAGAGGACTGTGGACAGCTATTTTGTGAGACAGGGGTCCAGTGACTCTCAAGCTGGTCCTAGTGGCATTAAAAGACAGAAGGGAAGTAACCCCAGAGAGGGCTTTACCTGAAGTCCTCATGGAGGGGGATTCTCCTTCCAAACACTAACCCCAACTCCCTCTCTCTCCTCCTCCCTATCTTCCAGATACCATCACCAATCTTCAATAAAGGTAAGTAAAAATGTTATTTTATATGTATTACTATACATAATTAAAAACTATAGTATTTGTTGTATGTAAAACTGTAATTAATCTCTATAAAATGTATTTTTTGTGTGAATATTTTTGGGTTTCTGGAACAGATTAATTGTATTTCCATTATTTCTTATGGGAAATATTGCTTCGAATTTTAGACTTTTCGAATTTAGAACTAGCTCCTGGAACGGATTAAGTTCGATTTTTGAGGTTCCACTGTATATATGTCTGAAACACTGGCTCGTAAGACGTATATATACGGCCAAAACAGTCAAAGGGTTAATATGTCTTTTGACATCTGCTCTATGGATTTTAGTTATGTGAGAACGAGTAATGATTCAAGGCCGTTCATCCTCTGCTGTACCTCATAGGACTATGTTTCAGGGAGTGAGAATAAACTCTTTCAGATTTGGGAATACTGATATCTTCAGGCTGTATTTTCTCTCCAGGTGAACTATAGCAGCATAAGGGGTGTCATGGTGTCCTCTGTTCATGAGTTTGAATTTTTTTATCTATGGATGGCTTAGCTTGACTGATCTGCAAGGAAACACTATGCCTTCCCTTGGACTTTGAAGACTGTTCTTCCTGACAGCCTTTGTCGTACGGTATTTCAATGGCTGGGACTGGCATTTCTTCATCTATACTTATCTCACTGGCCAGGCTAATTTCACTCGTATTGCCGTTCGCTAAATCCAGGGAGTAGTCTTGCAGCTTCTTCTCCAGAATTACACCCCATATTTCCAAATTCGAGTCCTCAGTCGAGTCCTTGGAACATCATGACCTCTTCCTTTCAGAAGAAGCCATGTGCTTCCATGTGCCCAGGAGAAGAGATGACTGATGGCTCCTACAAGAGAGTGAGGAGGCCAGTATATACAAGCAAGTGGGGGGGGGGATGACAAGGCCAGGACCAAGAGAGGTAGAAAAAATAGTGGTAAGACTGGTAGTGGAAGCAGCAGTAGAAGAAATAGAGATAGTAAAAAGTAGGGAGAGTAGTTTAGTAGCACAAGAGAGAAAGGGGAGTGTTGAGTGAAGGGAGGCAATAGTAAAGGTAATAGCATTAGTTAACAGGAATGGAGTGGTAGATGTAGTAGTAGAAGTGGGGTCAGTCTAAAGAGAAGAAAAAAAAAGTATTGCAGGACAGCTAAGGGCCCACAAGGGATAGGTTCAAAAACACAGGGAAAGTGGTAGGGAAAGGAGGAAAAGAAAGGATCAGGTCAAGTCATGAGTGTTCTGAAGTTTGGAGCATTTGACAATGTAATGAGAAAAGAAGGCATCAAGAGAGACAAAGCCAGGACTAAGATTCATATAAGGAAAGTTGGCGATTGTGAAGATTAGAAGTATAATATAGTTTTAGCAGAGGACCAGTCATTGGGATGACTGTGATCTCTAACATGACAGAAAAGAGCATTATTAATGTCAGCAAGCCTAACATTTTTTTTGTGTGTTCTACGAGTCTGTGAGACAGTGGCCAGTCACACCGAAGTACAGTGGAACCTTGACTTACGAGTTTAATCTGTTCCAGGAGCTAGTTCATAACTCAATTTACTCGTACAGTGGTCCCTCGTTTTTCGTAATTAATCCGTTCCTGGAGCCGTTACTATAAACGAAATTTACGATTTGCGAATCAATTTTCCCCATAAGAAATAATGTAAATACAATTAATCCGTTCCTGACACCCAGAAGTATTAAAACAAAAATTTTTTTTACATGAAATATACATATAGTACATAAACAATACAATGGGAAATGATGAATGAAACATTAACAGCATAACACTTACCTTTATTGGAGATTCTTCTTAGTGTATGGGAGACTGGAGGAGGAGAGAGATTGGATTGTTTACAGTTTGGAAGGGGAATCCCCTTCCAGCAACACCTCAGGTACCAATTGCTTCTCTGGGGTTGCTTCTTTTCTCTGTTTCTTAATGCCACTAGGACCACCTTGAGAGTCACTCTAGTCCTGTCTCGCAAAGTAACTGTGGAGAGAGCTCTGTTTCTGGCATCTCTTTAACACTTCCCGAAAATGGCCCAAGACTTTGTCACTGTACATATTTCTCACCTTCTTTAGCACAGGCTTGGCACTAGGAGCTTTCTTTGGAGCCATGGTAGCTTATTTAGTAATTGCAAGCACTAAAATGAGTGGAATATTATGAAATATTTCGTAGGAGCACTTGAGGGGACCTTCATTCACTGGTAAACAATGCCAGAGTGGCTGGGTAGGGAGGCCGCCCCGGCTCACACTGTGCGTACGCATCCCGGACGAACTACTATTCGCGAGTCAACCTATGAAAAGCGAGTCCATGTTTATACGAAAATACCCCTATGATTGGCGAAATTTACGATTGCCGAGAACTACGAAAAGCGAGGGACCACTGTATATCAAATTAATTTTCCTCATTTAAGTTAACTGAAAAGCCATTAATCTGTTCCTGCACTCTGGAGACAAGAAAATATTACTTGAATATGATGCTATTATCAACTGTATGGCTTATTTATCTATCACAATTCATCTAATATGACATAATAAACAATATAATTAACACAGAAACATGATATATACTCTAGAATGAATAAAATAGGCCACAATATGGTGGCAGAGACAGCGGCGGAAGCATCCGCCATTTCTGTCCCAATTTGACTGTACAGGTCTCCCTCAACATTCGCGAGGGTTAGGGGATCAAGAGCCTCGCAAATGTTGAAAAACCATGAATGTTTGGTGTCCCAATATATTGTAGGGAAATATAATACAATACTGCTTCCTTAACTTGTTGAACCATGAACAATCATAAAATACACGAAAACGTCGTAAATTGTACTAAATATGTACATCTTATGCTTTAATAACATGTATGTTATTAAATACCACAGACTCCACCACTGCCTCCACCAATGCCTCCACCACTTCCTCAACCACTGCGAGTCCCTACTACCCTCCCTCCGACCCCCGCAACTGGCAGCCAGCCCTCCCACCACTCAGTGTGGTGAGTGTTTTGTTTGTTCATTATTTGCTATTAAACTACAGTATAAATAATGTAAACCCATATTGGAATGGCTATTCGGACAGGTATTGGACGGTGACATCATGTGTTTACTCTTGAACACAGCAAAGAATCAAACATTTCTGCTACTGCTAATAATAACAATAGTAATAATAATAATAATAATAATAATAATAATAATAATAATACGATACAATTGAAGAAGGAAATTGTACAAAAATACGAGGGAGTGGTTGACACATTGTCAGTGTGGCTTTGTTTATGCTGGAGTGAGCATTAGTCTCCCTGCTCTTCCAAACATTTCACAATAATTCAGCGGTTGAGGCAGTGGTATTTAATAACATATATGTTATAAATAAGAATAGTACATATTATTAATAATATGTATTATTATTATTAATAACGTGTTATTAAATACTACTGCCTGAACCGCTGCCTCAACCACTGCCTCAACCGCTGCCTGAACCGCTGCCTGAACCGCTGCCTCAACAGCTGCCTCAACAGCTGCCTCACCCACTGCCTCGATCGCTGCCTCAACAGCTGCCTCACCCACTGCCTCAATCGCTGCCTCAACAGCTGCCTCACCCACTGCCTCGATCACTGCCTCAACAGCTGCCTCAACCACTGTCTCAATCGCTGCCTCAACAGCTGCCTCAACCACTGCCTCAATCGCTGCCTCAACAGCTGCCTCACCCACTGCCTCAATCGTTGCCTCAACAGCTGCCTCACCCACTGCCTCAATCGCTGCCTCAACAGCTGCCTCACCCACTGCCTCAATCGCTGCCTCAACAGCTGCCTCAACCACTGCCTCAATTGCTGCCTCAACAGCAGCCTCAACAGCTGCCTCACCCACTGCCTCAATCGTTGCCTCAACAGCTGCCTCAACCGCTGCCTCAATCGCTTCCTCAACAGCTGCCTCACCCACTGTCTCAATCGCTGCCTCAACAGCTGCCTCACCCACTGCCTCAATCGCTGCCTCAACAGCTGCCTCAACCACTGCCTCAATCGCTGCCTCAACCACTGCCTCAATTGCTGCCTCAACAGCAGCCTCAACAGCTGCCTCACCCACTGCCTCAATCGCTGCCTCAACCACTGCCTCAATCGCTGCCTCAACAGCTGCCTCAACAGCTGCCTCAACCGCTGCCTCAACCACTGCCTCAATCGCTTCCTCAACAGCTGCCTCACCCACTGCCTCAATCGCTGCCTCAACAGCTGCCTCAACAGCTGCCTCACCCACTGCCTCAATCGCTGCCTCACCCACTGCCTCAATCACTGCCTCAACAGCTGCCTCAACCACTGCCTCAATCGCTGCCTCAACAGCTGCCTCAACCACTGCCTCAATCGCTGCCTCAACAGCGGCCTCAACCACTGCCTCAATCGCTGCCTCAACAGCAGCCTCAACAGCTGCCTCACCCACTGCCTCAATTGCTGCCTCAACAGCTGCCTCAATAGCTGCCTCAACAGCTGCCTCAACCGCTGCCTCAACCACTGCATCAATCGCTGCCTCAACAGCTGCCTCACCCACTGCCTCAATCGCTGCCTCAATCGCTGCCTCAATCGCTGCCTCAACCACTGCCTCAACCACTCCAGTCGCACTCAGTCTACAAGCACCAAACACAATGAATTATTGTGAAATGTTTGGAAGAGCAGGGAGACTAATGCTCATTCCAGCATAAACAAAGCCACACTGACGATGTGTCAACCACTCCCTCGTATTTTTGTACAACTTCCTTCTTCAATTATATCGTATTTATTATTATTATTATTATTACTACTACTACTATTGTTATTATTAGCAGTAGCAGAAATGTTTGATTCTTTGCTGTGTTCAAGAGTAAACACATGATGTCACCGTCTAATACCTATCCGAATAGCCATTCCAATATGCAGTCATGAATGGGTTTACATTATTTATACTTAGGTTTAATAGCAAATAATGAACAAACAAAACACTCACCACACTGAGTGGTGGGAGGGCTGGCTGCCAGTTGTGGGGGGTCGGAGGGAGGGTAGTAGAGACTCGCAGGTGGCGGGAAACTTAAATATGATTTGGCGGCTGGGAATTTGGTGGCTGGGAATTTGGCGGTTGGGAATTCGCAAATGTGTGAAGCCCGCGCAAGCTGAAAACGTGAATGTTGAGGGAGACCTGTAGTATGTTCCCATGCTTTTGCTGTAAGAGAAAATGGAGTATTTTTGAGGCTAACTGCAGTAGATCACTAGTCTTCTAAGGAAAATACTTAAAATATCGTATATAAACACATAATAAATCATAATACACTATAAAATGTAAAGAAATAATAAATTGTTTATATAAAGTGTAGATGTACTTACACACTTGGAGTAGAGATGGTGGCAGAAGTTGAGTGTGGAGGAGGTTGAGTGTAGGGGAGGTTGAGTGTGGCAGAGGTTGAGTGTGGAGGAGGCTGAATGTGGAGAAGGTTGAATGTGGTGGAGGTTGAGTGTGGAGGAGGTTGAGTGTGGAGGGGGCTGAATGTGGAGAAGGTTGAATGTGGTGGAGGTTGAGTGTGGAGGAGGTTGAGTGTGGAGGGGGCTGAATGTGGAGAAGGTTGAATGTGGTGGAGGTTGAGTGTGGAGGAGGTTGAGGGTGGGAGATTTGCAACAACATTGTTTTGTTTCATCACTGAACTTAACTCCTACAGTTTGTTTTATCACTTAACTGACAATTTGTTTTGTTAAATCACTGAACATAAATGATACAATTGTTTTGTTTAATCAATGAACATAAATGATACAATTTGTTTTGTTTAATCACTGAACATAAATGATACAATTGTTTTGTTTAATCACTGAACATAAATGATACAATTGTTTTGTTTAATCAATGAACATAAATGATACAATTGTTTTGTTTAATCAATGAACATAAATGATACAATTTGTTTTGTTTAATCAATGAACATAACTGATACAATCTGTTTTGTTTAATTAATGAACATAACTGATACAATCTGTTTTGTTTAATTAATGAACATAACTGATACAATCTGTTTTGTTTAACTGCTCCCATAGCAATGTAAACATGTGTAATGGAATCAGCTGCGCCAACTAGCGGCAGCATTCTTAATTACTGTATTATTACGTACGTGTTTTGTATATAATACGTACGTAATTGTACTAATAATTATTATTAAAATTATTATTATTGATAATAATTTAGGGAAC
This sequence comes from Cherax quadricarinatus, assembly GCF_026875155.1. Lineage (NCBI taxonomy): Eukaryota > Metazoa > Arthropoda > Malacostraca > Decapoda > Parastacidae > Cherax > Cherax quadricarinatus. Next base: position 49,616,566 of record NC_069409.1, read on the forward strand.
TGAAGCTCTATCATTATTATAATTTTTTTTTTTCAACAAGTCGGCCGTCTCCCACCGAGGCAGGGTGACCCAAAAAAGAAAGAAAATCCCCAAAAAGAAAATGCTTTCATCATCATTCAACACTTTCACCACACTCACACATAATCACTGTTTTTGCAGAGGTCCTCAGAATACAACAGTTTAGAAGCATATACGTATAAAGATACACAACATATCCCTCCAAACTGCCAATATCCCAAACCCCTCCTTTAAAGTGCAGGCATTGTACTTCCCATTTCCAGGACTCAAGTCCGACCATATGAAAATAACCGGTTTCCCTGAATCCCTTCACTAAATATTACCCTGCTCACACTCCAACAGATCGTCAGGTCCCAAGTATCATTCGTCTCCATTCACTCCTATCTAACACGCTCACGCATGCTTGCTCGAAGTCCAAGCCCCTCGCCCACAAAACCTCCTTTACCCCCTCCCTCCAACCCTTTCGAGGACAACCCCTACCCCTCCTTCATTCCCCTATAGATTTATATGCTTTCCATGCCATTCTACTTTGATCCATTCTCTCTAAATGACCAAACCACCTCAACAACCCCTCTTCTGCCCTCTGACTAATGTTTTTATTAACTCCACACCTTCTCCTAATTTCCACACTCCGAATTTTCTGCATAATATTTATACCACACATTGCCCTTAGACAGGACATCTCCACTGCCTCCAACCGTCTCCTCGCTGCTGCATTTACCACCCAAGCTTCACATCCATATAAGAGTGTTGGTACCACTATACTTTCATACATTTGCTTCTTTGCCTCCATAGATAGCGTTTTTTGACTCCACATATACCTCAACGCACCACTCACCTTTTTTTCCTCATCAATTCTATGATTAACCTCATCCTTCATAAATCCATCCGCCGACACGTCAACTCCCAAGTATCTGAAAACATTCACTTCTTCCATACTCCACCTCCCCAATTTGATATCCAATTTTTCTTTATCTAAATCATTTGATACCCTCATCACCTTACTCTTTTCTATGTTCACTTTCAACTTTCTACCTTTACACACATTCCCAAACTCATCCACTAACCTTTGCAATTTTTCTTTAGAATCTCCCATAAGCACAGTATCATCAGCAAAAAGTAACTGTGTTAAGTCCTATTTTGAATTTGATTCCCCATAATTTAATCCCACCCCTCTCCTGAACACCCTAGCATTTACTTCTTTTACAACCCCATCTATAAATATATTAAACAACCATGGTGACATTACACATCCCTGTCTAAGACCTACTTTTACCGGGAAGTATTCTCCATCTCTTCTACACGCCCTAACCTGAGCCTCACTATCCTCATAAAAACTCTTAACAGCATTTAGTAACTTACCACCTATTCCATATACTTGCAACATCTGCCACAGTGCTCCTCTATCCACTCTATCATATGCCTTTTCTAAATCCATAAATGCAATAAAAACTTCCCTACCTTTATCTAAATACTGTTCACATATATGCTTCAATGTAAACACTTGATCTACACATCCCCTACCCACTCTGAAACCTCCTTGCTCATCCGCAATCCTACATTCTGTCTTACCTCTAATTCTTTCAATTATAACCCTACCGTATACTTTTCCTGGTATACTCAGTAAACTTATTCCTCTATAATTTTTACAAACTCTTTTGTCCCCTTTCCCTTTATATAAAGGGATTATACATGCTCTCTGCCAATCCCTAGGTACCTTCCCCTCTTTCATACACTTACTAAACAAAAGTACCAACCACTCCAACACTATATCCCCCCTGCTTTTAACATTTCTGTCATGATCCCATCAGTTCCAGCTGCTTTACCCCCTTTCATTCTACATAATGCCTCACGTACCTCCACCACACTTACATTCTGCTCTTCTTCACTCCTAAAAGATGGCATACCTCCCTGGCCAGTGCATGAAATTACCGCCTCCTTTTCTTCCTCAACATTTAAAAGTTCCTAAAAATATTCTCGTCATCTACCTAATACCTCCCTCTCCCCATCTACTAACTCCCCTACTCTGTTTTTAACTGACAAATCCATACTTTCCCTAGGCTTTCTTAACTTGTTTAACTCACTCCAAAATTTTTTCTTATTTTCGTTAAAATTTCTTGACAGTGCCTCTCCCACTCTATCATCTGCTCTCCTTTTGCACTCTCTCACCACTCTCTTCACCTTTCTTTTACTCTCCATATACTCTGCTCTTCTTATAACACTTCTGCTTTGTAGAAACCTCTCATAAGCTACCTTTTTCTCTTTTATCACACCCTTTACTTCATCATTCCACCAATCACTCCTCTTTCCTCCTGCCCCCACCCTCCTATAACCACAAACTTCTGCCCCACATTCTAATACTGCATTTCTAAAACTATTCCAACCCTCTTCAACCCCCCCACTACTCATCTTTGCACTAGCCCACCTTTCTGCCAATAGTCGCTTATATCTCACCCGAACTTCCTCCTCCCTTAGTTTATATACTTTCACCTCCCTCTTACTTGTTGTTGCCACCTTCCTCTTTTCCCATCTACCTCTTACTCTAAAGTGTAGCTACAACTAAATAATGATCCGATATATCAGTTGCCCCTCTATAAACATGTACATCCTGGAGCCTACCCATCAACCTTTTATCCACCAATACATAATCTAACAAACTACTTTCATTACATGCTACATCATACTTTGTATATTTATTTATCCTCTTTTTCATAAAATATGTATTACTTATTACCAAATCTCTTTCTACACATAGCTCAATTAAAGGCTCCCCATTTACATTTGCCCCTGGCACCCCAAATTTACCTACTACTGCCTCCATAACATTTTTACCCACTTTAGCATTGAAATCCCTAACCACCATTACTCTCACACTTGATTCAAAACTCCCCACACATTCACTCAACATTTCCCAAAATCTCTCTCTCCTATACACTTCTCTCTTCTCCAGGTGCATACACGCTTACTATAACTTACTATTATAATTATTATTATTATTATTATTAGTTTAGGGAACTAGAGCACATATCCAATTCCCTAGATCAAGAGCCCCTCACCAGCATCAAGGAACCTTGATGCTGGTGAGGGGCTTCAGTTCCCTAAATTATCAATAATAATAATTATAATAATAATAACTATTACAATAACGATAGAGCTTCAGTTCCCTAAATTGATAATAATAATACATTATTATAACGAGAGCCTCAGAACAAAACCAACTCGGTGCACTGTTTACCTAGCTGAGGGAGCAGTTCTCTCCTGCTTTGCTTGCATTTTTGACAGTCATTTGGCCAAATTTCGCTTTTCTAACCATGGGTCCTAAGAATGGATGGATATTGAGAACCTTCAAAACTAGGGATGCCAAGCCCATGAAGACACTCTTCAGGTTGCTTGTTCTATCTAGGCTGGAATATTGCTGCACACTAACAGCATCTTTCAAGGCAGGTGAAATTGCTGACCTAGAAAATGTACAGAGAACCTTCGCGGCACGCCTAACGGAGATAAAACACCTCAATTACTGGGAGCGCTTGAAGTTCCTGAACCTGTACTCCCTGGAATGCAGGCGGGAGAGATGCATGATTATATACACCTGGAAAATCCTAGAGGGACCAGTACCAAACTTGCACATGAAAATCACTCACAACGAAAGCAAAAGACTCGGCAGATGGTGCAACATCCCCCCAATGAAGAGCAGGGGTGTCACTAGCACGTTAAGAGACAATACAGTAAGTGTCAGGGCCCCGAGACTGTTCAACTGCCTCCCACCATACATAAATGGGATTACCAACAGACCCCTGGCTGTCTTCAGGCACTGGACAAGCACCTAAAGTCGGTACCTGACCAGCCGAGCTGTGGCTTGTACGTTGGATTGTGTGCGCCAGCAGTAACAGCCTGGTTGATCAGGCTCTGATCCACCAGGAGGCCTGGTCACAGACCGGGCCGTGGGGGCATTGACCCCCAGAACTCTCTCCAGGTAAAGGACAGTTTTTTTTTTTTCAACAAACCGGCCATATCCCACCGAGGCAGGGTGGCCCAAAAAGAAAAACAAAAGTTTCTCTTTTTAAATTTAGTAATAGTATATACAGGAGAAGGGGTTACTAGCCCCTTGCTCCCGGCATTTTAGTCGCCTCCTACAACACGCATGGCTTATGGAGGAAGAATTCTGTTCCACTTCCCCATGGAAGTAGGAGGAAATAAACAAGAACAAGAACTAGAAAGAAAATAGAAGAAGAAAACCCAGAGGGGTGTGTATATATATGTTTGTACATATATGCGAAGTGTGACCTAAGTGTAAGTAGAAGTAGCAAGACGTACCTGAAATCTTGCATGTGTATGAGACAGAAAAAAAAGACACCAGCAATCCTACCATCATGTAAAACAATTACAGGTTTCTGTTTTACACTCACTTGGCAGGATGGTAGTACCTCCCTGGGCGGTTGGTAAAGGACAGTGCTGAGAAGGAAAAAGGATGATTTCCATGGAATTAAATCATGAAATCATACATAAACAAGCGAGATGTCCAGGTTTTGGGTTGAAGGGGAAGCAGGGGGAGCTGGCTCTTAACTCAAATGTTGGCACGTAGCTACAAGCAAAAAATTGACCAATTGACGGCTCGTATCTCAAAAAACTCGTACGTTAGGACACTCTTAAGTCAAGGTTCCACTGTACTGGAAAGGACAAGAAGAGCATGAAACAAAGCAGACACCAGGAGGATCTATAGCATGAGGAGGGGTATGAACTAGATTACTGTGAAGCATGTTAGTTTGGTGAAAAATAAGTCTGAAGTCTAAGGAATGGAGAGAGTTGTTTAGATTTGTAAGGCTAGAAATATAGAGAAGGCAGAGAAAAGGAGATTTCACAGAGTAGAGAATATGGGAGAGATAAAGTCCGTTTAGCATGTGATAAGGTAGAGTTTATGAAATTGGAAGGGTACCCAAGACGAGAGAACAAATTATGAAGAGTGGAAATTTCCAATTCAAGGAACCTAGGGCACAGAGAAAGAGAAATAAAAACACTTTTCTTGACAGAGGGAGCATGGTAAGAAAAGTATTGAATGTACATGCCATTGTGCATAGGCTTGCGATAAATGGAAAAAGAAAAGCCAGTAGCTGAGCAGTGGATATGTACATCAAGGAAAGGAAGCAAAAAGTTAGATTAACCATTCAGCTTTAAACTACGTATGTGCAGGTTATTTGTGTATTGTTCCAGTCACGGTATTGTGATTTTTTGTTCTAATAGTAGTAGTACATAATAAAAATATCAGTAATAGCAGCAGTAACAGTAGTAGTAATAATAGTAATACACTGATACCTTGACTTACAAGTTTAATTTGTTCCATGACCAAGCTCATAACTCAATTTGCTCATTTTTTTTTTTTTTTTTTTTTCAACAAGTCGGCCGTCTCCCACCGAGGCAGGGTGACCCAAAAAAGAAAGAAAATCCCCAAAAAGAAAATACTTTCATCATCATTCAACACTTTCACCACACTCGCACATTATCACTGTTTTTGCAGAGGTGCTCAGAATACAACAGTCTAGAAGCATACACATATAAAGATACACAACATATCCCTCCAAACTGCCAATTTGCTCATATATCAAATAAATTTTCATCATTGAAATTAATTGAAATACAATTAATCCGTTCCAGCCCAAAAAAAACTACCCAATTTTTTTTGTTACGGGTTTTTCAATAAGAAAAAATGTATTTATAAGTAAGAAATGATTTTTGCCTTTTTTGCCAGGTCCCAGCAATGTTTTAGAAATGCTGGAGTATATATGAAACTCCTTGAAGCACGGTGTAAGACGAGTGTCACTCCACTGCTGACAGTGCAGCAGTGGAGTGACATTTGATGATCGTGCGCTACCTTGGCTTTATTTTTCACTGTTACACCTAAACATGTCTGTCTATCTGTTTGTTTCTGTCTATGTGCTTGTTTCTGTCTATTTGTCTGTCTAGCTCTGTCTATGTTTATCTCTGTCTCTGCTTATCTGTCTGCTTGTGTTTCTGTCTTCCTGTCTCTCTACTTGTCTCTCTGTCTCAGAGAGAGAGAACCGCTCATGAAAAAACAGGTATTACACACGATGCAGAGTCGTCATGTAGATGAATGGTTCAGAGAACTGACAAGTTGATAAATTAGACACATGTGCAACATTTGGGTATCTTTAATGAGGAAACGTTTCGTCACACACTGACTTCATCAGTCCATACAAAGGAGTATGGTGAAGAGCAGGAGGGGTTTGAGGTAATCAGTCCCTCAGCCTTGAGTCAATGTGATCAGTCCATCAATCTTAAAAAGATACCTGCACCTGTCCTGCCCAAGTATATAAGCCACTTCTTCGCACATATGCTGTATTCTTTTCAAGATTGATGGACTGATCACATCGACTCAAGGCTGAGGGACTGATTACCTCAAACTACTCCTGTTCTTCACCATTCTCATCTGTATGGACTGATGAAGCCACTGTGTGGTGAAACGTTTCCTCATTAAAGATACCCAAATATTGCACGTGTCTAATTTATCAAAGAGTCGTCATGTCTGATTCCTGAATAAGTGAAAATGTGTATTACTTGCCAGTCATGCTTATTATGCCTTATATCTACAAGCATAGTACAGTATAGCACTTTGTCTGGATTTTTTAGGTTATCCTAGATAATTTACACTATGTATATAACTGTATTTATGTGTACCTGTGAGATAGAGAGAGACAGAGATAGATACAGACAGACAGACAGAAGGAAATAGAGACAGCCAAAACAAGTCAGCCAGCCAGCCAGGCGCCGGCCGGCTGGCCAGCCTACCAAACATGTTTTACATATGTTCCAGAATTGTTTTTCTTTACTTAGGGCATATGTTATAGAACATTCTGGCAGGATGACATTACCAGTGGCATCAAAAGTGAAAGGATGTTACACACTGGTTGTTATAGAGGTTTTTGATATTTCCTCAGTATCTCCTGCAAGTGGTGGGGTATCTGAAGCTCGTTCATAACTCGGATTTTGGCTCACAACTCATAGCAAAAAAACTGATGGAGTGATGGCTCATAACTCGGAAAACTCGTAAGTCAAGGTACCATTGTAGTTGTAATAATAGTAATAACAGTAAAAGTAATAATAATAATAATAATAAATGGGGTAGGCGCCTCTGGCCCAGTGGCTAATACATCAGTCTGGAGTTTTATGATTCTTTAACCGTGAGTTCAAGCCCTGCCCATGGTATAGTTTGATGGTAAAAAGAAGAAGAGCAACACTAGGAATTTCTATTGACAAAACTTTTTATGTGACATTATTATTCCTAAGTCTTTCAACTGTTTCCTATTTCAGTTTATTTCAAAGCCCAGCCATGCCCAAGGCATACTACCAACTGACCCCAAAAGAGACAGGAATATCTAGTTATCACAAAGTAATAACCTGGGTGGTAATAACCCAGTTAACATTGCAAGTGGAAACAATCACATTAGTTCACACATCTCATTAACCCTTTCAGGGTCGACAGGCCCTCTCAGAGACTTGTTCTCAGGGTCGCCCAAATTTAAAAAAAAAAAATTATTTTTTCTTATGAAAACAGAGAATCTTTTCCCAATCATAATGACACCAAAAGTATGAAATTTGGTGGAAAACTTATGGAATTATGCTCTCGCGAACTTAGCGGTCTCAACGATGTTTATGCATTGGCGATTTTGCCCACTTTGAGTCCTATTTTCGCCCAATTCCACTGTACTAGTCGACAAAAATCTTAACTATTTTGCTAGAACTCCATTTTTTTCTATCGAATGAGTGCAAGAAACCACCAATTTACCGATTTCAACTATCCAATACGGTGGTCAGAATTTAGCAATTTTGCCAATTTCACACAAATTTCAAAAGATGCCAATTTCCAAGTAGGGTCCAGAATAAACAAGAAAGACATTCTTGGCACTAAAATGACATTTCCTCTGTTCATTAGTCACGTCCCAATGCCCCTCTTACATTCTTTTGCTTTCCACTTTGAATTTTTATTCTCACAAAAAATAGAAGATTTACTGTTATGCAGACAACTGCATTAGTGTAGAAATGGTATAAATAATATCAGCGCACTTGTGAAAGAATATTAGACTCACCAGTTGACATGTATTGGATGCTTAGCATGATTTGTTTACTTTTGAACTTTGGTAAAAATTGAATACAGTGGACCCCCCATAGTGATATTAATCCGTTCCTGAGAACTCAATGTTATGCAAAATTATCGTTATGCGAATGAATTTTCCCCATAAGAAATAATGGAAATCAAATTAATCTGTTCCTGACACCCAAAAGTATGAAAAAAAAAAAATTTTACCACATGAAATATTAATTTTAATACACACAAACTAAAGAAGACATGCACAGTTACAGGACACTTACCTTTATTGAAGATCTGATGATGATAGATGGGATGGGAGGAGGAGAGAGTCTTAGTGTTTAGAAGGGGAATCCCCTTCCATTAAGACTTGAGGTGTCAAGTCCTTTTCCGGGGTTACTTCCCTTCTTCTTTTAATGCCACTAGGACCAGCTTCAGAGTCACTGGACTTCTGTCGCACAACATATCTGTCCATAGAGGTCTGTACCTCTCGTTCCTTTATGACTTTCCTAAAGTGGTTCACAACATTGTCAGTGTAATAGTTACCAGCACGGCTTGCAACAGCTGTCTGAGGGTGATTTTCATCCATGAAGGTTTGCACTTTAAGCCACATTGCACAGATTTCCTTAAACTTTGAAGTAGGCAACTTCTTCAATTTCTCTCTCCCCTCCTCCGAAGCAGTTTCCTCAGGTGTGGCCTCATGCTGATGAAGATGATCTAGCAGCTCATCAGTGGTTAGTTCTTCATTGTCCTCCTCCACCAACTCTTCCACATCATCCCCACTAACCTCCAACCCCAAGGACTTTCCCAATGCCACAGTGGATTCCTCAACTGGCATAGGATTCCCAGGGTTAGCCTCAAACCCTTCAAAATCCCTTTGGTCTACACATTCTGGCCACAGTTTCTTCCAAGCAGAGTTCAAGGTCCTCTTAGTCACTCCCTCCCAAGCCTTACCTATAAGGTTTACACAATTGAGGATATTAAAGTGCTCTCTCCAAAACTCTCTTAGAGTCAATTGAGTTTCTGAGGTCACTACAAAGCACCTTTCAAACAGAGCTTTTGTGTACAGTTTTTTGAAGTTTGCAATAATCTGCTGGTCCATGGGCTGCAGGAGAGGAGTGGTATTAGGAGGCAAAAACTTGACCTTAATGAAGCTCATGTCCCCACAAAGTCGCTCTGCCAAGTCTGTAGGATGACCAGGGGCATTGTCTAACACCAAGCCGCACTTAAGGTCTAATTTCTTTTCAGTTAGGTAATTTTTCACAGTGGGGGCAAATGCTTGGTGTAACCAGTCATAGAAAAAGTCCCTAGTGACCCTTGCCTTACTGTTTGCCCTCCACAGCACACACAAATTAGCCTTGAGGATATTCTTTTGCCTGAATGCTCTGGGAGTTTCAGAGTGATACACTAATAAAGGCTTCACTTTGCAATCACCACTAGCATTGGAACACATCAACAGAGTAAGCCTGTCTTTCATAGGCTTATGTCCTGGGAGTGCCTTTTCCTCCTGAGTAATGTAGGTCCTGCTTGGCATTTTCTTCCAAAACAGGCCTGTTTCATTACAATTAAACACTTGTTCAGGTTTCAGTCCTTCACTGTCTATGTATTCCTTGAATTCCTGCACATATTTTTCAGCTGCT
>NC_069409.1:49626821-49698210 GCF_026875155.1 Cherax quadricarinatus
ACATAAAAAAAGATAAAAAAAATGTAAGTGGTTTTCAATAAAATATTTATTATTTGCTGGACTAATTGCTTCAGGTATTATTAGAGGAGTGGCCTGGATATATAGCAGGCATGTTTGAGTGTGATAGGATATTATTAACACAGGCCATTTCCCACCACAAAATTTAGATTTGAGATCTGATTATTTTTTTTTATTATTATTAACACACAGGCCATTTCCTACCAAGGCAGGTTGACCAAAAAAGAAGAAACACTTTCATCATCATTCACTCCATCATTGTTTTGCTAGAGGCACACCTACAGTACATCAACACCCCTCCTTCATAGTGCAGGCACTGTACTTCCCACCTCCAGGACTCAAGTCCGGCTAACCGGTTTACCTGAATCCCTTCACAATGTTACTTTGCTCAAACTCCAACAGCACATCAAGTCAAAAAACCACTTGTCTCCACTCGCTCCTATCTAGCACACTTGTGCATACTTGCTGGAGGTCCAAGCCTCTTGTATACAAAACCTCCTTTACTCCCTCCCTCCAATCTTTCCTAGGATGACCCCTACCCCACCTTCCTTCTATTACAGATTTATATGCTCTCCAAGTCATTCTATTTTGTTCTGTCCTCTATAAATGTCTAAACTACCTCAGCAACCCTTCCTCAGCCCTCTGGATAATGTTTGGAAACCCCACACCTTCTAGTCTCTAAGCTACAGATTCTCTGCATTATATTCACACTGCACATTGCCCTCAGACACAATATCTCCACTGTCTTCAGCAACTTTTGACACCCATGCTTCACACCCATATAAGAGCGTTGGTACCACCATACTCTCCTACATTTCCCTCTTCGCTTCCATGGGTAATGTTCTTTATCTACACAGACTCCTCAGTGCTCCACTCACCTTTTTCCTCCCTCATCATTTCTATGATTCACCTCATCTTTCATAGACCCATTGGCTGACAAGTCTACTCTCAGATATCTGAATGCATTCACTTCCTCCATACTCACTCCCTCCAATCTGATATCCAGTCTTTCATTACCTAAAATTTTTGTTATCTTCATCACCTTGCTCTTTCCTGCATTCACTTTTAATTTCCTCCTTTTACATACATATTCTTAATGTTTTTCTTTTAATATATTTGATTATGTACATGTATTTGTTTAATTAAACATTTACAGGGTTGCAGAGATGAAAAAGAAAAGGATGCAGATGAAGCCATGGAGAAGGACTATGTGAAGTTAGAAGAAAGTAAGTAACATGAGTGTAGCCTTCCATAGTTGTTTAGCTTTTATATAAGGCCTTTATATCCTTGCTTACTTATGTAAAGAAATCCAGTAAAGTGGTTAGTTGATTTAGCACCTAAATGTCGTTTATACTGAGTATCTTTCAATACAAATAAATAAACAAGTAAAAACCCTGTATGACTCAATATTGTGTCAGTAGTGCCTCTCAGAAGAGTTACATGCAGTACAGTTTATTACATGGTACACAAAGTTAATGTTTGTTTTCACCTTTCGAGTCTGGGTAGTAACTTATTAGACTGACCATCCAGGGAGGTACCACCTTGTTGTGTACCACTGTCTTGTTATAAAAGTTAGAAAAGTGGAATTTTGTTAAAAGATTTACATTCTAGTGAACATGCTCAGTGACAGGTAAAACTTGAAAATTTTTACCTGCATTTAGTGTAGACTACCTCATGTTAATGCACACTCAAATCCTTACTGCAGGAGACTGGAAGAAGAAAAATAGGGAATGGGAAGAAAAAAATTTAAATACCATTCTGTATTAATTACTGACAGGTTATTGGAAACTAGGAATACCTCCTGCAGTTGTGGCAGCAACTGAAACATGTTTAGTTTTGAGTGGTCTCTTCTGGAATGTGTTAGAATTAAGTAAAGAATTTAAAAAATAAGAATTTGATTGGCATCTTACTTCTGCTCTGGAAAGTCGCACGAACAATAAATAAATTTTTAAAGATTTTGCAGGAGTAAAACAAATTGTGGCATTACAGAAATGTTCCCTCACACTGATGAAGCCATGGATATAAGTGAGGGTGCATCCTCAATTGGGGAAGCACTACAAAACACAGAAGCTGAGAAAGATACCTGGACGTGGATTTTGGGAACTTCTCGACAAGTATGTTCGACAAACACAACCAAGTGTTAGACAGGTTTGTGACAATGTTCTTTGTTCATATTATTAAACATCTAATTTCATGCATTTTAATAGTTAAGAGCCCTTAAAAATTCTAGTGTCCTACTAGGTGTCCTTGATGGAGGATACTTACTGCTTAGTTTTTTTATTTATTTGTATTGGACATTTACTTTAGACTACCTAATGTGTGTATCACATAAGGCCCCCATATGGGCAAATGTTAAAATGATTCCAATTTAACCTAAACTGGAATATGTTAACTATTTATCCATTTTTTTCCATCAAACTGAACTGACCTATCCCACAGAGGCAGGGTGATCTTAAAAAGAAAAACAAAAAAGTTTGTTCTTAATTTAATACGGCTCTCTCCATATAGAGATGTACTCGTTACCGATGACTCGGACTTTACAACAGGTTTCTCTGACCAGTATCCATACCTAAATAATTAAATTAGAGCGATTTTTCTTTATTCTGTTTATTACAATAACAAAATCTCTCTTCACTTAAGCGACACGAACTCGTTTACCCGATGACTTTGGACTTACATGGGGCTCTCTGACCAGTGTGCATACCTAAGTAATGTATATTAGAGCTGATTTCCACTATTCTGTTTATTACAATATACAGTACACTACTGTATAAACATTTAAAAATATAGCAGAAATGTTTATAAAATGGTGCAAAGGGTGACATCACAATACAAAGATGGTGGACACAAGCTGACTACCATTATAGTGTGCTCCTCACTTAGCGATGAATTCGTTTACCAATGTGGTCTTAGGAGCAGAACTCCATCGTTAAGTGAGGAGAGGCTATAATGTACACAGGAAAACGGGTTACTAACCCCATGCTCCTGCATTTTTGTTCCTCTTACGAAATAAAGGCTTATGGGAGGAAGAATTCTATTCACTTCCCTATGAGAAAGTATTATCATTACCATATTTATTTTTGTTTGTTATTTAGAGAGTTTCCACATACAATAGAACATCTATTAACCCTTTCAGGGTCCAAGGCCAAATCTGGAGTCACGCACCAGTGTCCAAAATTTTCAAAAAAAAAAATTTGGTTATTTTTTTTCTTATATGAAATCGTAGAGAAAATCTTTTTGTGAAGGTATAAAACAAAAGTACGAATTCGGGTGAAAATGACGAACTATGCTTTCCGAATTTTGATGTGTCCGCGATAGTTACGAATCGCGATTTTGGCCCGACTTAGAACTACCATTAGGGCAATTTACATTATTTCCAATCAACCAAGACTAGCTATTTCACTAGTAATACTTCTATTCTATCGATTGAGCACAAGAAATCGCCAAGTCAACTGTTTTCAACTACAAAATAAAGTGATCGAAATTGTCAATTGCAATTTAACACAAAGTTCAAAATATTTCAATTTCAAAATAGGGTCAAAATAAACAATGTAGGCATCCTGGCACTAAACTAACCATTCCTCTGATTCGTTAGTTATGTTTTGAGGCTTTAACAAATAAATTCCATTTTGATTTTTTAATTCATTCCATAATGAATTTTTATTCACACCAAAAATAGAAGATTACTGTTTATCAATACTGTAATAATTGTATAAATATCAACACCATATATGTGAAATGTATAATAGACCCACCAGCTGCGTGTATTAGATGTGTGAGTCGTTTGTTTACTCTGAATATCGGCAAAAATTTACATTTCCGCTACTTCGAGCTCAGTTTCAAGCCATTTCCAGTGCCTAAAACCAATCAAAATCATCTCTAGTTCTGTAATATGTCTTCCATTCTATCAAATGAGACAAGAAAATTCGCAAATACACCTATAAAAAACATAACGAAAAAAAAAACACTGCAAAGTTGCTGTTTAATCGAAAAATCATGATTTCAGTTTTTTTTCTCTCATTGTACAATGTGCTGCAGGATCTGTTTTATGTGTTGCACACATACCCCATAGATGTATTTCTCCTCATATCTAGCCCAAATGTACCACTCACAGTTTATCAGAGTGACTGAGCTCATGGCGTAGATCTACGGTTTGGAACTCCTCACCGTAAAGCCGTAGATCTACGGGAAAGGACCCCTGAAAGGGTTAAGATGGTAATTTTTTTTTTTTTCAACAAGACCGCCGTATCCCACCGAGCAGGTGGCCCAAAAAGAAAAACAAAAGTTTCTCTTTTTAAATTTAGGAATCTATACAGGAGAAGGGGTTACTAGCTCCTTGCTCCCGGCATTTTAGTTGCCTCTTACAACACGCATGGCTTATGGAGGAAGAATTCAGGTTCCACCTTCCCCAGTGGAGATAAGAAGAAATAAACAAGAAGAAGAATCTAAAAGAAAATAGAAGAAAACCCCAAGGTGGTGGTATATATATGCTTGTACATGTATGTAGTGTGACCTAAGGTGTAAGTAGAAGGAGCAAGATGTATCTGAAATCTTGCATGTTTAAGAGACGGAAAAAAGACACCAGCAATCCTGCCATCATATAAACAATTACAGTCTTTCGTTTTACAACACTTCACTTGCAGGACGGTAGTACCCATCCCTGGGTGTTGCTGCCTACCAACCTACTACCTATAAAGCTGGTAATACGTTTCCAGAAAATTGCGTCCTGTTTCAAATTCTGAGTTCGAGTCCTATATAATTTAAGCCAGTTTCATTTGCTCATTTTCAACCAAATTCTTAACTATTTTCATTCTGTCATGATGACTTACTATATCTTCAATCCAAACTCACTTCTTCCTATCGAGATTGGGCAATATTAAATGCAAAAAATGTCATTTGAGGCATAGGAACACCTCATGCATAATTCCTGGTGTTCCTCTTTCAACACATGCCATAACCCACTGAGGCAGGGGTGGCCCAAAAAGAAAAATGAAAGTTTCTTCTCTTTTTAAATTTAGTAATGTACATAGGGCCCACTTATACGGCATTTAGGTTCCCAGTCTAACCGCCATAAAAGGCGGAGGTAGAAAGTGCAGTAAAAGGTTGAACACCCTTTTTTTTTTTCACTTATAAATGGTATATAAATACTAGATAACAAGTTTACACGAACATATATTAAGTTAGCAATAGAACTAGGCATTAAAAAAAACAATAAAAAAGTAAAATACACATACATGTATAGTACATTCATTACTTACCTTAAAATATTTGTAGTCTTAATCTAGGGTGAGATGAGTAGTATGTATGGTAGTCATCCAGGCTACCATACCAGGCCACCCGACCCACACATAATACGTATTCTACGACATTTATGCATACTAGAGCGATAAAATGCATATAAAGTTCACTCATTATTTACCTTAAAATATTTGTAGTCTTAATGTAGGGTCAGAGGTGAGTAGCATTTATTGTAAGAAATCAAGTGTGGTGTGCATGGTAGCCAGCCAGGCTACCATACCAGCCCATTCCACCCCCACAATATTCTTTGACATTTAAGCATCCCAGAGCGATGAAATACATATACAGTTCACTCATTACTTACCTTAAAATGTTTGTAGTCTTAAACCTTTCAGGGTTTTGGCCATACTAGTACGGCTTACGAGCCAGGGTTTTTGACCGTAACTAGTATGCCTAAATCTAGCGCTCCTCAAATCTAGTGAGATAAAGGCTGGTAGGCCTACAATGAAAGAAAGGGGTCCTATGTGGCCAGTGTGCGTGGTATAAAAAAAATTCTGCAGCACACAATGAGTAATGAGAAAAAAAAAAAAGTTGACCGTGTTTTTGGAGATTAAACAGTGATTTGCACTGCATTTTTCCGTATGGATTATTGTTTGTATCTAGTTTTTCCTGGTCCTTCATTTTATAGACTGGAAGACATATTATCAGAAACTGAGATGATTTTGACTGATTTTAAATGAAGTATCTTGAAATTGAGCTCAAGTAGCAGAAATATTCAATTTTTAACTAAAATTCGGAGTGTGTAAATAGGAGAAGGTGTGGGAGTTAATAAAAGTATTATTCAGAGGGCTGGATAAGGGTTTGTTGCGTGGTTTGGTCATTTAGAGAGAAGGGATCAAAGTAAATAGCAAGGAGAGCATATAAATCTGTAGGGGAAGGAGGCGGGGTAGGTCATCCTTGAAAAAGTTGGAGATAGGGAGGGGTAAATGAGGATGTATGTGGCGGGGATTTGGACTTCCAGCAAGTGTGGGCGTGAGATGTAGATAGGAGTGAATGGAGACAAATGGTATTTGGGACCTGACAAGCTGTTGGAGTGTGAGCAGGGTAATATTTAGTGAAGGGATTCAGTGAAACCGTTATTTTAAAAAACCAAACTTGAGTCCCTGAATGGGAAGTACAATCCTGCACCTAAAGAGGGGTTTAAGATAGTGGCGTTTGGAGAGATAAATTGTGTAATTTTAATAATCTATCCGTCACCTACCCCCGACTTACGACCTGCTCCGACTTACGACCACTCGACTACGACCGTGTTTTTTTATGCCAAATATCTGGGAATAACAAACTATTTGTGTGTACAAGTGTTTATTCCTAAACCTTACAGTATAAAATATAATACAGTACTAACACATAAAGAAGTAAAGTAAAACATGAAGTACCAAAATAAAACAATAAAATAGTCATTACAAAAATGTTTTGTTGATATTCAATAGTAAAGTTCGACTTACCACCATTTCGACTTATGACCGGTTGCTCGTAACCGAACTCAGTCGTAAGTCGGATGGTAGGTGTACGGATAAAAATACACAATTTATCTCTCCAAACTGCCACTATCTCAAACCCCTCCTTTAGAGTGCAGGCATTGTACTTCCCATTTCCAGGACTCAAGTTTGGTTATATAAAATAACCGGTTTCCCTGAATCCCTTCACTAAATATTACCCTGCTCACACTCCAACAGCTTGTCAGGTCCCAAATACCATTTGTCTCCATTCACTCCTATCTAACATGCTCACGCACACTTGCTGGAAGTCCAAATCCCTCGCCCACAACACCTCATTTACCCCCTCCCTCCAACTTTTTCAAGGATGACCCCTACCCCGCCTCCCTTCCCCTACAGATTTATATGCTCTCCATGCTATTCTACTTTGATCCATTCTCTCTAAATGACCAAACCACCTCAACAAACCCTATCCAGCCCTCTGAATAATACTTTTATTAACTCCACACCTTCTCCTATTTCCACACTCCGAATTTTAGTAAAAATTGAATATTTCTGCTACTTTGAGCTCAATTTCAAGATACTTTTCATTGTAAAATCAGTCAAAATCATCTCAGTTTCTGTAATATGTCTTCCATTCTATAAAATGAGACCAGGAAAACTAGAATACAACAATAAATACCATACGAAAATGCAGTGCAAATTCACTGTTTTAATTCAGCAAAAACACGGTCAACTTTTTTTTTTTTCTCATTACTCATTGTGTGCTGCAGAATTTTTTTTATACCACGCACACTGGCCACATAGACCCATTCTTTCATATGTAGGCCTACCAGCTTTATCTCACTAGATTTGAGAGCGCTAGAATTTAGGCATACTAGTACGTCAAAAACCCTGGCTCGTAAGCCGTACTAGTATGGCCAAAACCCTGAAAGGTTTAAGACTACAAACATTTTAAGGTAAGTAATGAGTGAACTGTATATGTATTTCATCGCTCTGGGATGCTTAAATGTCAAAGAATATTGTGGGGGTGGAATGGGCTGGTATGGTAGCCTGGCTGGCTACCATACACACCACACTTGATTTCTTACAATAAATGCTACTCACCTCTGACCCTACATTAAGACTACAAATATTTTAAGGTAAATAATGAGTGAACTTTATATACATTTTATCGCTCTAGTATGCATAAATGTCGTAGAATACGTATTATGTGTGGGTCGGGTGGCCTGGTATGGTAGCCTGGATGACTACCATACATACTACTCATCTCACCCTAGATTAAGACTACAAATATTTTAAGGTAAGTAATGAATGTACTATACATGTATGTGTATTTTACTTTTTTATTGTTTTTTTTAATGCCTAGTTCTATTGCTAACTTAATATATGTTCGTGTAAACTTGTTATCTAGTATTTATATACATTTATAAGTGAAAAAAAAGGGTGTTCCACTTTACAGCACTTTCCGCTTTATGGCGGTAGACTGGAACCTAAACTGCCGTATAAGTGGGGCCCTACTGTACATTACTAAATTTAAAAAGAGAAACTTTCATTTTTCTTTTTGGGCCACCCTGCCTCAGTGGGATATGGCCAGTGTGTTGAAAGAAGAACACCAGGAATTATGCATGAGGTGTCCTATGCCTAAATGACATTTTTTTGCATCTTAATATTGCCCAATCTCTATAGAAGAAAGTGAGTTTGGATTGAAGATAGTAAGTCATCATGACAGAATGAAATAGTTAAGAATTTGGTTGAAATGAGCAATGAAACTGGCTTAAAATAGGACTCAAACTCAGAACTTTGAAACAGACGCCATTTTCTGGAACGTAATTACCATCTTTATAGGTAGTAGGTTGGTAGGCAGCAACCACCCAGGGAGGTACTACCGTCCTGCCAAGTGAGTGTAAAACGAAAGCCTGTAATTGTTTTATATGATGGCAGGATTGCTGGTGTCTTTTTTCCGTCTCTTAAACATGCAAGATTTCAGATACATCTTGCTACTTCTACTTACACTTAGGTCACACTACACATACATGTACAAGCATATATATACACACCCCTCTGGGTTTTCTTCTATTTTCTTTCTAGTTCTTCTTCTTGTTTATTTCTTCTTATCTCCATGGGGAAGTGGAACAGAATTCTTCCTCCATAAGCCATGCGTGTTGTAAGAGGCAACTAAAATGCCGGGAGCAAGGAGCTAGTAACCCCTTCTCCTGTATAGATTCCTAAATTTAAAAAGAGAAACTTTTGTTTTTCTTTTTGGGCCACCCTGCCTCGGTGGGATACGGCCGGTTTGTTGAAAAAAAAAAAAATTACCATCTTAACCCTTTCAGGGTCCGTCCCGTAGATCTACGGCTTTACGGTGAGTGTCCAAACCGTAGATCTACGCCATGAGCTCAGCTCACTACTGATAAACTGTGAGTGGTACATTTGGGCCTAGATATGAGAGAATACATCTATGTGGTATGTGTGCACCACATAAAACAGATCCTGCAGCACACTGTGTACAATGAGAGAAAAAAACTGAAATCATGATTTTTCGATTAAAACAGCAACTTTGCAGTGTTTTTCGTATGTTTTTTATAGTCAGGATATGTATTTTGCGATTTCTTGGTCCTCATTTGATAGAATGGAAGACATATACAGAAATAGAGATGAGTTTGATTGGTTTTAGCACTGGAAATGGCTTGAAAACTGAGCTCGAAGTACGAATGTTAAATGTTTGCCGATATTCAAGAGTAACACAAACGACCTCACACATCTAATACACGTCAACGCTGTGGTGCTAATATATATCACAAATATGGTGATGATATTAATACAATTATTACAGTATTGCAATAACAGAATCTTCTATTTTTTGGTGGGAAAAAAATTCATTATGAGAATAAAAAATCAAAATGGAATTTATTTGTAAAGCCTCAAAACATAAACTAACGAACAGAGGAAATGATAGTTTAGTGCCAGGAATGCCTACATTGTTTATATTTCTTGGACCCTATTTTTGAATTGAAATATTTTGAACTTTGTGTTAAATTGGCAAATTGACATTTCCGATCACTTATTTTGTGTTGAAACATTGACTTGGCAGATTTCTTGTGCACGGGGGGGGCTATCGATAGAATAGAAGTAAATACAGTGAAATAGCTAAGAATTTGGTTGATTGGAATAATGTAATTGGCCTAAAATGGGAGTCAAAGTCGGCAAAATCGCCGATTCGTAAATATCGCTGACACATCAAAATTCGCGAAAGCATAATTTCGTCAATTTTCCACCAAATTTCGTACTTTTTGTTTTATTACCTTCACAAAAAGATTCTCTACGATTTCATAAGAAAAAATAACAAATTTTTTTTTTGAAAATTCTTGGACACTGGTGCGTGACTCCAGATTTGGGCCTTGGACCCTGAAAGGGTTAATAGATGATCTATTGTATGTGCAAACTCTAAATAACAAACAAAATAAATATGGTAATGATAATACTTCTCCATAGGGAAGTGGAATAGAATTCTTCCTCCATAAGCCATGTCATGTCGTAAGAGGCAACTAAAATGCCAGGAGCAAGGGGCTAGTAACCCGTTTTCCTGTGTACATTATAGCCTCTCCTCACTTAACGATGGAGTTCTGCTCCTAAGACCACATTGGTAAACGAATTCATCGCTAAGTGAGGAGCACACTATAATGGTAGTCAGCTTGTGTCCACCATCTTTGATATTGTGTTGATGTCACCTTTGCACCATTTATAACATTTCTGCTATATTTTTAAATGTTTATACAGTAGTGTACTGTATATTGTAATAAACAGAATAGTGGAAATCAGCTCTAATATACATTACTTAGGTATGCACACTGGTCAGAGAGCCCAATGTAAGTCCAAGTCATCGGTAAACGAGTACGTCGCTAAGTGAAGAGAGGTTGTATTGTAATAAACAGAATAAAGAAAATCAGCTCTAATATACATTATTTAGGTATGGATACTGGTCAGAGAACCCGTCGTAAGTCCGAGTCATCGGTAAACGAGTACATCTCTATATGAAGAGAGGCCGTATTAAATTTAAGAACAAACTTTTGTTTTTCTTTTTAGATCACCCTGCCTCTGTGGGATATGGTCAGTTTGATGAAAAAAATGATAATAGTTAACATATTCCTGTTTACTGTTAATGGAATCATTTTAAACATTTGCCTATGGGGCCTTATAGTGATACACACATTAGGTAGTCTAAAGATAAATGTCCAATATCAAATAAATAAAAAACTAAGCAGTAAGATATCCTCCATCAAGGACACCTAGTAGACACTAGAATTTTAAGGCTCTTAAAACTATAAAATGCATGAAATAGATGTTTAATAATATGAACAAAGAACATTGTCACAAACCTGTCTAACACTTGGTTGTGTTTGTCGAACATACTTGTCGAGAAGTTCCCCCAAAATCCACGTCAGAGTATCTTTCTCAGCTTCTGTGTTTTGTAGTGCTTCCCCAATTGAGGATGCACCCTCACTTATATCCATGGCTTCATCAGTGTGAGGGAACATTTCTGTAATGCCACAATTTGTTTTACTCCTGCAAAATCTTTAAAAATTTATTTATTGTTCGTGCGACTTTCCAGAGCAGAAGTAAGATGCCAATCAAATTCTTATTTTTTAAATTCTTTACTTAATTCTAACACATTCCAGAAGAGACCACTCAAAACAAAAACATGTTTCATGCGCCACAACTGCAGGAGGTATTCCTAGTTTCCAATAACTGTCAGAATTAATACAGAATGGTATTTAAATTTTTTTCTTCCCATTCCCTATTTTTCTTCTTCCAGTCTCCTGCAGTAAGGATTTGAGTGTGCATTAACATGAGGTAGTCTCACTAAATGCAGGAAAAAAATTTTCAAGTTTTACCTGTCACTGAGCATGTTCACTAGAATGTAAATCTTTTAACAAATTTCCACTTTTCTAACTTTTTTAACAAGACAGTGGTACACAACAAGGTGGTACCTCCCTGGATGGTCAGTCTAATAAGTTACTACCCAGACTCGAAAGGTGAAAACAAACATTAACTTTGTGTACCATGTAATAAACTGTACTGCATTTTAACTCTTCTGAGAGGCACTACTGACACAAAATTGAGTCATACAGGGGTTTTTACTTGTTTATTTATTTGTATTGAAAGATACTCAGTATAAACGACATTTAGGTGCTAAATCAACTAACCACTTTACTGATTTCTTTACATAAGTAAGCAATGGATATAAAGGCCCTATATAAAAGCTAAACAACAATGTGTGCATATCTGGCACACTCATGTTACTTACTTTCTTCTAACTTCTACATATCCTTCTCCATGGCTTCATCTGCATCTTTACTTTTTCATCTCTGCAAGCCCCACCCCCCCCCCCCTGTAAATGTTTAATAAACAAATACATGTACATAATCAAATATATTAAAAGCAAAACCAATAGAATATGTATGGAAAAGGAGGAAATTAAAAGTGAATGCAGGAAGAGCAAGGTGATGAAGATAACAAAAATTTAGGTAATGAAAGTACGGATATCAGATTTGGAGGGAAGAGTATGGAGAAGTGAATGCATTCAGATATCTGAGAGTAGACTTGTCAGCCAATGGGTCTATGAAAGATGAGGTGAATCATAGAAATGATGAGGGAGGAAAAGTTAGTGGAGCACTGAGGAGTCTGGTAGATAAAAGAACATTACCCATGGAAGCGAAGAGGGAAATGTAGGAGAGTTATGGTGGTACCGACGCACTTATATGGGTTGAAGCATGGTTGTCAAAGTTGCTGAAGACAGTGGAGAAATTGTGTCTGAGGGCAATGTGCAGTGTGAATATAATGCAGAGAATCTGTAGCTTAGGAGCTAAAGGTGTGGGGTTTCACAAACATTATCCAGAGGGCTGAGGAAGGGTTGCTGAGGTAGTTTAGACATTTAAAGAGACAGAACAAAATAGAATGACCATGGAGAGCATATAATCTGTAATAAAGGAAGGTGGGGTAGGGGTCATCCTAGGAAAGATTGGAGGGAGGGAGTAAAGGAGGTTTTTGTATACAAGAGGCTTGACCCTCCAGCAAGTATCACAAGTGTGCTAGATAGAGCGAGTGGAAGAGAAGTGGTTTTTTGAACTTGATGTGCGCTGTTGAGTTTGAGCAAATAACATTGTGAAGGGATTCCAGGTAAACCGGTTTAGCCGGACTTGAGTCCTGAGGTGGAAGTACAAGTGCCTGCACTATGAAGGAGGGGTTGTTATTACTGTAGGTGTGCCTCTAGCAAAACAATGATGGATGTGAATGCTGATGAAAGTGTTTCCTTTCTTTTATTGGTCCAACCTGCCTTGGTAGGAAATGGCCTGTGTGTTTAATAATAATAAAAAAAAATAACAATCTCCAATCTAAATTTTTGTGGGGAAATGCCTGTGTTAATAATATCCTAGCACACTCAACATTCCTGCCTATATATCCAGGCCACTCCTCTAATAAATACCTGAAGCAATAGTCCCACAATAATAAAATTTTATATGAATCCACTTACAATTTTCATCTGATGTCAGATGCTTCTTGGAATTCCCCATTACAAATTTCTTCATGTATTCATCCATTAAGCTGCAAAATTTTAACTAGTGACCTGAGTTGAGTTGAGTTCCTCATGTAACAACTGACCAACACTAATACAAGGAACTTACCTCTTCCATGTTTTCTTCTAGCTCTTCAACTGTCTTTTCTTTCATGGGATCCTCGTCAGTCCATAAGTTTCTTCCTGATGGTGACTCGGTACCGAGAGCACAGTCTGCCAGCGACTCGCCAACAGCAAAATGAACCTCAATTTCAGTTGTCTGCAAATAATTTATGTTTAATATAAAAACTACACCAGTAAAATTTGCAACAAAATGGAAGAATAAATCTCTCCTAAATATGGAGTGAACAGAGGTAAAAACAGTGCTAAGAAATAATTATGTAAATGGAAGTTTGAAAGCAAAGACATTTAAAGCAAACTAATGTTAGTAGATCTAAATACAAAATGTACTAATAAGAAGAGAAAACTATGGGGAAAGGGAAAAGAAATATATAAAAGAATATGAGTGAAGGGAAAGGGTAAAATACAATGTAACACAGCTTACCTCCTTAGCCAGAGCCAACAGGGATTCTAAAATTTTCTTTTTATGTGGAAATTCTTGTTGACCTACACAAAGGTATCCAGATGTGGCTATAGCTTGTTCCCGTACCTTAAAGATATGTAATATGTTTGAATTAAAGAAATTCTTCCAATTCTTTGTGAATGTGAAATCACAACCTGTCAAGAAAATTATATATATATATTGCATTAATATACACAAATGATCTATACTTATAAACAGGGTAGTCACTATGGTAACCTCTTAAAAAGTCACATTAATGAAAGCATGCTAGTATGGTCTTGGCATACAAGAACATAAGAATGGAGGAACAAGGCAGTATGCCTACTGGCCCATACTAGGCAGGTCCTCCACAAAGCTAACCACCTCCACTCAAATGTTTTTCCAATCTAATATCAAAGAGACTCAAAACTCCCCCCTCAACACTTAAGCTTCAAGAACCCTACTAACCCATTATCTGCAGGTCCCAATCATATCCAACCCTTCTCACTTATGTACATCTAACTGATTTTCAAAACTACTTAATGTTTTAGCTTCAATAACCCAGCATGACAGATTGTTGCACTTACTGACCACACTATTACTGAACCAGTACTCTACTACATATTTTCTAAATCTAAACTTATCCAATATGAATCTATTACTTCCATTAACATTACTTATGTATTGCAAAAAGTACACACTTCTACAGAATAAGTGACGGGAGCTATAAGTCTGGGGTGTGGGATGGGCTGTAGCTCTTCCAGTTACGTCCGATGTTGAGCCATTGAAACTAAAACAAGTCTTATAAGCCGAGTTTTACAAGCCGCAAAATATGGTATGTGTAATCCTTTTTACATGTACCCTAAGATAAAATAAAGTGAATGAAAATTTAAAGGGCATTTTTTCACAGTTTGTAAACTTGAACATTTTTATAAGCAGCATCACATGTAGCAGGCCTCCCCAACATCTCGTTTTCAACTTCGGGGTTCACACATTCCGAATTCCAGCCGCCAAATAAAAATTAAGTTCCGCCCCCAGTGCGCCCACTACTCCCCCTCCACCCCCGCAACTGGCACCAACTCGCCCGCCCTCACTAGTGGGGGTGAGTGTTTTGTTTTATTCATTTTTTTCTATTAAATACAGTATAATAATGCAACCCTTTCGACTGATAAGGGAAAGGCTTTTGGAAGGTACTGGACGGTGACATCTTTTTGTTTACTTTGAACACGGCAAAGAATCGAACATTTCGTTTGCAAATAATAATGAAATAATAAGATAATAATAATAATAATAAAAAAATAATAATAACAACAACAAAAAAAAATAATAATAAATGGGGAAGCTGAATGTGCGGATGTTGTGCAAATGATAAGGGAAGAGAATTGTGGATGAAAATGAGAAAACTGGATGCCCGGCTTTAAGTGAAAAAAAGCTAAAGGGGGGGGAGAGTTTCAATGGGGGGAAAAAATGGGGTTAGGTCGGGGATTTAAAAATAATTTAAAGGCAAAAGAAGGAGTGCAAAATGTTAAAGGAAAAGTTAGGCAGGAAAAGAGGGCAAAAGGTTTTTTTAAAAGGATTTGTGGATAAAATAAAGATTGGATGTGAAAAGGGGGGTTAATAGTAATGAAATCACCTGGAAAGAGAGAAGTGTAGAGGAAGGAGAGATTCGGGGAAGTTGAGGAATCATGGGGAGTTTTGATCAATGTGAGAGAAATGGTGGTTGGGGGATTTAAAATGTTAAAGCGGGTAAAAAGTTTGGAGGGAAAAAGTAGATAAATTGGGGTCCAGGGTAAAT
The DNA here is from genome assembly GCF_026875155.1 of Cherax quadricarinatus. NCBI lineage: Eukaryota > Metazoa > Arthropoda > Malacostraca > Decapoda > Parastacidae > Cherax > Cherax quadricarinatus. Next base: position 49,642,487 of record NC_069409.1, read on the forward strand.
TAAATGGGGCCCTTTTAATTGAGCTAGTGTAGAAAGATTTTTGGGAATAAAAATACATATTTTATAAAAAAAAGGATAAATAAATTACAAGGTAGAGTAGCACGTAATAAAGTAGTTTGTTAGTTATGTATTGGGGGATAAAAGGTTGATGGGTGGGCCCCGGGAGTGCATTTTTATAGGGGGGCAACTGATATATCAATCATTTTTTAGTTGTAGCTACAGTTAGGAAAGATAGATGGAAAAGAGGAAGGTGGAACAACAAGTAAGGGGAGGTGAAAGGTATAACTAAGGGGGAGGAAGTTGGGTGAGATATACGCTACTGCAAAAGGGGGCTAGTGAAAAGATGAGTAGGGGGGGGGGGGGTTGAAGGGGGTTGGAAAGTTTTAAAAATCAGTATTAAATGTGGGCAGATTTGTGGTTATAGGGGGGTGGGGGCAGGGGGGAAAGGAGTGTTTGGGGGAATGACGAAGTAAAGGGTGTGATAAAAGAGAAAAGGTGCTTAGAGAGGTTTTTAAAAAGCAATTTTATAAGAAGGCAAGTAAGGGAGAGTAAAAGAACGGTGAAAAGGGGTGGTGAAGAGGGGCAAAAGAAACGGGTGTAGAGTGGGAGAGGGATTGTAAGAAATTTTAAAAGAAAAAAAAAAATTTTTTGGGGTGAGTTTAAACAAGTTTAAAAAAGGTAGGGAAAATATGGTTTGTCAGTTAAAAAAGGTAGGGGAGTTTTGGGGATGGGGAGTTTGGGGTATTGGTAATGGCGAGAATATTTTTGAGGAAATTTTTTTAATGTAAGGAAAAATTTAGACTGGGAGGGGGGGGTTATACCATCTTTTTTGGAGCGAAGAAAGCGAATTAATGTGGGGGGAGGTACGTGAGGGATTCGTGAATGAAAGGGGGTAAAGCGCTAGAACTGGGGATCATGACATAAATGTTAAAAACAGGAGGGGGTATAGTGTTGGAGTGGTTGGGGCTTTTGTTTAAAAATGTATGAAAGAGGGGGAAAGGTCCTAGGGGTTGGGGAGACAGTATAGTCCCTTTTTTATAAAGGAAAAGGAGCAAAAGAGATTGTAAAAATTTTTGGGGAAAAAGTTTACTGAGTATACCCGGAAAAAATGAACGGGAGGGTTTTTAATTGAAAAATTTGACAGAATGTAGGATTTCGAATGAGCAAAGAAAGGGGTTTTAGAGTGGGTAGGGGGTGTGGATCAAATGTTTTAAATTGAAGCATAAATGTGAAACATATTTAGATAAAGGGGAGGAATTTTTTTGCATTTATGGATTTAAAAAAAGGGATATAAGATGGAAGGTAGCAATGTGGCGATGTTCAAAATATGGGAAAAGGGTGGTAAGTTACAAAAGCTTAAAGAGTTTTTATGGGAAGGAGGTAGGGTTTGGGTGTGTAGAAAAAGAGGGAGGGCTATTTCCCCCCCAAAAAGGGGCTTTGACAGGGATGTGTAATTTACCTGGTTGTTTAATATTTATAGATGGGTTTTTAAAAGAAGTAATGCTGGGGTTCGGGAGAGGGTGGGATTAATTATGGGGAATCAAATTCAAATGGGAAAGACACAGTTACTTTTTTCTGATGAAAATGTGCTTATGGGGAAATTTTAAAGAAAAACTGCAAAAGGGTTTGTGGATGAGTTTGGGAAAGGTGTAAAAGGGGAAAGTTGAAAGTGGAAAATAAAAAAAAGTAAGGCGAGAGGGTACAAATGATTTGATAAAAAAAAATTTGGTATCAATTGGGGGGGAGGGGTATGGAAGAGTGAATGTTTTTCAGATACTTGGGGTTGACGTGCGGTGGATGGATTTATGAAGGATGAGGTAAATTAAGAAATTTGAGGAAAAAAGGTGAGTGGTGCGTTGAGGGGTTTTGTGGATCAAAAAACATTTTCTATGGAGGGGAAAAAGGGAATGTATGAAAGTATAGTAGTACAAACACTCTTATATGGATGTGAAGCTTGGGTGGTAAATGCAGCAGCGAGGAGACGGTTGGAGGCAGTGGAGATGTCCTGTCTAAGGGTGTGGTGTAAATATTATGCAGAAAATTCGAAGTGTGGAAATAAGGAAAAGGAGTGGAGTTAATAAAAGTATTATTCAGAGGGCTGAAGAGGGGCTGTTGAGGTGGTTTGGTCATTTAGAGAGAATGGATCAAAGTAGAATGACATGGAAAGCATATAAATCTATAGGGGAAGGAAGGCGAGGTAGAGGTCATCCTCGAAAGAGTTGGAGAGGGGGGTAAAGGAGGTTTCGTGGGCGAGGGGCTTGGACTTCCAGCAAGCGTGTTTGAGCGTGTTAGATAGGAGTGAATGGAGACGAATGGTACTTGGGATCTGACGATCTCTTGGAGTGTGAGCAGGGTAATATTTAGTGAAGGGATTCAGGGAAACCAGTTATTTTCATATAGTCGACTTGAGTCCTGGAAATGGGAAGTACAATGCCTGCACTTTAACCCTTTGAGGGTCCGTCCCGTAGATCTACGGCTTTACGTTCAGGGTCCAAACCGTAGATCTACGTCATGAGCTCAGCTCACTCTGATAAACTGTGAGTGGTACATTTGGGCCTAGATATGAGAGAATACATCTATGTGGTATGTATGCACCACATAAAACAGATCCTGCAGCACGCTGTGTATGAGAGAAAAAAACTGAAATCATGATTTTTCGATTAAAATAGCGACTTTGCAGTGTTTTTTCGTATGTTTTTTATAGTTCTATTTGCGATTTCTTGGTCTCCTTTGATAGAATGGAAGACATATTATAGAAATAGAGATGATTTTGATTGGTTTTAGCACTGGAAATGGCTTGAAACTGAGCTCAAATTAGCAGAAATGTTAAATTTTTGCCGATATTCAAGAGTAAACAAACAACCTCACACGTCTAATACACGCCAGCTGGTGGGTCTAATATGCATTCACAAATATGGTGATGATATTTATACAATTATTACAGTATTGCATAACAGTAAGTCTTCTATTTTTGGTGTGAATAAAAATTCATTATGTGAAAAAAAATCAAAATGGAATTTATTTGTAAAGCCTCAAAACGTAACTAATGAACAGAAGAAATGTTAGTTTAGTTCCAGGAATACCTACATTGTTTATTCTGGACCCTATTTTGAAATTGGAATATTTTGACCTTTGTGTTAAATTGGCCAAATTAACAATTTCCGATCACTTTAATTTGTAGTTGAAACAGTTGACTTGGCGATTTCTTGTGCTCTATCGATAGAAGAGAAGTAATACTAGTGAAATAGCTAAGAATTTGGTTGACTGGAATAATGTAATTGGCCTAAAATGGGAGTCAAAGTCGGCAAAATCACCGATTCGTAAATATCGCTGACACATCAAAATTCGCGAGAGCATAATTTCGTCAATTTTCCATCAAATTTCGTACTTTTTGTTTTATTACCTTCACAAAAAGATTCTCTACTATTTCATAAGAAAAAATAACAATTTTTTTTTTTGAAAATTCTTGGACACTGGGGCACCACTTCAGATTTGGGCCTTGGACCCTGAAGGGGTTAAAGGACTGGTTTGGGATATTGGCAGTTTGGAGGGATATGTTGTGTATCTTTATATGTATATGCTTCTAAACTGTTGTATTCTGAGCACCTCTGCAAAAACAGTGATAATGTGTGAGTGAGGTGAAAGTGTTGAATGATGATGAAAGTACTTTCTTTTTGAGGATTTTCTTTCTTTTTTGGGTCACCCTGCCTCGGTGGGAGACGGCCGACTTGTTGAAAAAAAAAAAAAATAATAGTAATAAAGCAGCTGGAACTGACAGGATCATGACAGAAATGTTAAAAGCAGGGGGGATATAGTGTTGGAGTAGTTGGTATTTTTGTTTAATAAATGCCTCGGTGGGAGACGGCCGACTTGTTGAAAAAAAAAAATGTATGAAAGAGGGGAAGATACCTAGGGATTGGCAGAGCGCGTGTATAGTCCCTTTATATAAAGGGAAGGGGGACAAAAGAGATTGTAAAAAAAAATTTTTTTTTAACAAGTTGGCCGAATCCCACCAAGGCAGGGTGACCCAAAAAGAAAGAAAATCCACAAAAAGAAAAATTATAGAAAATTATAGAGGAGGAATTAATAGAGGAATAAGTTTACTGAGTTATAGGTAGTAGGTTGGTAGACAGCAACCGCCCAGGGAGGTACTACCGTCCTGCCAAGTGAGTGTAAAACGAAAGCCTGTAATTGTTTTACATGATGGTATGATTGCTGGTGTCCTTTTTTGTCTCATGAATATGCAAGATTTCAGGTACATCTTGCTACTTCTACTTACACTTAGGTCACACTACACATACATGTACAAGCACATATATACACACCCCTCTGGGTTATCTTCTATTTTCTTTCTATTTCTTGTTCTTGTTTATTTCCTCTTATCTCCATGGGGAAGTGGAACAGAATTCTTCCTCCGTAAGCCATGCGTGTTGTAAGAGGCAACAAAAATGCCAGGAGCACAGGGCTAGTAACCCCTTCTCCTGTATATATTACTAAATGTAAAAGGAGAAACTTTCGTTTTTCCTTTTGGGCCACCCCGCCTCGGTGGGATACGGCCGATGTGTTGAGAGAGAGAGAGAAGTTTACTGAGTATACCAGGAAAAGTGTACGGTAGGGTTCTTATTGAAAGAATTAGAGGCAAGACAGAATGTAGAATTGCGGATGAGCAAGGAGGTTTCAGAGTGGGTAGGGGATGTGTAGATCAAGTGTTTACATTGAAGCATATATGTGAGCAGTATTTAGATAAAGGTAGGGAAGTTTTTACTGCATTTATGGATTTAGAAAAGGTATATGATAGAGTGGATAGGGAAGCAATGTGGCAGATGTTGCAAGTACAGTGGAACCTCAAATATCGAACTTTCTTCGGTCCAGAAGGCTGTTCGAGTGCCTTTACCAAATGAATTTATTCTCATCAGGAATAATGTAAATTAGATTAGTCCATTTCAAACCCTCAAAAATACACTTATAAAAGCACTTACAAAAATACACTTACATAATTGGTCGTGTTGGGAGCAGTTCGATTTTTGAGGCTCCACTGTACAGTGGACCCCGGTTAACGATATTTTTTCATTCCAGAAGTATGTTCAGGTGCCAGTACTGACCGAAATTGTTCCCATAAGGAATATTGTGAAGTAGATTAGTCCATTTCAGACCCCCAAACATACATGTACAAACGCACTTACATAAATACACTTACATAACTGGTCGCATTGGGAGGTGATCGTTAAGCGGGGTCCACTGTATATGGAATAGGTGGTAAGTTACTAAATGCTGTAAAGAGTTTTTATGAGGATAGTGAGGATCAGGTTAGGGTGTGTAGAAGAGAGGGAGACTACTTCGTAGTAAAAGTAGGTCTTAGACAGGGATTTGCAATGTCACCATGGTTGTTTAATATACAGTGGACCCCCGCATAACGATTACCTCCGAATGCGACCAATTATGTAAGTGTATTTATGTAAGTGCGTTTGTACATGTATGTTTGGGGGTCTGAAATGGACTAATCTACTTCACAATATTCCTTATGGGAACAAATTCGGTCAGTACTGGCACCTGAACATACTTCTGGAGTGAAAAAATATCGTTAACCGGGGGTCCACTGTACTTATAGATGGGGTTGTAAAAGAAGTAAATGCTAGGGTGTTCGGGAGAGGGGTGGGATTAAATTATGGGGAATTAAATACAAAATGGGAAGTGACACAGTTACTTTTTGCTGATGATACTGTGCTTATGGGAGATTCTAAAGAAAAATTGCAAAGGTTAATAGACGAATTTGGGAGTGTGTGTAAAGGTAGAAAGTTGAAAGTGAACATAGAAAAGAGTAAGGTGATGAGAGTATCAAATGATTTAGATAAAGAAAAATTGGTTATCAAATTGGGGAGGAGGAGTATGGAAGAAGTGAATGTTTTCAGATATTTGGGAGCTGACATGTCAGCGGATGGATTTATGAAGGATGAGGTTAATCATAGAATTGGTGAAGGAAAAAAGGTGAGTGGTGCATTGAGGTATCTGTGGAGGCAAAAAATGTTATCTATGGAGGCAAAGAAGGGAATGTATGAAAGTATAGTAGTACCAACACTCTTATATGGGTGTGAAGCTTGGGTTGTAAATGCTGCAGCGAGGAGGCAGTTGGAGGCAGTGGAGATGTCCTGTCTAAGGGCAATGTGTGGTGTAAATATTATGCAGAAAATTCGGAGTGTGGAAATTAGGAGAAGCTGAGGATTTATAAAAGTATTATTCAGAGGGCTGAAGAGTTTGTTGAGGTGGTTTGGTCATTTAGAGAGAATGGATCAAAGTAGAATGACATGGAGAGCGCATAAATCGGTAGGGGAAGGTAGGCGGGGTAGGGGACGTCCTTGAAAAGGTTGGAGAGAGGGGGTAAAGGAGGTTTTGTGGGCGAGGGGTTTGGACTTCCAGCAAGCGTGTGTGAGCATGTTAGATAGAAGTGAATGGAGACAAATAGTATTTGGGACCTGACGAGCTGTTGGAATGTGAGCAGGGTAATATTTAGTGAAGGGATTCAGGGAAACCGGTTATTTTATATAACCAGCTTGAGTCCTGGAAATGGGAAGTACAATGCCTGCACTCTAAAGAAGGGGTTTGGGATATTGGCAGTTTGGAGGGATATATTGTGTATTTTTATACATATATATGAGGTATATGTGGAGTCAAAAAACGTTATCTATGGAGGCAAAGAAGGGAACGTATGAAAGTATAGTGGTACCAACACTCTTATATGGATGTGAAGCTTGGGTGGTAAATGCAGCAGCGAGGAGACGGTTGGAGGCAGTGGAGATGTCCTGTCTAAGGGCAATGTGTGGTGTAAATATTATGCAGAAAATTCGGAGTGTGGAAATTAGGAGAAGGTGTGGAGTTAATAAAAGCATTAGTCAGAGGGCAGAAGAGGGGTTGTTGAGGCAGTTTGGTCATTTAGAGAGAATGGATCAAAGTAGAATGACATGGAAAGTATATAAATCTATAGGGGAAGGAAGGAGGGGTAGGGGTCGTCCTCGAAAGGGTTGGAGAGAGGGGGTAAAGGAGGTTTTGTGGGCAAGGGGCTTGGACTTCCAGCAAGCGTGCGTGTGTGTTAGATAGGAGTGAATGGAGACGAATGATACTTGGGACCTGACGATCTGTTGGAGTGTGAGCAGGGTAATATTTAGTGAAGGGATTCAGGGAAACCGGTTATTTTCATATAGTCGGACTTGAGTCCTGGAAATGGGAAGTACAATGCCTGCACTTTAACCCTTTGACTGTTTTCGACGTATAAATACGTCTTACGAGCCAATGTTTCTGACGTATATATACTCAATAATTCTAGCGGCTTCAAATCAAGCGGGAGAAAGCTGGTAGGCCCACATTTGAGAGAATGGGTCTGTGTGGTCAGTGTGCACCACATAAAAAAAATCCTGCAGCACACATTGCGTAATGAGAAAAAAAAAAACTGATCGTTTTTTTGGAATAAAACGCTGACTTTGAGGTGTATTTTCGTATAGTATTTATCGTTGTATTCGCATTTTCATGGTCTTAGGTGATAAAATGGAAAAATATTACAGAAATAGAGATGATTTTCATTACTTTGACGATGAAAACGACTTTGAAACTGAGCTCAAAGTAGCGGAAATGTTTGATTTTTACCAATGTTCAGGAGTAAATAAATCACACCACACGTCCAATACACGTCAACTGAGGAGTCTAATATTCTTTTACTAGCACACTGATATTATTTATACCATTTTTACAATAATGCAGTAGTCTGCATAACAGTAAATTTTGTATTTTTTTGTATGAATAAAAAATCAAAATAGAAAGCAATAATAATATAAGAAGGGCCTAGAGATGTGACTAATGAACAGAGCATATGTTATTTTAGTGCCACGAATGTCTACCTTGTTTATTCTGGACCCTATTTTGAAATTGACATCTTTTTTAGTTTGTGTGAAATTGGCCAAATTGCCAATTTCTGACCACCATATTGGGTAGTCCAAATTAGTAAATGGGAGGTTTCTTGTACTCAGCTGATAGATAAAATGGAGTTCTAAAGAAATAGCTATGAGTTTGATCAACTGGAACAATGGAATTGGCTGAAAATAGGGCTCAAATTTGGCGAAATCGCCGATACGCATATGTCGCCGAGACCGCTAACTTCGCGGGAGCATAATTCCATGAGTTTTCGACCAAATTTCGAACTTTTGGTGTCATTACCATCGGGAAAAGATTCTCTATCATTTCATAAGAAAAAATAATTTTTTTTTTCAAAAATTGAGCGACATAGAATGACAGTTTCAGAGAGGGGCCTGAAACAGTCAAAGGGTTAAAGGAGGGGTTTGGGATATTGGCAGTTTGGAGGGATATGTTGTGTATCTTTATACGTATATGCTTCTAAACTGTTGTATTCTGAGCACCTCTGCAAAAACAGTGATAATGTGTGAGTGTGGTGAAAGTGTTGAATGATGATGAAAGTATTTTCTTTTTGGGGATTTTCTTTCTTTTTTGGGTCACCCTGCCTCGGTGGGAGACGGCCAACTTGTTGAAGAGAGAGAGAGAGAGAGAAAAAAAAAAAAAAAAAAATCTAAACTGTTGTATTCTGGGCACCTCTGCAAAAACTGTGATTATGTGTGAGTGAGGTGAAAGTGTTGAATGATGATGAAAATATTTTCTTTTTGAGTCATCCTGCCTCGGTGGGAGACGGCCGACTTATTGAAAAAAAAAAATAATACATAATACGATAGAACTGAAGAAGGAAATTGTAAAAAAATACAAGGGTTGAAGCAGTGGTGGAGGCAGTGGTTGAGGCACTGTGAGTCAGTGTGGCTTTGTTTATGTTGTAGTGAGCATTAGCCTCTGCGCTCATCCAAACATTTCACAATAATTCACTGTGTTTGGTGCTTGTAGATTGAGTGCACTTGCTACATAATTAACCATGAGCCCAAAGAAACTTGCTAGTGGTAAACAAATTGAGAAACACGATAGAACTGAAGAAAGAAATTGTACAAAAATATGAGGCAGTGTGCTGCAGTGGTTGAGGCAGTGGTAGAGGCAGTGGCTGAGGCAATGGTAGAGGCAATGGTTGAGGCAGTGGTATTTAATAACATACTTGTTATTAAACTATAACATGTATGTATATAGTACAATGTTTTATGATGTTTTCATGTATTTTATGATTGTTCATGGTTCAATAGGTTAGGGCACCAAGCATTCGTGATTTTTCAACATTTGTGAGGTTCCTGATCCCTTAACCCTCGGGAATGTTGAGGAAGACCTGTACACAAACTTGGGTTAGATTGGTGGCATTCCCACCATCTTAAAACAGGTTTGTGTTCTTATGATGTATCTCTTTACAATGATTCATGGTATGTATAGCTCAAATCCCAGGCATGGCATAGATAAGTCTTCTTAAGCCTGAAGCCCAGGTTCACCTAGTAGTAATGAGGTATCTGTTGCAAGTCACATTCTAGAGGACCCCAGTGGAAATAACATATACTGATTGATTTTCTTGGGTTATCATTGGTTATTAATCCTCTGAGGTTAATAATCCAAAGAAAGTCTTCAGCTATAATACTGTTCACAATATGCTTTAGGTGCTCATTTTTACATTATGTTGCACTGCCCGAATACCTTAGATGGAAGTTTCTTGTTGTTAAATATCTTAATAAGAGCATTGACCAAGGCAAGAGATGAGAGTTGTTTGGTGTCCACTTCAGCAACACCTGGTAAAGGCAGAGTGCTCTGTCTGGCCATCTCTCCTATTGCTATCACTAAAGCATTCTGAATAGGGCTGCTCTCGCTCAGCATCTGATGCACTATGAAAATAAAAAACAAAACACAATTATAGTACAGCAGCATTTATAAAATATAAGAACTGCATAATATTCATGTACTGCTGTATAATCAAAAATAGTATCCTTTAAACATAAAATGGAAAAAGCCATCCAAATAAAAGATGTCAAAATAATGAACTCAACTGATACTTTATTACAGAAGCTCTTATCAAATTGCAGATTGGCTGAAAAATTAATTGTAGTTTATATTCTTAGTATATAGCACAATCAGTATTGGGACTTACCTAGGTCATGAACAATAGATTCATAAGCTGGCCAGTCCTCAAGGTAGACTCCAGACTTCTTCATGTTATTAATGTTGTAAGCATAACTGTGACCCACTGCTAGCACGCAGCTCTCTTGACTGTCCACACGCTGACAGGAAAAACTAAATTTTTATTCTCAAGGTAAATTTGATCAATTTAAATACTGCATCCCTTTTATCATATCTTCACTTACAAATATGAATCTATACCCTACCATTCTTTTTATCATATCTTTACCTACAAATATGAATCTATATTCGTACACACTATTTTATATCTTTACCTTCAAATCAGACATTTGATTCTGAAACATCAAAATGCTACAATACTTTTTAAAAAAAGAGAAATATTAGATAATGATAAATTTTGATACTGCATAAATTGCTAGCTAAAAATCAAAAATAAAAATAATTTATATATTACACACACCAAATTTTTCACATTGGTAATCTGGTAAGTGACCTTCTCGAACTCTTGCTGACTCTGAATTTGACCGCTAACTACACCAAAGAGATGAGCTGCCACCTCTCCGTAATGACTTCCACGAAGGATGAATTTCTGTAGGAGATAAATTCCATGCAGGCTACTTATTTTGAGATATGTTATTCATGTTATCAAGGTATGTGGTAACACCTGCAAATCAGACATTATAAACAAGAAAAGAAACTTTCAAGTGTATCACATAATGAATTAGATGCTATTGCCTAAAATTACTGCTGGCAGTCTAATTTAGCAAGAAACTATGTAAACATGGACAGTCTGTGTAAGACTACTCTAAAGTTAAATTAGGTTATGGAAAGCACTAAACTCGCAAGGGTCAGTCAGTACTGCATGGTCAACCTGACTCATACAATGAACTTAACCTGAAGTTAGTTAGCTTTATGGTTCAGTAAATATATGAAACTCTTTCTTCCCCCCCCACTTACCATCCCCCCACTGCCTAATTTAACCCTTTGACTGTCACAACCCTAAATCCTGAAGTGTCTCCTGGTGTCAAAAAATTTTTTTGGAAAAAAAAAAAAAAAAAAAAAAAAAAAAAAAAAAAAAAAAAAAAAAAAAAAAAAAAAAAAAAAAAATCTTTCATATGAAGTGATAGAGAATCTTTTCCTGATAGTAATGACACCAAAAGTACAAAATTTGATCGAAAACTTACGGAATTACGCTCCCATGAAGATAGCGATCTCAGCGATGTATACACATCGGCGATTTCGCCAACTTTGAGCCCTATTTTCAGCCAATTCCATTGTTCCAGTCGACCAAACTCATAGGTATCTCTTTAGAACTCCATTTTTTCTATCAACTGAGTACAAGAAACTGCCCATTTACCAATTTCAACTACCCAGTAAAGTGGTCAGAAATTGGCAATTTGGCCAATTTCTTGCAATTTTAAAAAAGATGCCAATTTCAAAATAGGATCCAGAATAAACAATGCAGACATTCTTGGCACTAAAATAACATATCCTCTGTTCATCAGTCACATCTCCAGGCCCCTCTTATATTACTCTTGCTTTCTATTTTGATTCTTTATTCACACAGGAGGCCTGGTCACAGACCGGGCCGAGGGGGCGTTGACCCCCGGAACTCTCTCCAGGTAAACTCCAGGTAAACACAAAAAATAGAAGATGTACTGTTATGCAGACTACTGCACTATTGTAAAAATGATATAAATAACATCAGTGCACTAGTGAAAGAATATTAGACTCCCCAGGTGATGTGTATTGGACGTGTGGTGTGATTTGCTTACTCTTGAACATTGGTAAAAATCAAACAGTTCCACTACATATTTCTGTAATGTGTTTTACATTCTATCAAATGAGACCAAGAAAACGAGAATACAACCATAAATACTATAGGAAAATTCACCTCAAAGTCGGCGTTTTAATCCAAAAACAGAGTCGGAGTTTTTTTTCTCTCATTATGCACTGCGTACTGCAGGATTTTTTTTATACAGTGCACACTGATCACACAGACCCATTCTCTCACATGTGGGCTTACCAGCTTTCTCCTGCTTGATTTGAAGCCGCTAGAATTGAGTATATATTCGTCCAAAACACTGGCTCGCAAGACATATACGTACGGCCGAAACAGTCAAAGGGTTAACAACATGACTACCTTAATAATCAAGTTTCATGCTTAATTTTTTTTTAGACTCACCAGCATCACCTGCACTTTGATAAATATCCAGCGACAAGATGGGGCAAAGAAAACAAGGAAAAGGGGAGACTGTTTGTTTGCATCAATTCATTCTCCCTCACACCCTCCCTTGCATTACTAAAATAAATGGAGTTGCCCAATGTGTAGCGATGGGTCTCCTACTTGCCAGCTGCAGTGGAAATGTGCGCTAGCAATGGAAATGAATTCAGCTCTGATGTGTACCCTAATGGAAACAGAACACTTCTTTTGGAAACAAAAGCTTAAATTTAAATTGTAGAATACTGAAGACGTGAACTATTATCGCGTGATTATTGTGGCAGGATGCTGAACTTTAAGATTTTTGGAATGTAACCCTAATTTTCTCATATGTTATTCACTTCCTATAGCATGAATTTACAGTGCATGTTGATTTATAAGAACATAACCTGTTTGCTAAGTGAGAGTTTACTTTACATAGTACAGGTCGGCCATCACTTGCCCAGCATCACTGGGACCTGTAGGGTGCCGGATTAGTGACTGTGCCAGATTACAGAGTAGTCAGGTTAGAATACACTTAACCCAACAGTGATATTTATGCATCGGCGATTTCATTCAATTTATGCCCTATTTTTCACCCATTCCATTGTTCCAGTCTACCAAACTCATAGCTATTTTGCTAGTATTCGTTCTGTAGTGATGTTTAAATTCAGCAAGGCATATACAAGCGTTGCACTGAACCTTCGCTTCAGTGCAACAAGAACAGATCTTGCAAGATCTGTTCCTGTTTCTGTTTTGTCATACAAAACAGCTAGCTGGTTCATTATGCGTTAAAACCCATCGACTACACTATAGTCTTCAAGGACCCCAATGGAAATAAGTCACTTTGACTATTTTGGGGTATCCAAGGGTCTCTACACATATGCTGCTATGTATGATAATCTATACAACTGTATTTGTGTATACCTGAATAAACTTACTTCTATTCTGTCAACTGAGTACAAGAAACTGCCCATTCACCTATTTCATCAAAAAGTGGTCAGAAATTGGCAATCTGGCCAATTTCACACAAATTTCAAAACATGCCAATTTCAAAATTTGGTCCAGAATAAACAATGCAGACATTCCTGGCATTAAAATAACATTTTCTATGTTCATTAGTCATGTCTCCAGGCCCCTCTTATATTACTCTTGCTTTCCATTTTGAATTTTTATTCATACAAAATGTAGAAGATTTACTGTTGGGCAGACTACTGCATTATTGTAATAGTTGTATAAATAATGTCAATCCATTCGTGACTGCGTATTAGACTGGCCACTCGGACACATATTGGACAGTGACGTTATATGTTTACTCTTGAACATTTCCGCTACTTTGAGCTCCATTTCAAGGTACTTTTCACTGTGAAACCAATCAAAATCATGTCTATTTCTGTAATATATCTTCCATTCTATCAAATGAGACCAAAAAAATGAGAATACAACCATAAAAACCACACAAAAATACAGTGGACCTCCACCTTACGATATTAATCCGTTCCTCAGAGCTCATTGTAAGCCGAAATTATCGTTAGCCAAATTAATTTTCCCCATAAGAAATAATGGAAATCAAATTAATCCGTTCCTGAAACCCCAAAGTATGAAAAAAAAAATTTTACCACATGAAATATTAATTTTAATGCTCACAAACTGAAGAAGACATGCACAATTACTACTCTACTAAGAATAGAATACATGATAAAAGGTATAAGAGGTCATGCGCTTGCATATTTCAAATCTTACCTTACTAATAGGTATCAGTATGTCACCATTAAAGACACAGCATCAACAACACAGTGTTATGCGCCCCTACTTCACTCCATTATATACAAAAATAAAAGGCCTGGTTAAAATAAGTTCTGTAATAATATATCGCGAACCACTTTATTACTAGCTAGATAAAGCAGGTTCGACTATATATTATTATCGGGTACAGTATGAATCATCAAAAGTACTCTCTTTGTATTATATTGTATTATATTATATCTTTCCCCATGATTATTATAACTATAATATTATATTATATTATTATTAGGTTAGGTATTACGAATGTGTAACCATACTGTAGTGCCAATTGGTGGTTTCTAGAATTGAATGCCACGCGTCGCCTTCGGCAGAGCTGAAGTCATACTATGAAGTAGTGAGTGAGTCAGTCAGCTCCTAGCTCTGACTCAGTACGGTCTTCAACCCAAAGCTCCTAGCTTAAACTAAAACTTTATACCAAGTCTTGCCTTTGCCATTAGTCTGGTAATTCATGCATTTATGAAAGATAACTATTTCGTTACCCTAGACCTTTCTAAAAGAGTAGATTATTAATTGAAATTATTGTATCAAACTCTGTTAATGAAAATTTTTGAACGTAAGATCGGGTTTCTTGCTGTATAGTGTTTCATTTATAATTGCTTGTGGTTATTTAATTCCTAACCCAAAATACCAATGAAGCTAAATGTTTGGTAAAAAATAAAACTAAAAAAAAAAAATGGAGTTATTTGTGCCCTAGGGTTACGGTGAAGATTAAGTCTAACAAATGGGTTGTCTGCCCGGGAGCACTTACCCTGAAGTACTTTATTTGTTTTGCATTAAAATTAAGCTCCCTTGCGAGAATTAAGAAAATGGATCCAGAAATTAAGTCATTATTAGATGAATTAACAGAGCTACTCTTGACACTTTAAAATTACAGACGGGGTTGGCAAATAGCTAGACAGTTAGATATACCTTATAATAGATACCTTTAGCGCAAGACTCTTAGGTCCCTAATTAAGGATAGATTTTTTCCCGAAATCCCAAGCAATGCCAGAATTAGATTTGGAAGATAGTTTAATTTCTCAGTTCGAGGAAGTAGAAATCCCACGGAGGGGAACTGCCTAAATAATGAAGTTGAGCCAGGTTTTACAAGGCCTTACTACTCAGTCCAGTCTCAAAGCTTTTTCCCCGTTCATTTCCCGGAGTATGTATGGGTGGTTGGAACGAACCCTCAGTCAAATGACGGGGATAATTTTAGGACTGGTGCTCTTCCAAAAATACTTCCGGAGAAGACCCCGAATTCCCTTCGGTGTCATTACCTCTTGGGAATTTCACGCCCCGAACAACTAGAGAGAATAGAACGCATATTACTATTACAAAACTCTCAAATCGAAGCTAGAAGACGTCTAAACGAGGAAGAATTTAGGGTGAAAGGTTTCGTTTTGAAACAAAGCAGAAGGGAGTTCCCGAAGAAAGAGACGTGAAGAGCACGGTAACCCGGGTTTGACTGCATAAAGCAGCTCTAATGGTACCTAAGTTTAACGAAACAGACTTAGATGAATTTTTTTGAAATTTTTGAGAATCAGGCACGTTCAAGGGTGCCCAAAGACAAATGGGCCACATTGCTGCACCATCTCTATATGGAAAGGCGCAGTCTTGTGTCGCCTCCTTACCATAGGGTTTTATGTCCAGTACGACGTAGTAAAGAGAACTATTTTAGAAGCATATGACATCTCCCTATTAGTTACCAAATAGCTTTTCTTCCATGAAACGGCAAACAGGACAAACTTATTTAGATTTGCCCGAGGAAAGCAGTGGCGTTTGAACGTTGGTGTCGAGCTTCTCGGGTCACGACTTTAAAAGATCTATCACAATTAATGTTACTAGAAAAATTTGTATGCAAATTTTCCAGAGGGAGTTCGCCAGTATCTTGTTGGCCATCCGCAAACGACGTTGTTAGAGACTGCCGCACTGGCAGACAACTTCGAGATTTCCCGAGGTTGGTACAATATGAAAGCAGCCAGGTTATCAAACCACAACGGACCCGAACCTGCGAAGCCTTTCGGTAAGGCGACCTACCCAACCCGTTCACTCCCGTGTAACAAGTAAACCCAAAAGTAAAACACCAAATTCAATCGAGCCCATCCTATAGACCAGATAGGTCAGGGGAAAAAATTAAATGTTCGTACTGTTCGAAGCTGGACATTTCAAATCACAATGCTTTAAGCGTGATAGGGACCAGGGAAGGAGTCCATCCTATAGATTGCCCCACACAAATCATATCCTCTACGACTCATCCAAAGGGAAGTCCGAGCCAAGAGTAGACGCTCTGTCCCAAGGGAAAAGAACAGATCCTCCTAGTTGACTAAGCAGAATAGGGGTATCATCGTCAAACTTGTCAAGAGCAAAGAGTCCTTACTTTTCCAAAAGCAAAGTAGAATTCCCGATAGCCAGTTTTTTGGCAAGAAAATTTCCCTTTTAGGGATACCGGGGTCCTACTTAACATTATTAAGAGAAGGACTGTTATCATTCCCCGCCAGATCATATACGGGTTTCGACGCTCGTTGGAAGCTTATGGTGGCTCCACTACGCGAGTACCCTGTACAAGTTATATGTTGAAACTCCTATTTTTAACAGGCCGGGAAACGTCATGGGAGTGTCTCCACTAACTTCCCCATAAAAGACGTAGACCTATTGTTTGGGGAACGACTTAGCGAAGAAGGAATATGGAAAGAGCCCATAGTTAGGAAAAACCCAAACCCGAGGAAAATTACGTCATCGAAGCCCGACGAACGGAACCTACCCTCTTTCCTCTGAGCGTAGTAACCCGGGCGATGACCAAACAGTCGCGTTCTCAGTTGGTATGGGAGGAAGTCATGGATGACGTCGACGTAGGAGTAAGAGCCCATTTTCCCAACGAAAGCTCGAGTGTAGAGCCAACAATCCACCCAGAACCGATACCAGTTCCTAAGTCGGTGGTTTCCGAAATAAAATTTATTCTCGAAGGAGGTATAGTAAGAGAACCCCGAATAGACCCCTCCTTAAGTGACCTCAGGAAGCTTGCTGTTTTGGGGAGAAGAACCCCTTAAAAGTGACAGCTCTTACTATTGGGAGAAGGACTTACTGAAAAGAAACTAGGATCTCTTAAAATGATCATCTAGTGGCTTGCCTACCCAGTTTAGAAATTTAGCATGTAAGTTTGCTCATACAGTCCTCAAGGTGGACATCTGGGACAAAAGAAGACTTTTAGAAAAATTGCAACACTTCACATGGCCAAAAATGAAGGAAGAAGTGGAACGGTATGTAAGAAGCTGTTCCGTGTGTCAACTAGTAGGCAAACCTGCACATAATCCACCACCTGCGCCGTTGAACCCAAATACAAGTAACAGGCGAACCCTTTTCAGTCTGGTGATCGACTGTGTCGGCCCGCAAACCCAAGACTCGCAGGGGGCAACCAGTTCCTGTCACCATCATGGACACCGTCACCAGGTACCCGGAAGCAGTTCCTCTCAGGGGGATTAATGCTCCCCTTTAATAGTGAGAGCACTGATTAAGTTCTTCTCTCACTTTGGATTTCAAGAGAAGTTCAATCGGATAAAGGGGTCGAATTTTACTTAAAAATTTTTCCGTGAAGCCTTGGCTCAGTTAGGGGTCAAGACGGTTTACCGCGACGGCCTATCGACCCCAATCACAAGGCGTGGTGGAAAGGTTCCATCAAACTTTGAAGATTATGATGAGGTCCTATTGTTTACAGTATTCCAAAGATTGGGATGAAGGTTTCCACTGCTTTTGTTTGCCCTAAGAGAAAGCGAAAAAAGACAACTTGAAGTTTTCGCCATTTGAGTTAATTTTATGGGCATCAAATTTGAGGACCAGTACAGTTCTCAAAGAAACTTGGACCGGGGAAGAAAAAGCCGATTTTAGGAGCTCTCCTACCTTTTAAAGAAAGAACGCCTGAGCCTAGCTAGAGAATTGCCGCCGAAAACTTTCGACAAGCACAGAGCAAGATGAAGGGGGAATACGATCGTCCCAACTAAACTTCGTTCATTTGAACCAAAAGATCAAGTTCTGGTTCAACGATTTCATCAGGGACATGCTCTACAGCCCAAATTTGAAGGTCCTTTAGAAATCGTGAAGCGCCTAAGTGACTGAACTACTTGGTAAGGACGCCGAAGAAGAGGAACTCACAACGGACGTATCAATTAACCAACTTAAACCCTATTCAGGAATCGTTTCACAACCTTTCTACTATAACTCCTCTGAACCAAAAAACGGGGTTTCCCGTAAGTTCGGATGAAATGAAAAGGAATACCAGTTCTTCGAACAATTCGACAGCCTTAAAGAATTTAAAAATTCTCTACTGATAAATCTGGAAGTGGAAAGGACACGAAATAAAATCCCTGATTAAGGCAAATCTCCACCTATTCAATGACGTCCCAAAACCGTGTACGTTGGGTGTGCACGATGTTACTCTCAGAGAACCTACCCAATCAAACAATCTCCCTAAAAGAGTGAGTCCCAAGAAAAAAGGTGAGCTAGAGGCAGAGGTGAACTTCTTTCTCTCACACCGGGGTTTATAAAAACCCAAATAACAGTCCTTGGGCATCCCCGTGCATTCTAGTCCCCAAACCAGATGGGACCTCCCGTATGTGCAAAGGATTTTTGAAAAGTCAATGCTGTAACAGTACCTGATGGGTTTCCAATACCCAGAATTGACGACTTAATAGACAAGGTCTCCAGAGCTAAGTATAAACAGTAAATTTGGACTTGTTTTAAAAGGGTATTACCCAAATCCCGTTTTCACCAAGAGCTCAAGAGATATCGGCTTTTACGATACCTGGTGGCCTTATACAAGTATTGCGTTATGCCCTTTTGGCTTCTGTAACGCGGCCTCTAAAGTTCCAGCGTAAATTTTGAACATACTTACGGGCGGATTGGACGGAGTAAGAAGCTTACTTAACACTTTGTCGTATACAGCGAAGTTGGCCCCCCAACACCTTAGACAGCTTAAAGCCTTGTTTGACGCCTTAAGTAAACATAATTTTACAGTGAATTTGTCCAAGTGTGAGTTTGGCCCAGACGAAAATTAAATACTTAGGATTTCGGATTGGACAAGGTGAAGTCGCTCCTTTGAACGCCAAAGTAAAGGCCCTCTTAGAATTTCCTACCCCTAAGGATAGGAAAAGCGTATCAAATTTTTAGGAGTTGCCGGGTTTCTACCGTCGGTTCTGTCCGAATTTTGCACAGGTAGCTTTTTCCCCTAACTGAATTAACAAGTCCAAAAACAAAGTTTTCATGGACTCAGGACTGTGAAATTGCTTTTAAAACGTTTAAAAAGATTACATCCTCTTCCCCAGTATTGCTAAGTCCTGATTTTAATAAACCATTCCACTTACAAATAGATGCCAGTGGGGTATGCTTTGGGAGCCGCATTTTTACAGAAGGCTCCAAATTCTGACCTATTACAACCTGTTTCTTATTTTTCTTCTAAGTTAAAGAAACACCAAATTAATTATTCAACTACAGAAAAAGAAGCCTTAGCTCTCGTTGTATGCCTAGAAAATTTGATGTTAATTTAGGATCTTCTACCCATCAGATATCGGTGTACTCCGATCATAATCCTTTGACCTTCATAAATTTTATGAAATCGAAGAACGCCAGAATACTTCGTTGGGCTTTGAGAATTCAACCCTTCTCTAATTTCCATTTCCCATATAAAAGGAAAACATAATCTCATTGCTGATGCCCTCTCTAGGCCTTGAAATTTTATTAATTACCTTTATTTTTAACAGTATGAGTCGGTACTTTTTTGACCATCTATGTTGTGGAGAAAGCTGGGGATGATGTAGGACTGCTGTCTGTTACAACCTCTGCTACTATGACAGATGCTACCCACCACAGAGAGTACAAGTCAATGGCGACCGTCAGCACGAGGGGGGAGGTGTTACGCGCCCCTACTTCACTCCATTATATACAAAAATAAAAGGCCTGGTTAAAATAAGTTCTGTAATAATATATCGCGAACCACTTTATTACTAGTAGATAAAGCAGGTTCGACTATATATTATTATCGGGTACAGTAAAGAATCACAAAATACTCTTTGTATTATATTGTATTATATTATATCTTTCCCCATGATTATTAAAACTATAATATTATATTATATTATTATTAGTTAGGGATTACGAATGTGTAACCACACTGTAGTGACCAATTGGTGGTTCTAGAATTGACGCCACGCGTCGCCTTCTGGCAGAGCTGAAGTCATACTATGAAGTAGTTGAGTGAGTCAGTCAGCTCCTAGCTCTGACTCGGTACGGGTCTTCAACCCAAACTCCTAGCTTAAACTAAAACTTTATACCCAAATCTTTTCTTTGGGCCCTTTGTCTGGTAATTCATGTCATTTATGAAAGATAACTATTTCGTTACCCTAGACCTTTCTAAAAGAGTAGATTATTAATTGAAATTATTGTATCAAACTCTGTTAATGAGAATTTGAACGTAAGATCGGGTTTCTTGTTGTATAGTGTTTCATTTATAATTGCTTGTGGTTATTTTAATTCACTAACCAAATACCAATGAAGCTAAATGATTGGTAATAAAATAAAACTAACAAAAAAAAATGGAGTTATTTGTGCCCCTATTGTTACGGTGAAGATTAAGTCGTAACACACAGCCACTTGATACTGGAGTTCCGCAGCGAAGTGTCCTTGGTCCCCTGCTCTTCCTCATATACATCAATGATCTTCCAAACGTATCTCGACACCTGAACCCCATTCTCTTTGCTGACGACACGACTTATGTCATCTCTCACCCTAATCTTGCAACCCTCAACACCATTGTTAATGAGGAGCTGATCAAAATATCGACTTGGATGACAGCCAATAAACTTACGCTTAACGTTGACAAAACCTACTACATTATGTTTGGTAGCAGAGCAGGAGATGCACAAATTAACATTAAGATCGACAAACCCCTAATTACCAGGCATAATGAGGGCAAATTCCTAGGCCTATAAACCCCGACAACAACCTGAACTTCAGCACCCATATCCAACAGATAACCAAAAAAGTATCCAAAACGGTTGGGATCCTCTCCAAGATACGATACTACGTGCCGCAAACTGCCTTTCTCACACTATACCATTTCACTTATATATCCATACCTCACCTATGCTATCTGTGCTTGGGGTTCAACTGCAGCAACACAAACCCAAAGTCAATAATAACCCAACAAAAAGCCACAGTAAGAATAATCACTAAATCCCATCCCTGGCAACACACCCCCCCCCCCCACTCTTCATAGATCTAAACTTCCAATATTAACCTTGACCTAAAACGCTTTCTTGATAGTTGTAACAGAACCCACAGGCACAACACCAGACACAAACATCTCTATGACATTCCTCGTGTCCGACTAAACCTTTACAAAAATTCAATGTATGTCAAAGGCCCTAAAAATCTGGAACACCCTACCTGAAAATTCCAAAACTGCAGACACATTCATCACCTTCAAAACTACCATCAGAAAAAATCTTATCTCCCTGATACACCCTGTCAACTAATAATAAAGAATACCACCTGGTGGTTCACACTTACACTCACTCAACCCATTTGACCATAAACAGAAATATCAATCTCAATCTCAAAATAATGAATCTTTAAATAGTCAAAAGTTGGCCTGTGATACTCCAATACTGAAACTATGTATAGTGCCAAAACAAAAGCATTCACATTGCTAAACTCACAACTAGTATTTAGTCACTTAGCCATAATACCAACTTATCTCATAATTTTGTAACATTTTAAACCTAAGATTTAATATAAGTCTGCCCAAAATGCCTAGCCATGCTAGGCGTTCTAGTGGTACACTCTGTAATTATTATTTTACTACATGTAAACCACACAATAACCAAATTCTGTAAACTCAGCATTGTAATACTTATAGAGAATAAAGTTTGAATTTGAATTTGAATTTGACACTTACCTTTATTGAAGATCTGGTGATGATTGATGGGATGGGAGGAGGGGAGAGTGTGGAAGTTATTGTTTAGAAGGGAAATCCCCTTCCATTAAGACTTGAGGTAGAAAGTCCTTCTCCGGGGTTACTTCCCTTCTTCTTTTAATGCCACTAGGACGAGCTTGAGAGTCACTGGACCTCTGTCGCACAACAAATCTGTCCATAGAGCTCTGTACCTCCCATTCCTTTAAGACTTTCCTAAAATGGGCCATAACATTGTCATTGTACAGGTTGCCAACACAGCTTGCAGTAGCTGTGTGAAGGTGATTTTCACCCGTAAAGGTTTGCAGTTCAACCCACTTTGCACACATTTTCTTAATCTCTTTTTTCAATTCCATAGTAATTCTCGCCCTTTTTACCACAGGGATGGCATTAGAAGCTTTCTTGGGGTCCATGGTGACTTATTTTGCAGTTACAAGCACTAAAAACACTGGGATAATGTGAAATGTACCGAATGTATGCGTAGATGCGACTGCATTGGCTGGCTTGTAAACACTGGCGCTGAGGCCACACATGGGACACGTCCCGGACGAATCACGTAAGGCGAGTTTTTTATCACGAGGCGTGGCAAAATTTTTGCGTTCAAATGCTTTGTATGGCGGATTTAACGTAACGCGATGTGTTTGTAAGGCGGGGCCCACTGTATACCACTAAGGGGTGGCTAATGGCTGAGAAGTGAACTCTGTTATTTATCGTCCCATTTCTTTCATTTTTGGTGTACATTAAGAAGCATCTTTGCATCATACATTGCCCAAGTTTCAATAAGATAGTCCAACAAACAACAAATACAGTTATATAGATTATTATACATAGCAGCAAATGTGTAGAGAACCTAGGGTAACCCAAAAAAGCCAGACAAAGTGACTTATTTCCATTGGGGTCTTTTTATGGGGTTCTTTTATGTTGTCTGTGAAATTCATTGCATTCCTATCATTATTAATGTCGCTACGTTAAGATATAGAGAAGATCGAGACCTTCTCTATAAGTTCTATATAGCTATGGTTTGCAGCAAGCTCACTTATGCAAGTGAGGTGTATGGCTCGGCTTCTTCCTCCTCTCTTCATCGCTTAGACATTCTCCAGAATTCAGCCATCCATAATATGCTGGGGGCATTCCCCTCCACCCCTATCGCAGCCTTGGGGGCAGAGTCGGGGATAGTCCCTCTCTCGTCGGTGAGGACAGCGAGGAACTGTTTATGACTCCATCATATGGCCTCTCTGCCTTGTACTCACCCCTGTTGCCTCTCTTCACAGATGTGGGAGACAGCCTCTGTTCCCCCACGTTTGGCTCAGCCTTCCTTTGTAGCCAGGGCCCAGCGTTCCCTGTCCTGCCTTACTCTTCCTGCACTTGTGATGACTCCCTCCCCTCTCCGGCACCCCCCTGGCTGGACCTGACACGATACATTCACCTGGATTGGCACTACAGGAACAGGGAACCCTCTCAGTTAGCTGCATTTCTATTTGAAGAGTTTCACTCTGTTACATACGGCTCTTCATTCTCCATCTACATGGATGGCTCGGCACGGTCCTCCCCCCCTTCCACATCATCTGCGGCCTTCTTCACTAATCTCTCCCTGTGTCAAACGTGGCGACTGGACCCTGCTCATTCTGTTCTGGCAGGGGAGCTCTTCGCCATTCATCAGGCTCTGGCTTTTGTCCTAGATCACATTCCCCCACAACCATTGGTTCTCTTCTCAGATTCCCAATCTTCCCTGGCACTTTTGTGCTCTGCCCGTCCATGATCACTGCGCGTCCTCGTTCGTCGGACACAATCTCTCCTCCTGTGCTTCTTGCGGAGCCCAGGTTGGAGCATTTCCCTTCAGTGGGTTCCCGCCCATGTTGGAATCTGGGGTAATGAAGTGGCAGATCGGGCGGCCTCCCTCGCGCACACACTTCCTACTGTTACCCCTCTTGCCCTGGGCCACAGTGATTTCACAAGGGCTGTTTGGAAGGGAATCCGTCATCAGTGGCAAGAGGGCCTTGCACATTCCCTCTCTTCTTCGGGGTTGGGCTCTGTCCGAACTTTTAATGGCCTCTGCCCTTGGGCTCGCCATCCCAACCGCTAGGTGAACGTTGCACTGACTCGCCTTCGAGTCGGGCACTCGCGACTGGCGGCTCATCTATATCGCCTTCGGATGACGGACTCTCCGTATTGCCCGTGGTGTCCCTCACAGCCTGAGACGGTGGAACACTTTCTGCTGTGGTGCCCACATTATCACTCTGCACGGACTACTCTCCGTGCGGCCTTGCGCACACTTGGGGTGCACACTTTCACTCGACCTGTCCTCCTCAACGGGGAGGGGTTTCGCCCTCTGGACCGTCAGGAGATATTGGCCTGTACCTGCTCCTTCCTGCTGGCTTCAGGGCGTATCATAGACATATGATACATAGTTATTAGTCAAGACATTCTTCCACTTTGGTTGATATTCCCTCTCCTAGCACTGGACGGCCAGGCTCGATACAGCGTATGCTGTCAGTGGCCCTGAAACCCAACAGAAGAAGAAGAAGAAGAAGAACGAAAAAGAGTGCATATCATAGTTAGTCCTGTACTACACTACGTTTTCTCTTAATATAAGCCCCCAAGACAGGGATGAGACAATGGCACTGTTATCCCATATCCTTTATTATTATTATTATTACTATTATTCATTCAGGAGTATTTACCATGATTTTATGTTATTTATATTGTTTATTATGTCATATTAGTTCATTTGTGATAGGTAAATAAGCAGTAGTGTTGATATTAGTATAATAATACAGCGTATTCCCCACATCACAAGACTCAGGAGCTCATAGCAACTGATAGTGGCTTCAAAGCCACCTTATCTTTTATGGACAATGTACGGTGTAGGTGCTTTACACAACAAGAAGCATTTCTTTTATTCATTGAAACCATGACTAGGGGTAAAAGTGAGCAGGTTATAACAATAAATGGAGAAAACGAAATTGAAATGACTTATGCAGCAAGCAGCACCACCAAACATTAGCAGCAGGTTGGTGTGGTGACCCCAGAAATTTGACATTATGCTAATCAAAATTAGTGCTGGATTACTGATGGAAGCGGATAACTGACTGCTGGATTAGTGATGGCCAACCTGTTTAACCAACGTATACAGATAATAAATTTTATGTGATAATTTTAAACTATTTTTGAGATGCTGTAGCTCCCAAATAGTACCAAAAATGCTAAAATTTTTAAAAAATTTGCTTGGGTACCAAATTTCTGGGCCTGCAATTTCAAGAGAGACTACCCTGCACATAATCTTCAACTGGAAAAAGAAAAGCAAGTTTGCTATAATTCTGCTTAGTGGTCACCTCAGTGTGCCATTATGAATACCCTTTTCACAACTGATGAGAAATGGGTTGCTTAAATAGCCACATGAATCCTACCAAATTTCATTAGGAAACTATTTTAACAACCTGTGTAAAAATTACAAAGTTTAAATCCATGAAGAGGTATTCTAAAAACCATCTGTAAACCTGGGTAGCCCCCTTACTGGGGGCTACCCAGTTCAACCAATCATCCTAGATGAAATAAAAAAAATACCTCTTATTAACTATTTTTTTTAACCCTTAAAACTGTCCAAACGTAGATCTACGGTCACTCATATAGCGCTCTGATTGAAAAAAAAAAAAAAAATTAAATGAAGAGTGCATTTTTCTACATGCTATAAAAAAAAAATCTAGGGTCAGCACTTAGCAAGATATAGGCCCATGAAGTTAGCACTGGATGCTCACCTGATGGCAACATTGACTCCTGCCACTTGCAGAAGTGTTGCCAATACAGTGGACCCCCGTATAACGATTACCTCCAAATGCGACCAATTATGTAAGTGTATTTATGTAAGTGCGTTTGTACGTGTATGTTTGGGGGTCTGAAATGGACTAATCTACTTCACAATATTCCTTATGGGAACAAATTCGGTCAGTACTGGCACCTGAACATACTTCTGGAGTGAAAAAATATCGTTAACCGGGGGTCCACTGTACATGTATACCTTTTTTTCTCGTTTTTATTTTAAATTATATATTTTTATGTTCTGATAATTACAATTTATAATAGTTCTTGTGATTTCATAGCCAATCTTTGTCCTGACACTAATATTAGGTACTGAAATAGTACTCAAATAGTCACAATCACACAGACAGGTGAAGATTTCCACCTGCCTGGGTCATTTACTATTGTCTAGAAACATATACAAAGTATTTATAGGTCCCAGCAATGTTTTAGACATGCTGGAGTATACCTTCAAGCATGATGTTATGAGAAGTGTCAGTAACCTGCTGACATGACATCATGTGAATCCCTGGTGTTTTGCCATGCCATTTGATGAACGTGCATTCAGGGAACCCTCACTTTATTTGCTTTCACTGTTACACACAAACACGTCTGTCTGTCTGTCTGGCTCTGCTTATGTCTGTCTAGCTCTGCTCATCTGTCTTTCTGTCTGCCTGTGTGTGTCTGCCTTTCCGTCTGCTTGTCTCTGTCTCATCGTAAAATTATTGGTTTACGAGCTGCTCCCTCATTCCTGAGCAAGTAAAAATGCATATTGCATCATAGTTATTTATGTTTTATATTTACAAGCACAGTATAGCACTTTGCCTGGAATTTTTGGGTTATCCTAGGTAATTTACACTATGTATAATAACTGTACTTATGTGTACATGTGAGAGAGAGATATAGACAGGTAGACAGTGATATAGACAGAAAGACAGCCTGAGACAGCCAAAGCCAGCCAGCCAGCCGAATACATAGGAACACAAGAAAGAAGGCACACTGCAGCAGGCCTACTGGCCCATGCAAGTCAGGTCCATGTCACCCCCTGGCTTAGACCAATAACCCACCTAGTCAAGTCACATCCACTGAAGGAAGGAGCATGGCATCAGACCTAGCAGCACCAGCTAGTCAGGTCCAACTCACACCCACCCACACCCACTCATGTATTTCTTTCTTTCAACACACCGGCCGTATCCCACCGAGGCGGGGTGGCCCAAAAGGAAAAACGAAAGTTTCTCCTTTTACATTTAGTAATATATACAGGAGAAGAGGTTACTAGGCCCTTGCTCCCGGCATTTTAGTCGCCTCTTACAACACGCATGGCTTACGGAGGAAGAATTCTGTTCCACTTCCCCATGGAGATAAGAGGAAATAAACAAGAATAAGAACTAGAAAGAAAATAGAAGAAAACCCAGAGGGGTGTGTATATATGTGCTTGTACATGTATGTGTAGTGTGACCTAAGTGTAAGTAGAAGTAGCAAGACGTACCTGAAATCTTGCATGTTCATGAGACAGAAAAAAGGACACCAGCAATCCTACCATCATGTAAAACAATTACAGGCTTTCGTTTTACACTCACTTGGCAGGACGGTAGTACCTCCCTGGGCGGTTGCTGTCTACACTCATGTATTTATCTAACCTAATTTTAGTTTCCTCTTAAAGGGGGAGTGTTAATGCAACATGACATCAGTGAATCCCTGGTGTTTTGCCATGCTATTTGCTCTAGCTGGCACTCAATTGAACTGGTGCTCCCACTAGGTACTAAGTGGTCTCAGATTTTTTTAATACTGTGAACACTGAGTGTTAAGACCCATTCTCTCATGTCTAGGCAATTCAGGCCTATTGCCCAACTTCTGAAGGAGTGAAAAATAAAACGCTGATCTACATTCGGAGCGCTACATGAGCAAAAGGTTAATCTACGTTTGGACAGTTGAAGGGTTAATTATTATGTTATGTAACTGTCTATATTTTACCTCAGGCTACTGACACTTTTATATAATGTTTATCATAACATGGTACATTATACAGAGCTTCTTAGGTTTGCAATACAGTATTAAAAAGCTTACCCGTATCCAATCCATTTTTAGGGAATAATGGGCAAAAAACAGCTCTGGGGCAACAGCTACTATTCTTAAAATTGATTCCAAGGCTGCAGCAGACCAAGCATTGGCTGCCAATTCAGCAAAGCCAATGTATCTCATGAATGGATTAGGACCTGAAATGGAAATTAAATAAAATAGCAGCCATTCAAACCTACTATTTCATTCCTTCATAAAGGACTTCTCTGTGAGTTTCTCTTCTTGATGAGGTAGCAAGTTATTCGAAAAATACAAGGAAATTACAAATACATACTGTATTAGGCATCTATGGAGATAAATAACAAAACAGCCCTAAATTTAGGTTTATGAGGTTGAGTAAGACATGCACCAGATGGGTAGTACTGTATTATTAATGTAATGGTACTGGGTTTGTGTATCTGAGAAAGTATAAAAAAAAAAGCATTTTCAAACATAATGTGCTGGGTATAATTTCAAGTTCATAGCCTGTATTTCTGCAATCCTTTCCTTGTATTATACTGTATGTACTATATACAGTGGACCCCCGCATAACGATGGCATCACATAGCGATTATTCCGCATACCGCTTACTTTAATCGCAAAATTTTTGCCGCGCATACCGATTAAAAACCCGCTCACCGATTTTCGTCCGAGACGCGTCCAATGTGCGCCCTCAGCCAGCCTCACATGTGCCGCCCGTGCCATTGTTTACCAGCCAGCCTCCGCGGTAACATCCAAGCATACACTCGGAATATTTCGTATTATTACAGTGTTTTCGGTGCTGTTTCTGGAAAATAAGTGACCATGGGCCCCAAGAAAGCTTCTAATGCCAACCCTGTGGTAAAAAGGGTGAGAATTAGTATGGAAATTAAGAAAGATTTTGAAGGGTTTGGGGCTAACCCTGAGAAGCCTATGCCAGTTGTGGAATCCATTGTGCCTACTTCAAAAATTAAGGAAATGTGTGCACAGTGGGTTGAACTGCAAACCTTTATGGATGAAAATCACCCTGACACAGCTGTTGCAAGCCATGCTGGTGACTATTTCAATGACAATGTTGTGGCCCATTTTAGACAAATCGTAAAGGAACGGGAGGTACAGAGCTCTATGGACAGATTTGTTGTGCGACAGAGGTCCAGTGACTCTCAAGCTGGTCCTAGTGGCATTAAAAGAAGAAGGGAAGTAACCCCGGAAAAGGACTTGCTACCTCAAGTCCTAATGGAAGGGGATTCCCCTTCTAAACAATAAGTTCGACACTCTCCCCTCCTCCCATCCCATCAATCATCACCAGATCTTCAATAAAAGTAAGTGTCATGTAAGTGTGCATGCCTTTTTCAGTTTGTGTGTATTAAAATTAACATTTCATGTGGTAAAAAAATTTTTTTTTCATACTTTTGGGTGTCTTGCACGGATTAATTTTATTTCCATTATTTCTTATGGGGAAAATTCATTCACATAACGATTATTTCGCATAACAATTACCCCTCTTGCACGGATTAAAATCGTTAACCGGGGTCCACTGTACTAGCATAATTACTCTTTCTTCTTTCTTTCAACACACCGGCCGTATCCCACCAATGCGAGGTGGCCCAAAAGGAGAAATGAAAGTTTCTCCTTGTACATTAAGTAATATATACAGGAGAAGGGGTTACTAGCCCCTTGCTCCCGGCATTTTAGTCGCCTCTTACAACACGCATGACTTACAGAGGAAGAATTCTGTTCCACTTCCCTATGGAGATAAGAGGAAATAAACAACAAGAACAAGAACTAGAAATAAAATAGCAGAAAACCCAGAGGGGTGTGTGTATATATATGCTTGTACATGTATGTGTAGTGTGACCTAAGTGTAAGTAAAAGTAGCAAGACGTACCTGTAATCTTGCATATTTGAGACAGACAAAAGACACCAGCAATTCTACCATCATGTAAAACAATTACAGGCTTTCATTTTACACTCACTTGGCAGGACAGTAGTACCTCCCTGGGTGGTTGCTGTCTACCAACCTACTACGTTTATAATTACTCTTACTGTTGTCATATAAATCTGAATACAGTGTCTGGTTACACGTCCCTGTACTGCTTTTATAATGAACACAATTTATAATACTAATACGTACATAGCATGTAGTCCCATAATGTCTCTATCCTCTTATTAAGTATTTTGTAATTATTGGTACAGTGTAGTAATATCCAAAAGTCAGTGTTACGACACCGTTAATATTATGAAAGTTAACCTCCAATATAAAAAGTTCAGCTATCCAAAAATTCACCTTATCCCCCAGTGAAAAAGAGTAATAATAACACTGCTTCAAAACAATTCTCCTAGCCCACCTTGCAACCAACGAAAGTTCCCTAAGTTCCTCCCAAGTATGTATAGATATTCTGGTGCTCCCCCCCCCCCTTTGTAACCAGACAGCCACCTCTAAGTTCACCCCCAAGTATAGATATTCTGGTGCTGGTCCTGCTCTTGACACTGTAATATGGCACTAGACCTTCTGAACTAAATTATGAACAAGAGAGAATGGGACAAGAAACCTTAAATTTCTCTGCTTTCAATATACCTGTATTATTACATTAAATTTACTAGTAAGCTGCATAAACAGATGAGTTTGCATTTGAATGATTTATAATTTACACAATTAGTTACATTCATGGTCCTATTGTTTGATTTTTTCAATACGTCGGCCATTTCACATTGAGGTAGGGTGACCCCCAAAAAGAAGAAAAAAAAAAAAAAAACTTTCATCATCATTCAACACCTTCACCATCACTCATTCTTAATCACTGTCTTTGCAGAGGCGCTCAGATATGACAGCTTAGACGTCCCTTCTAACCGCCAGTATCCCAAACCCCTCCTTTAAAGTGTAGGCATTGTACTTCCCATTTCCAGGACTCGAGTCTGGTTAACCAATTTTCCCAAATCCTTTCACAAAATATTATCTTGCTCACACTCCAACAGCTCGTCAGGTCCCATAGGTCATTCGTCTCGATTCACTCCTATCTAATATGCTCACACATGCTTGCTGGAAGTCCAAGCCTCTCGCCCACAAAACCTCCTTTACCCCCTCCCTCCAACCTGGTCGGAGATGACCCTTACCCCACCTTCCTTCTCCAAGTCATTCTACTTTGTTTCATTCTCTCTAAATGACCAAACCACCACAACAACCTCTCTTTAGCACTATGATTAATACTTTTAATAACTCCACGCATCCTCCTAATTTCTACATTACGAATTCTCTGCATAATATTTACACCACACATTGCCTTTAGACATGACATCTCCACAGCCTCCTCGCTGCAGCATTTACAACCATATTTCACACCCATATAAGAGTGTTGGTACCACCATACTCACGTACATTCCCTTCTTTGTCTCCATGGATAACATACTTTGTCTTCACAGATACCTCAATGCACCCCTCACCTTTTTTTCCTTCATCAATTCTATTGTTAACCTCATCCTTCATAAACTCATCTGCTGACAAGTCAACTCCCAAATATCAGAAAACATTCACTTCTTACATACTCCCTCCCTCCAATGTGATATCCAATTTTTCTTTATCTAAATTGTTTGATACCCTCATCACCTTACTCTTATCTATGTTCACTATCAACTTTCTACTTTTACTCACCCTCCCAAACTCGTCCACCAACCTTTGCAATTTTTCTTTAGAATCCCCCAAAAGTACAGTATCATCAGGAAAAAGTAACTGTGTCAACTCCCATTTTGTACTTGATTCCCTATAATTTAATCCTACCCCTCTCTCCAACACCCTAGCATTTACTTCATTTACAACCCCATCTATAAACAAGTTAAACAACCATGGTGAACTTACACACCCTTGTCTAAGACCTACTTTTACTAGCAAGTAACCTCCCTCTCTCCTACACACCCTAACCTAAGCCTCACTATGCTCAAAAACTCTTTACAGCAATTAGCAACTTACCACCTATTCCATACACTTGCAGCATCTGCCACATTGTATGCCTATCCACTCTATCATATGCCTTTTCCTAAATCCATAAATGCAATGAAAACTTCCCCACCTTTATCTAAATATTGTTCACATATATGCTTCAATATAAACACCTGATCTACACATCCCACACCCATTCTAAAGCCTCCTTGCTCATCTGCAATCCTACTCTCTGTTTTACCTCTAATTTTTTCAATAATAACCCAACCATACACTTTACCACTTGACTTATTCCCCTATAATTATTACAATCTCTTTTCTCCCCCTTCCCTTTATATAAAGGAATTATACATGCCCTCTGGCAATACCTAGGTACCTTCACCTCTTTCATACATTTATTAAACAAAAATAGCAACCACTCTAACACTATATTTCCCCTTGCTTTTAACATTTCTGTCATGATCCCAACAGTTCCAGCTGCTTTACCCCCTTTCATTCTATGTAATGCCTCAGGCACCTCCCCCATGCTCACGTCTTGCTCTTCTTCACTCCTAAAACATGTTATACCTCCCTGGCCAGTGCATGAAATAACTGCCTCCCTTTCCTCAAAATATTCCCACCATCTACCCAATGCCTCCAGCTCCCCATCTACTAACTCCCCTACTCTGTTTTTAACTGACAAATCCATTAGTTCTCTAGGCTTTAACTTATCTCCAAAACTTTTTTGTATTCTCAGCAAAATTTCTTGACAGTGCCTCTCCCACTCTATCATTTGCTTTCTTTTTGCACTATCTCATCACTCTCTTTACCTTTCATTTACTCTCCATATACTCTGCCCTTTTCATATCACTTCTTTTTAAAAACCTCTCATAAGCTACCTTCTTCTATTTTTATCGCACCCTTTACCTCATCATTCCACCAATCACTCCTCTTTCCTCTTGCACCCACTCTCCTACAGCCACTAACTTCTACCCCACATTCTAATACTGTACTGCATTTTTAAAACTATCCCATCCCTTTTCAACCCCTCCTTCACTACCCATACTTACACTAGCCCACCTTTCTGCCAATAGTTGCTTATATCTCACCCTAACTTCCTCCTCACTTAGTTTATAAACTTTCACCTTTCTATTACTGTTAACATTTTCCTTTTGTCCCATCTACTTCTTATTCTAACTGTAGCTACAACTAGATAATGATCCGAAATATCTGTTGCCCCTCTATAAATATGTACATCCTGAAGCCTACCCATCAACCTTTTATCTACCAATACATAATCTAACAAACTACTTTCATTATGCACTATATATCTTGTATACCTATTTATCCTCTTTTTCATAAAATATTGGCAGAGAGCATGTATAGTCCCTTTATATAAAGGGAAAGGGGACAAAAGAGATTGTAAAAATTATAGAGGAATAAGTTTATTGAGTATACCAGGAAAAGTGTATGGTAGGGTTATAATTGAAAGAATTAGAGGTAAGACAGAATGTAGGATTGCGGATGAGCAAGGAGGTTTCAGAGTGGGTAGGGGATGTGTAGATCAAGTGTTTACATTGAAGCATATATGTGAACAGTATTTAGATAAAGGTAGGGAAGTTTTTATTGCATTTATGGATTTAGAAAAGGCATATGATAGAGTGGATAGGGGAGCAATGTGGCATATGTTGCAAGTATATGGAATAGGTGGTAAGTTACTAAATGCTGTAAAGAGTTTTTATGAGGATAGTGAGGCTCAGGCTAGGGTGTGTAGAAGAGAGGGAGACTACTTCCCGGTAAAAGTAGGTCTTAGACAGGGATGTGTAATGTCACCATGGTTGTTTAATATATTTATAGATGGGGTTGTAAAAGAAGTAAATGCTAGGGTGTTCGGGAGAGGGGTGGGATTAAATTATGGGGAATCAAATTCAAAATGGGAATTAACACAGTTACTTTTTGCTGATGATACTATGCTTATGGGAGATTCTAAAGAAAAATTGCAAAGGTTAGTGGATGAGTTTGGGAATGTGTGTAAAGGTAGAAAGTTGAAAGTGAACATAGAAAAGAGTAAGGTGATGAGGGTATCAAATGATTTAGATAAAGAAAAATTGGATATCAAATTGGGGAGGAGGAGTATGGAAGAAGTAAATGTTTTCAGATACTTGGGAGTTGACGTGTCGGCGGATGGATTTATGAAGGATGAGGTTAATCATAGAATTGATGAGGGAAAAAAGGTGAGTGGTGCATTGAGGAATATGTGGAGTCAAAAAATGTTATCTATGGAGGCAAAGAAGGGAATGTATGAAAGTATAGTAGTACCAACACTCTTATATGGGTGTGAAGCTTGGGTGGTAAATGCAGCAGCGAGGAGACGGTTGGAGGCAGTGGAGATGTCCTGTCTAAGGGCAATGTGTGGTGTAAATATTATGCAGAAAATTTGGAGTGTGGAAATTAGGAAAAGGTGTGGAGTTAATAAAAGTATTAGTCAGAGGGCAGAAGAGGGGTTGTTGAGGTGGTTTGGTCATTTAGAGAGAATGGATCAAAGTAGAATGACATGGAAAGCATATAAATCTATAGGGGAAGGAAGGCGAGGTAGGGGTCGTCCTCGAAAGGGTTGGAGAGAGGGGGTAAAGGAGGTTTTGTGGGCAAGGGGCTTGGACTTCCAGCAAGCGTGCGTGAGCGTGTTAGATAGGAGTGAATGGAGACGAATGGTACTTGGGACCTGACGATCTGTTGGAGTGTGAGCAGGGTAATATTTAGTGAAGGGATTCAGGGAAACCGGTTATTTTCATATAGTCGGACTTGAGTCCTGGAAATGGGAAGTACAATGCCTGCACTTTAAAGGAGGGGTTTGGGATATTGGTAGTTTGGAGGGATATGTTGTGTATCTTTATACGTATATGCTTCTAAACTGTTGTATTCTGAGCACCTCTGCAAAAACAGTGATTATGTGTGAGTGTGGTGAAAGTGTTGAATGATGATGAAAGCATTTTCTTTTTGAGGATTTTCTTTCTTTTTTGAGTCACCCTGCTTCGGTGGGAGACGGCCAACTTGTTGGAGAAAAAAAAAAAATGCATTACTTATTACCAAACCTCTTTCTACACATAGTTCAATTAAAGGCTCCCCATTTTCATTTACCCCTGGCACCCCAAATTTACCTACTACTCCCTCTATTACATTTTTACCCACTTTAGCATTAAGATCCCCAATCACAAATACTCTCTCACTTGGTTCAAAACTCCCCACACACTCACTCAACATTTCCCAAAATCTCTCTCCTCTACATTTCTTTCTTCTCCAGGTGCATAAAGACTTACTATAACCCACTTTTCACATCCAACAATTATTTTACTCCACATAATCCTTGAATTTATACATTACATTCCCTCTTTTCCTGCCATAACTTATCCTTCAACATTATTGCTACTCCTTCCTTAGCTATTAACTCTATTAGAAACCCCTGACCTAATCCCATTTATTTCTCCCCACTGAAACTCTCGTATTCCCTTCAGCTTTGTTTCACTTAGAGCCAGGACATCCAGCTTCTTTTCAGTCATAACATTCACAATCATCTCTTTCTTATCATTCGCACTACACCCACGCTTGCACATTCAAACATCCCACTTTGATGGTTTTCTTCTTTCTCTTTTTAGTAGGCTATACAGTAAAAAGGGTTACTAGCCCACTGCTCCTGGCATTTTAATTGACTTTTACAATAAGCATGGCTTACGGAGGAAAGATTCTTATTCCACTTCCTCATGGATATGAAAGGAAAAGTAAAAGGAACAAGAACTATTAAAATAAAATCAAAGAAAACTCAGATGAGTGTGTATACATAAACGTGTACATGCACGTGTAGTGTGACCTAAGTGTAAGTAGAAGTAGCAAGATGTACCTGAAATCTTGCATGTTTATGAGACAGAAAAAAGACATCAGCAATCCTACCATCATGTAAAACAAATACAGGCTTTCATTTTACACTCACTTGGAAGTACGGTAATACTTCCCAGGCGGTTGCTGTTTACCAACTTACAACCTATAATATTAATGCAAGATTTCAGGTACATCTTGCTACTTCTACTTACACTTAGGTCACACTGCACATACATGTACAAGCACATATATACATACCCCTCTGGGTTTTCTTCTATTTTCTTTCTAGTTCTTGTTCTTGTCTATTTCCTCTTATCTCCATGGGGAAGTGGATCAGAATTCTTCCTCATTAAGCCATGCATGTTGTAAGAGGTGATTAAAATGCCAGGAGCAAGGGGCTAGTAACCCCTTCTCCTGCATATATTACTAAATGTTAAAGGAGAAACTTTCGTTTTTCCTTTTGGGCCACCCCGCCTCAGTGGGATACGGCCAGTGTGTTGAAAGAAGAAAGATTATGTAAGATTGTGAGGTTGTGTTTGCAAGGGTAGAGATTGTGCACAAAGTTTGAAATAGAAAATATATGAAGGGTAATATTGTAGTGGAAAAAAAATACTGTACTAATAAAGCTTATTACAATACTCCTCTTTCATTGGATAATATTACGATGTGCCTCACCTACCTCTAACTATAGCTCCTGAAGTCACTTTTTGCTGGTGTTCTCCTACAATCTTGTGTACCAGTCTTCCTACAGCAGGTGGGTCAGACCAGAATAATCCTTCCTCACGCCCACTCTGATTGCCTGCTTCAACTTCTAAGCAATGCTCTAAATATTTCAGCATCTGGATGAAAAAATACGAAGAAATTTAATTACACCATAGTCAGTTTTTTTTTTTTAGCTCAGGCTTAAAACTGATTTGTGGAATGCGATACCGACAAGATGAAAAATTAGACACGTGGCACATCTGGATATCTTTATTTGTAAAAATATTGATAAAGGCACTGGATGGTGAAATGTCTACAAATGAAGATATCCAGATGTTGCATGTGTGTCTAAAACTTTAAAAATTTATTTAATTAAGGGGCACAACATTAGTCAGTTTTGGTAAAAAAATAAATGTTTATTAATATTTTGATAACTGTGGCAACATTTTTACCCTGGGGTCAGCATTTCACTTGCAAACCAAATAATGGCCATACCTGCCCAATCTTTAGGGCATTTAACTGACTCCACATGACCTGCATACTAGAATATGTGATCAAATTTATGTTCTGCTAATGCCACTCTTTGGACTGGAAACTTGTGGAAGTCTAAATACTTTGTTGGCCAGCAACAGTTTCACAGTATAAAAATATGGCACTGTTAATCACCTCACAGACTTAAACAAGTGGTAAGATTTTATGTGAAAGATATTTCACTCATTTTTATTGTGTCTTGAGCATCTTGTAAAATGTTTTGCATGATGTTACATTGGCAATCCTCTCAATTTTTGTTTGTCTTATGAAGCCATAGGAAGGATGGAAGGATTAGAAATGTTGAATAAATACTCTTAATATTATACTGGTAGCATTAATAATATTATAAAAAGTATTCAGAAAGCTAAAATGGTATTCCTTGCAGAGAGTGAGGAAGCTAAGAAGAACAGCAAGGAACACTGATAAATGTCCATAAAATTTCCATATCAAACAAATCACTGAGCAAATGACTTTGATATAGTGACTCAAACACAAAACCAGTTCAATTAAGAGATTGGTTTTAATTTAAGTTGATTTGTTTCTTTATATTTGAGTATCAAACTAAACTTTGGTAAAAGAAAACATTAGACTGGGTTACTATTTTTTGGGAGGCATAGCAAGTAACAGAGCACAATATCCATCTTTGATATGGTGATACCAACACTACCAAACCCCAGTTCAATACTATAATTCTCAAATGTTGTTCTACTGCTCTTCTACATCCAAGACAGATTTACACGAGATGTGTGAAAAAAATTAATCGGGTTGACTTACACACAAGACTATTCAGTACTCTAGTATATGAGGCACTGATTAAATATCACATTTTCCATCATATAAGATACACCAATACATTTGACCCACCTTAATTTTAGGAGGAATTCTTGTGGAAAACACTTTTAATGTTCATTATCAAACATGCACTCTACTGTTACTACAGTTAACGGGCCATACAAGATACAGGGTGTGTTTTTAGAACTTAGTTTTCATGAGTGAAAAAATCGCATCTTATATAGCATAAAAAATGGTACAGTACAGTACTAACTAGTAGTAGTGATCATTACATGTCATAACTGACAGGAGCTATGACATGGGGAAAACTTAAACCCTAAAATTTTTACTCAGACCTGAATAAAATTTCATATTTCAAGAAACCTACCAGCAATATATAATGTAGAGAACTTTAAAATAAAACAGATATGCCACTTAGGATGTTAATTAATTGAAAACTAGGTGCTAAAACCAAACAAGATTCCAAGCCTCTTTAGAAGCAGCTTTAACTACTGAATAAATCTGCATTTCTACTAAACACCAAATGTTACTTCAAGATAAAGAACACTTATTGATGAAAGATTGATAGTGGTTATTCAATGTAAAGTGTGTAAAGTAAACATAAGTCATTGGCAGTGTACAAGAAGAAAGTGTACTTAGTGTTGTAAGGGCAGTATTCTATAAATGTATGCTGTAAAGTTCCTAGTAACTACAGCACTATTTCTAGATGACTGATGAAGAACATCATGTAATAAAGAATAAAAAGCCACAATACTGTGGCCGAAACAATTTACTATACAGTACTAACATACCTGTTCCATTACTGGAAGAGAAAACGGAACAGGCTGATTTGCAACATCATGCCATTTACTTCTTGGGAGTGAATCTACACGCTCCAGAACATAGCTAATAACAGCAGAGAATGGTGGTGCTTGGAATGATGGTGTTCCATCTTTGGCCTCTTTAGCTGCCTTGTATAACTGTCTTCTGGACTCTATACGAATGTCATCATGGCTGGTTAGCAAGAATTATAAGAATTACAGTCATGAAACCCAATCTCTATTGACATATCACAAAGAAGCACATATGTGGATGAGTATATCTTAAAACTTTTAATGAAAACCATACTGAGGAATTTATAATGGGGTTTACCTGTCTCCTGTAGCCACCATGAGAATGAACCTCGAAGGAACATGATCATTAGGAAATACTGATGCTGCATAATGAACAGCTGTACGCCTTAGCTGAGCATTATGATGCAGCACATGCTCAGACAAGAGGACACAAAGTTCATCTTGGCTTGACGTATTAAGCTGTTTACAGACAGGTGCAACCATTGACAGAGCCTCCTGCACAGCCAATAAGACATCTCCTTCTTCCTGTGTTAGTGCATTCATCAGGGTCTGCAGGTAATGAAGCTGCGAGGGATGCGACAACAGGAGGTTTGGAAGTTTAACGGATAATTTTGCCAAAGCTCCATATGCTAATGACCGTAGCCTTGCATCACACTTTTCTTCTTCAATAACCTTAACAACTCCACCAAACAGTACACTTCCCACTGGAGATAACTTATCTTTATCAGCATTGAATGCAATGTGGTGTAGAAATGTTACACCCTGCTGCTTCAGCTTCGTATTTGAATTTTGTCCCCAAAGGCACTCGAAGAACACTTTCAGAGCGAGTGGGGCATAATTACACGCTTCTTTTGACTTTAATAGATATGGCATAAGCTTCAGTCGAATTCTTGTATTTGCAGGATTTTTAAATTTATCTGCTGGAGTTTTATCTTTTGGCATAAGTGTGCCAAGAAAAAGAACATAGAGGGGTGCAATTACTGAACTGCTGTTCCAGTCAACGCTGCCATCTATTCTCTTAAGCTGTAGATCTGCTGCATTAGCCACAGAAAACCTTGTATCAGCTGCTCCTATAATCAACTGCAATACAACTGAGGAAGGTGGCAATACCTCAGAACTTAAAAACCTAATAACAGAAACCTTAAGCTTCTCTAGATCTTCAGGTTTAGGTGCAGTTTCTCCTGTGACTCTTTTAAAGGTGTGGATGCTCATTCCTGCTGGTACACCAGGCACTGGAGGACCCTCAGAATTATCCTGAGCTCCATCACTTGCCCTTTGTTGAGACAGTGGTGTAGCACTAAGGAAAAAAAAAATGTGTATAAAACACACACAAAATGCAATATGACATAACAGAATTGACTATATTCAATACCAACAAAATTACATATAAAATTTCAGTACTTCCAACATTTAAATATATATACAGTACTTTTATTTCAAGTCACTGCACAATTATCAAACCTTAAGTCTTCTTACACACTCCCAATGTAAGTTTCTCATAAACATTTCCATAACCTATGAATGCTATTCACTTTGATAATTCTTTTATCCAAACAACTATATCATTTATTACCTAATGTTCCTTTCAAATATGAAATAATTTCTTCTCTCAAAAGGAATGTAAGCACCTTCATTAGAATTTTTTTTCCTTTACTTAAGGACAAATATACACAATAAGTGTCATTCAAGT
Source organism: Cherax quadricarinatus (assembly GCF_026875155.1). Lineage (NCBI taxonomy): Eukaryota > Metazoa > Arthropoda > Malacostraca > Decapoda > Parastacidae > Cherax > Cherax quadricarinatus. The sequence goes on from NC_069409.1 coordinate 49,682,651, forward strand.
CTCCTCAATCAAGCAGAATACAAAATGACTGACCCATAAGGAAGGAGCAAAATATCCAGCATAAAGTCAAGCAGGAGCTTAGCAACTCCTGGTCTCTCCCGCAGACCAAATAATGATGCAGTTTTCTCGGCTGTTTCAGGAATCTTCATATGACCAAATACTGGCACCATCAATAGTAGAAGACTAAGGAAAATTTAATTATCTTAGTTAATAGTACTGTACAATGTTGTTTTATATAGTATAAGCACAGTGTAAATACACAGATGACAAAGTATGTATATATGAACATTCTGTAAGCATTCTATCATCTTCTAGATAAAACAATTACCTGTCCTGATGCTGAGAGGGTTTGCCTTCCAGACTGTTAAGCATGGAGGGTAGGAGCTCTACCTGCTTATTCAGGTCCAGTCTTGGATATCCCATCTTTATGTAGATTATAGAGAAATTCTTGGAAAAAAAAAAAAAAAAAAAAAAAGTAAGTATTGCATATAAAATACAAATCGTAATTAATGCTACAATAACCTACAAGCTCTTACATGACATGCTACAGAACAAGTCTACTGTCAGACCCAAGAATTACTCAAAATAAAAGAAATTCCCCAATTTTCTACAAAGATTAAAAAAATTAATACATTTCTGTAAAAGATTGCTGTAGTTAAGACTGTACCTTAAAAGACTTGGATACCGCAAAAAGTGAATAATATTATGCATGAAATATCTACAGAAAGTCACATATTTTCTACTGGGCATAATATACTAATCACAAAATTCATTATTACAAATAAAAACGAAAACAGTTACAGTGACAAATGCTGTAGCGCTTGGATCCTGATACTGAGCCAAGAGAGATTCCACTGGCAGCTGGATACTTTCATGATCTTTAACTCGACGGTTAACATGTATCAACAACTCCATCACCTTAGAAATAAATAAGCAATACAAAATTACTATACCATATTATAAATAAAAGAGCTATCTTATGGTTCATGGTAAATTTCACATTATGTATATTGAGCAAGTACTGATTACATTATACAGTACAGTACATTGTAGTTTAGTGTATTCAGAGCAGCTGAAGTACATTAAACAAGGAAGAAGAAATATAATGCATTGCATATAAAGTACATACCTTCTTCCGAACAGGTTCATGTGGAGAGGCCAATTTCAAGATGACAGGTGCTAGGAATTTAAGTAACTCTTCCTGTAAAACATCATCAGTTGCTGCAGAGCCTATTCGAAGAAACACACGCTCTACCAACACTGATAGAAGAAAGGACCATTTAAACCATTAATTGATTTTAAGAAACAACCACACTCAGAGAGTAAACTTTAAATAACATTTCAGTCAATTCTGGATTAATATTAAGTTACAGCAAAGCAAGAAAAACTGAGAAGACCAGAAGACAAGCCATGAAGAAGGAAATGGTGGTGGCAGTGGCAATTGTAGTAGCTGTAGTAGTAAAAATATTGGTGGTGGTGGTAGAAGTACCAGTCATAACAATAATGGTAGTCATAGTTATTTGTGAATTGTTCCAACAACAGAATTGTGACTTTCATTCAACTTTTTTAATATAATGCAATATTAAAAGTATGCTTTTAAAAATAAAATTATGCAAATACTATACTGTACTGGTGGGGCTCTAACTTACAGCGAGTCCTAAAACTCACAGGTCAGTGTGCTAACCATTCATCTATGCCGACCTAACAAGTTTCATCAAACTGAATGTATTTGATAGCTGATTTTGCACTACTTCATTTAAAAAGTGAAACACAAATGAGTTTATACATTCAAAATGCATAAAATGTAATTTTTTTTTTTTTAACAAGTCGGCTGTCTCCCACCGAGGCAGGGTGACCCAAAAAGAAAGAAAATCCCTAAAAAGAAAATACTTTCATCATCGTTCAACACTTTCACCTCACTTCACTGTTTTTGCAGAGGTGCTCAGAACACAACAGTTTAGAAGCATATGCTACGTATAAAGATACACAACATATCCCTCCAAACTGCTAATATCCCGAACCCCTCCTTTAAAGTGCAGGCATCGTACTTCCCATTTCCAAGACTCAAGTCCGACTATATAAAAAAAACGGTTTCCCTGAATCCCTTCACTAAATATTACCCTGCTCACACTCCAACAGATCGTCAGGTCCCAAATACCATTCGTCTCCATTCACTCCTATCGAACACGCTCATGCACGCCTGCTGGAAGTCCAAGCCCCTCGCCCACAAAACCTCCCTTACCCCTTCCTTCCAACCTTTTCAAGGACGACCCCTACCCCGCCTTCCTTTCCCTAAAGATTTATACGCTCTCCATGTCATTCTACTTTGATCCATTCTCTCTAAATGACCAAACCACCTCAACAACCCCTCTTCTGCCCTCTGACTAATACTTTTATTAACTCCACACCTTCTCCTAATTTCCACACTCCGAATTTTCTGCATAATATTTACACCACACATTGCCCTTAGACAGGACATCTCCATTGCCTCCAACCACCTCCTCGCTGCTGCATTCACAACCCAAGCTTCACACCCATATAAGAGTGTTGGTACTACTATACTTTCATACATTCCCTTCTTTGCCTCCATAGATAACGTTTTTTGTCTCCACATATACTTCAACGCACCACTCACCTTTTTTCCCTCATCAATTCTATGATTAACCTCATCCTTCATAAATCCATCCGCTGACACGTCAACTCCCTAGTATCTGAAAACATTCACTTCTTCCATACTCCTCCTCCCCAATTTGATATCCAATTTTTCTTTATAAGAACATAAGAACATAAGAAAGAAGGAACACTGCAACAGGCCTAGTGACCCATGCGGAGCAGGTCCATATCCCCCCCCCCCGGATTAGACCAATGACCCCCCCCCCGGATTAGCCCAATGACCCACCCAGTCTCGTCACCTCCACTCAAGGATGGAGCACTGCACCAGACCCAGCAGCACAAGTTAGTCAGGTCCAACTCGCACCCACCCACACCCACTCATGTACTTATCTAACCTATTTTTAAAACTACACAACGTTTTAGCCTGAATAACTGTACTCGGAAGTTTGTTCCACTCATCCACAACTCTATTACCAAACCAGTGCTTTCCTATATCCTTCCTGAATCTGAATTTTTCCAACTTGAAACCATTGCTGCGAGTCCTGTCTTGGCTGGAAATTTTCAGCACGCTATTTACATCCCCTTTATTTATTCCTGTTTTCCATTTATACACCTCAAACATATCCCCCCTAATTCTACGCCTTTCGAGAGAGTGCAGATTCAGGGCCCTCAGTCTATCCTCATAGGGAAGATTTCTGATACATGGGATCATCTTTGTCATCCTCCTCTGTACGTTTTCCAGAGCATTTATATCCATTCTGTAATACGGTGACCAGAACTGAGAAGTATAGTCTAAATGGGGCCTAACCAAGGATATATAGAGTTGAAGAACAACCTGAGGACTTCTATTATTTATACTTCTAGATATGAAGCCAAGAATTCTGTTAGCTTTACTGCGAACACTAATGCACTGTTGTCTTGGTTTTAGATTACTGCTAACCAGAATTCCAAAATCCTTTTTGCAATCAGTAGTATTAATATCTATTATTTAGTTTATATGTGGCATGGTTATTTAACCCTTTGACTGTCGCAGCCATATATATACGTCTTATGAGGTACCGTGTTTGACGTATATATACTCATAAATTCTAGCGGCTTCAAATCAAGCAGGAGAAAGCTGGTAGGCCCACATGTGAGAGAATGGGTGTGTGTGGTCAGTGTGCACCATATAAAAAAAAATCCTGGAGCACGCAGTGCATAATGAGAAAAAAAAACTCCGACCGTTTTTTTTACTTAAAATGCCGACTTTGTGGTCTATTTTCGTATAGTATTTATGGATGTATTCTCGTTTTCTTGGTCTCATTTGATAGAATGGAAAATATATTATAGAAATAGAGGTGATTTTGATTGATTTTACTATAAAAAGAACCTGGAAATGGAGCACAAAGTACGGGAAATGTTTGATTTTTGCCGATGTTCAAAAGTAAACAAATGATGTCATTGTCCAATAAATGTCCAAATAGTCATTCTAATATGCAGTCATGAATGGGTTGATGTAATTTTTACAATTATTACAGTATTGCAGTAGTCTGCATAACAGTAAATCTTCTATTTTTTGTTTGAATAAAATTTCAAAATAAAAAGCAAGAGTAATATCAGAGGGGCCTGGAGACATGACTGATGAACAAAGAAAATGTTATTTTAGAGCCAGGAATGTCTGCATTGTTCATTCTGGTCCTTATTTGGAAATTGTCATAATTTTTAATTTTCGTGAAATTGGCCAAATTGCAAATTTCTGACCATGTTATTGGGTAGTTGAAATCGGTAAATGCGCAGTTTCTTGTACTCAATCGATAGAAAAAATGGAGTTCTGAAGAAATAGCTATGAGTTTGGTTGACTGGAATAATGGAATTAGCTGAAAATAGGGCTCAAAGTGGGCGAAATCACCGATTTGTAAATATCACCGAGGTCGCTAACTTCGCGAGAGCGTAATTCCGTCAGTTTTCCATCAAATTTCGTTTTTTTAGTGTCTTTACAATCGGGAAAAGATTCTCTATCATTTCATAAGAAATTTTTTTTTTTTTTAAATTTTGCAACACCAGGAGACACCTCTGGATTGAGGGTTGCGACAGTCAAGGGGTTAACTGTCCAACATTTAGAACTTTGCATTTGTCAATATTAAACTGCATCTGCCACTTCTCCGACCATTGCATCAGTCTATTCAAATCATCCTGGAGTGCTCTAGTGTCCTCATTAGAATGAATTGGAAGGCCTATTTTGGTGTCATCAGCAAATTTGCTTATGTCACTATTTATTCTCTCATCTGTCATTTATGTAAATTGTGAATAACAACGGGCCCACCGCTTGTGACGTGCCCCCATTCTGATTTCTCCCCATTTATGCAAACTCTCTGCTGTGTATTTGTCAGCCATGCCTCTTCCCAGGAAAAAATTTCTCCTCCTATTGCATGTGCCTTAGGTTTCCTCAATAGCCTCTGGTGTGGAACTCTATCGAAAGCCTTACTGAAGTCCATATACACAATATCATATTCATTACCATGATCTACCTCCTCAAACACCTTAGTGAAAAAAGTTAGTAAATTCTTAAGACAGGAAAGCCCCTTCGTAAAACCGTGTTGAGATTCATTAATCAATCTGTGCCTGTCAAGATGGCTGCGAATTACTTCGGCAATTATCTAAATCATTTGATACCCTCATCACCTTACTCTTTTCTATGTTCACTTTCAACTCTCTACCTTTACACACACTCCCAAACTCATCCACTAACCTTTGCAATTTTTCCTTAGAATCTCCCATAAGCACATTATCATCAATTCAATTCAATTCAATTCAATTCAAATTCAATTCAATTCAAAGTTTATTCTCTATAAGGATTACAATGCTGAGTATACAGAATTTGGTTATTGTGTGGTTTACATGTAGTAAAATAATAATTACAGAGTGTATCACTAAAACACCTAGCATGGCTAGGCATTTCGGGCAGACTTAGTTTAATTCTTAATTTTAAAATATTACAAATTATGAGGTAAGTTGGTATTATGGCTAAGTGACTAAATACTAGTTTGTGAGTTTAGCAATGTGAATGCTTTTGTTTTGGCATAGTACATAGTTTCAGTATTGGAGTATCACAGGCCAACTTATGACTAGTTTGGATTCATTATTTTAAGATTGAGATTAATATTTCTGTTTATGGACAAATGGGTGAGTGAGTGTAAGTGTGAACCACCAGGTGGTATTCGTATAGTTAGTTGACGGGGTGTATCAGGGAGATAAGATGTTCTAATGGTAGTTTTGAAGGTGATGAATGTGTCTGCAGTTCTAGAGTTTTCAGGTAGGGTGTTCCAAATTTTAGGGCCTTTGACATACATTGAATTTTTGTAAAGGTTTAGTCGGACACGGGGAATGTCATAGAGATGTTTGTGTCTGGTGTTATGCCTGTGGGTTCTGTCACAACTATCAAGAAAGCGTTTCAGGTCAAGGTTAATATTGGAATTTAAGGTAGATGTAGATTGCACAGTAGTAAGTGTGGATGTACTGAACAGGGAGTAAGTTTAGATCTATGAAGAGTGGGGGGGGGTGTTGCCAGGGATGGGATTTAGTGAATATTCTTACTGCAGCTTTCTGTTGGGTTATTATTGGCTTTAGGTGTGTTGCTGCAGTTGATCCCCAAGCACAAATAGCAAAGGTGAGGTATGGATAAATAAGGGAGTGGTATAGTGTGAGAAGGGCATTTTGCGGCACGTAGTATCGTATCTTGGAAAGGATCCCAACAGTTTTGGATACTTTTTTGGTTATGTGTTGGATATGGGTGCTGAAATTCAGGTTGTTGTCAAGGTATAGGCCTAGGAATTTGCCCTCATTATGTCTGGTAATTGGAGTGTTGTTGATCTTAATGTTAATTTGCGCAACTCTTGCTCTGCTACCAAACATAATATAGTAGGTTTTGTCAGTGTTAAGCATAAGTTTATTGGCTGTCATCCAAGTCGATATTTTGATCAGCTCCTCGTTAACAATGGTGTTGAGGGTGGCAAGATTAGGGTGAGAGATGACATAAGTCGTGTCGTCAGCAAAGAGAATGGGTTTCAGGTGTTGGGATACGTTTGGAAGATCATTTTTTGATGTATATGAGGAAGAGCAGGGGACCAAGGACACTTCCCTGCGGAACTCCAGTATCAAGTGGCCGTGTTGCTGATGCTGTGTCTTTAATGGTGACATATTGATACCTATTAGTAAGGCAAGATTTGAAATATGCAAGCGCATAGCCTCTTATACCATAATGGTCAAGTTTGTGGAGTAGTATGCCGTGGTCTACTGTGTCAAAAGCTTTTCTTAGGTCAATAAAAATTCCTAGTGGATATTCCTTATTTTCCAATGCTGTGTAAAGCAGATCTAGCATTTTTATGATTGCATCATTAGTGCTTTTATTTTTCCTGAATCCAAATTGGCAGGGGTTGAGTATGTTTTGTGCCGTTATAAATGAATATAGTCTCCTGTGCACGAGTTTCTCAAAGATTTTGGATAGCAATGGTAAGTTTGATATTGGCCTATAGTTCTTTAAATCTGTAGGGTCACCACCTTTATGTATTGGTGTAACCCTTGCCGTCTTAAGTAGTTTCGGGAAGATGCTAGTTTCTAGTGACTTGTTAAAAAGTAATGAAATAGCATGCGAAAGGACATGGGCCGCTCGCTTGTACAATAATGGTGGGACACGAGACAGATTCCCTGAGCTATTTGTAAGTGACTTTATAATCTCGGTGAGTTCCGTGGGCTCAGTAGGTGCAAGATAGAAGGAATTTTGGAAATTCCCATCTAGGTAGTCCCCTGCATGGGCATTGGGACGTGGGATTTTATTGGCAAGATTAGATCCTATGGCTGAGAAGAAGTCGTTTAGCTTGTTAGCTGTGTCAGTGGGATGCAGTGGTGTTTCATTAGGTTTAGTTAGGACAATATTCTTGTTTTTTTCAGTTTGTGGGTCCCTAGAATCTGAGTGTGTTTTCCAGGTCTTTTTTATATCTCCTCTTGTGTCTGTGAATCTACTGGAGTAGTATAGTTGTTTGGCTTTCTTTATTACTTTGGTGAGAACTGATGAATAGTGTTTAAGAATATCTTTGTGTATTAAGCCCTGTCTATATTGCTTTTCATATTGGTGTTTCTTATCAATGGATTTCAGAATGGTGCTGGTTAGCCATGGGCAACCAAGCCGTTTGTTTGTGATCCGTTTTGTTTTTATAGGACAACGTTTGTTGTAATTTGTTAAGAAAAATGTCTGTCCAGTCATCAATACCATTGGCCTTGGAGAATTCTGTAGGCCAGTCAACAGTCTCTAGGTAAGCTGTGAACTTCCTTATTGAGGCCTCGTCATGGAGTCTAAATGAGACTTCGTTGTATTCAAGTGGTGGTTTACTTGTTTGTCAAGAGGAAGGTAGGGTAGCGGTCTGTAGTGCTATCTGTGATTATCCCTGATTTAAGGGGGGCTAGTATATTGGTCCATATGTGGCCTATTATGGTTGCACTTGTCTAAGTGAGCCTGCTTGGTTTAATTATTGTTGGTATGAGAAGTGTGTTGTTCATATTGTTGATGAAATCAGTTACAGGCTGATCATCTAGTAGGCCAAGGTTGATGTTGAAGTCTCCAGCTAAGAGAAGGTGGTGCTTATTCATTTGTCTGTTTGTTATTAGTGCCTTTAATTTCTCAGTGAAATTTGGGATGTTTGTGTGGGGTATCCGGTAAATGGCACCAACTGTTTTAGGTGTCTTAAGGTTTTTTACAGTAAAATTAGCAAAAATGTTTTCCCCCAAAATTTCATCACTAAAACAAATGGGGCTAATACAAAATAATTTGGGTTTGAGTAATAGATTGCAATCCACCCCCAAATTGGTATGGTCTCAGTTTTGAATTGCGTGTTCCTGGGAAGGGTAGATACTATTGGCCCTGCTTAAGCCGGTCCAGTAAGAATAATGCAGGGGAAGGGGGTTTTAGTGATTCAAGGGGTGCCGGAGGTTTCAAGTGTTTACTTAAGGACCTATTTGTATTAAGTATTGATAGACTTTTAGCATTGTTTAGGAAGTGCGGCTTGTGATGCTGTGTAATAAAGGCAGTTACTTTATAAAAGGTTTTTTTTTGGGTGTCAATTAGGGGGTTTAGATCACGGGCAATGTGATCAATCATCTTCTAGGTTTAATTTTGGTTATTTTTTAAACCGAGTTGTGGTTTAGTTTAGTACTGATACTTATGGGGGGAAGTTTGGACAAATAATAGCTAGAGTATTTGGGCATAAGAGTATATCACTATTTCCATAATGAAATTGATGTTGCTTGTGTTGTGCGGAATGAGCTAAAGTACAACTAGGATAAACTAATAAATAAAAATTCAAAAATTAAATAGCACAAATTCTCATTGTAATTCACAAGGGGGCAAAATAATGACTTTTGTGTAGTCTATGTTTTAGGAATTGGTATGAGCTAGAATGAGCTATAGTACAACTAGGTTTAATCTAATAATATAAAAATACAAATTAAAAATAGCACCAGACTCTCACTAGTAATTGCACTATGGTCTAATATAATGAATTTGGTATTGGTTATGTATTGAGCTAGAATGAGCTATAGTACAATTGAGTTTAATCTAATAATGTAAAAAAGGTACAAGACTCTCAATTTTAATTGCACTAAGGTTTTATACAAGTTGTTTACAAGAACTAGAGTATAACTAGATTTAAATTGACAAGATAAAATACACAAGTTAAGGTAGCAAAAGAATAATAAAAAAAATAATAAAAATAAAAATGGCAATGACTTGGTTATAATACGTTAGTAAGATGGTAGACAGGATAATATAAAAGTTGTAGCTGAAAATACTAGTTTAAAAAAGTATAGAATAAAAATGGGCAATAAAAAAAGTATAAAATAAGTTTGGTCAATATAGTTTAAAGTAAAATTGGGCAATAATAGGGATTATAGAATAAAATTGGGCAATTGAGTATTTCTTAAAGTGAGGTAGAATTATTGAGGACAAGTTATGGTTAGTTTAATATAAAATAAGATATAACAGTGATGTGGTAAGATGTTAAAAAAGGAGATAGATTCTGTAGATATTAATCACAATTAAGACCATAAGGTAGAATGGTCGTTGAATACAACAATGATAATTAAAAGTAGTTGGGGTATTAGAATTTTAGGGGGTGCACAAATTTATGACAATATAACACTAACGATGGACTGTGGGTATTATCTGCACTTTACTCTGATTCTGTTAGTCCAGCCTCACTTAAGAATGTTTTAAGGTCATGTTCTGTAGAGATGAAGTATCTCTTCCCAGTGGGCTGTTTCCTAACTGCGATTTTTCTGTCCCTCACAAAGCACTGGTGGATTTTTTGGGCATAGCGTAATTTTCTTAGCCGATAAAGGAGTTTTGTCTCGTTTTGGTAAGGCACTCACTGACGTAAACATCACTTTTCATAGAAATAGATGTTTTTAGTAGGTTGTTTCTTTGTAGGCTAGTTTGGAATTTTAACAGCACTGTTTTTTTACCCGCTTGGTAGCCCATCAGTTTGCAATCCTTTAGGTCATCACTACATATGTTAAGGCGAAGGTGGTCCTTGATAAGCTGTAGGGTGGTCTCCATGCAGGTTTCTTGGGCGACTGTGGGTGGGAGATGTTTGCTGTTAACTACAACAGCGTCAGATAGCTGCTGTTGGTCATTATGGTCTTGGAAGTTGGTGATGACATTGCAAGTTGTTGGTCCCATTTTGTATTTAATTCCCCATAATTTAATCCCACCCCTCTCCAAAACACCCTAGCATTTACTTCTTTTACAACCCCATCTATAAATATATTAAACAACCATGGTGACATTACACATCCCTGTCTAAGACCTACTTTTACTGGGAAGTAGTCTCCCTCTCTTCTACACACCCTAACCTGAGCCTCACTATCCTCATAAAAACTTTTAACAGCATTTAGTAACTTACCACCTATTCCATATATTTGCAACATCTGCCACATTGCTCTCCTATCCACTCTATCATATGCCTTTTCTAAATCCATAAATGCAATAAAAACTTCCCTACCTTTATCTAAATACTGCTCACATATATGCTTCAATGTAAACACTTGATCTACACATCCCCTACCCACTCTGAAACCTTCTTGCTCATCCACAATCCTACATTCTGTCTTACCTCTAATTCTTTCAATTATAACCCTACTGTACACTTTTCCTGGTATACTCAGTAAACTTATTTCTCTAAAACTTTTACAATCTCTTTTGTCCCCCTTCCCTTTATATAAAGGGACTATACATGCTCTCTGCCAATCCCTAGGTACCTTCCCCTCTTTCATACATTTATTAAACAAAAATACCAACCACTCTAACACTATATCCCCCCCCCTGCTTTTAACATTTCTGTCATGATCCCGTTAGTTCCAGCTGCTTTACCCCTTTTCATTCTACGTAATGCCTCACGCACCTCCCCCACACTCGCATCCTCTTCTTCTTCTCCTAAAAGATGGTATACCTCCCTGGCCAGTGCATGAAATTACCGCTTCCCTTTCTTCGTCGACATTTAAAAGTTCCTCAAAATATTTTCGCCATCTACCCAAAACCTCCATCTCCCCATCTACTAACTCCCCTACTCTGTTTTTAACTTACAAATCCATTCGTTCTCTAGGCTTTGAGTGTATCTTTACTAAATTACTTTCAAATGTGTTTAAAATATGCATATACATTACAGCACAGTAAGTATCTAAAAAAAAAAAAGATTAAGAGCTGGAAAGGTGCCACACATATTGCACTGTTGCCACACTGCATGAGGTTCCACACTCTACAGGGTGCTAACCACTGTAAAAGGCACCTCCCCCCCCCACACACACACATACTTCACAGGGTGCCATAAACTACTCAGGGTGCCACACAATGCAAAGAATATTACATACTGCAAAGAATATCACAAACTGCAAAGAATATCACAAACTGCAAAGAATATCACAAACTGCAAAGAATATCACATACTGCAAAGAATCACATACTGCAAAGAATATCACAAAGTGTCAAGAATACTACACACAATGTAAAGGGTGGTACAGGATGCAAAAGATGCCACATTCTGCAAAAGATGCCTTATACAGCACAAGGTGCCACATACTGCACAGGGTGCCCCACAATTTAGTGGGGCACCCTAAACATTTAGTGTCTCCCCACATGAGGGGAGACACTAAATGTTTAGGGGTTATACAACACCTTCGAGAATGGAAGGTAATCAGATCTGATCCATGGAGAGGGAGAGTAGCTCAAAGGCCTTAGATCAAAAGCTCTTTCCCTGAAGGGTGCCACACATTTAAAAGAGCCTTACATGCAGTGTGTGGAGTCCATACATCATCATAAAAATCCCCCCAAAAATCAGTTTTTCCAACTATGAGGAGAGATAAAGGTTATTTTTTTTTTTTTATTAACACATCGGCCGATTCCCACCAAGCAGGGTGGCCCAAAAAAGAAAAACTTGCATCATCATTCACTCCATCACTGTCTTGCCAGAGGGGTGCTTTACACTACAGTTATAAAATTGCAACATTAACACCCCTCCTTCAGAGTGCAGACACTGTACTTCCCATCTCCAGGACTCAAGTCCGGCCTGCCGGTTTCCCTGAATCCCTTCATAAATGTTACTTTGCTCACACTCCAACAGCACATCAAGTATTAAAAACCATTTGTCTCCATTCACTCCTATCAAATACACCCATGCATGCTTGCTGGAAGTCCAAGCCCCTCGCACAGAAAACCTCCTTTACCCCCTCCCTCCAACCTTTTCTAGGCCAACCCCTATCCCACCTTCCCTCCACTACAGATTTATACACTCTTGAAGTCATTCTGTTTCATTCCATTCTCTCTACATGTCCAAACCACCTCAACAACCCTTCCTCAGCCCTCTGGACAACAGTTTTGGGAATCCCGCACCTCCTCCTAACTTCCAAACTACGAATTCTCTGCATTATATTCACACCACAATTGCCCTCAGACATGACAGCTCCATTGCCCCCAGCCTTCTCCTCGCTGCAACATTCATCAACCATGCTTCACGCCCACATAAAAGCGTTAGTAAAACTATACTCTCATACATTCCCCTCTTTGCTTCCAAGGACAAAGTTCTTTGTCTCCACAGACTCCTAAGTGCACTGCTCACCCTTTTCCCCTCATCAATTCTATGATTCACCTCATCTTTCATAGACCCATCTGCTGGCATGTCCACTCCCAAATATCTGAATATATTCACCTCCTCATACTCTCTCCCTCCAATCTGATATCCAATCTTTTTGTTATCCTCATAACCTTACTCTTTCCTATATTCACTTTTAATTTTCTTCTTTTACATACCCTACCAAATTCATCCACCAACCTCTGCAACTTCTCTTCAGAATCTCCCAAGAGCACAGTGTCATCAGCAAAAAGCAACTGTGACAACTCCCACTTTGTGCTTGATTCTTTATCTTTTAACCCCACACCTCTTGCCAAGATCCTCACATTCATTTCTCTTACAACCCCATCTAAAAATATATTGAACAACCATGGTGGCATCACACATCCTTGTCTAAGGCCTACATTTACTGAGAAATAATCTCCCTCTTTCCTATATACTCAAACTGGAGCCTCATTATCCTCGTAAAAACTCTTCACTGCTTTCAGTAACTTATCTCCTATACCATACACCTGCAACATCTGCATTTACTGCATTTGAAGATCAGAGAACCAGAACTGACATGATAATAAAAGTATAAAATAAAGAGGCATTGATAAGAAAGAGATATGGAAATTAAAATTAAAACTTTTTTCTAATGAGCTAAACAAATTTGTTATGTTATATAAAATGACCAAAGACAAGGAAATATGGAAGCTAAAAACAATCACATGACTCTTAGCATACACCAGTTCAGGAAGAGAGCTAAAAGGCTCCTGATGAATGAAAATGCAGAAAGAAAGGAAAGTGATTTCTTGTATAGTTAACATTTATATACCTATTACATTAAGCTGATTTTCTTTATTTAATATTCACATAAACTACTCGGTTTCCTCTTAGCCCTTTGTATCTCTTTTTTATTGTAACTGATTTCAAGCAACTGATTTATTTGTGTGGTTATAATAATGACTGATTTCTATGGTAACTAATAGTTAGGCTGGTAACATTAAGATATTACAAGGACCCTGATGGAAATAAGTCACTTCATCTGACTTTATTGGGTTATCCTAATTGATTTACACATCATAGTGTAAGGCAGTTGTTATCACTCAAAATTTGTGTAACTGTACTTGAGTGCAAGTATACATAAATAAATTTACTTAAGATTCTTGAGATTCAGAGTACAGTGGACCCCCGGTTTACGATATTATTTCATTCCAGAAGTATGTTCAGGTGGCAGTACTGACCGAATTTGTTCCCATAAGGAATATTGTGAATTAGATTAGTCCATTTCAGACCCCCAAACATACACATACAAATGCACTTACATAAATACACTTACATAATTGGTCGCATTGGGAGCTGATCGTAAAGCGGGGGTCCACTGTACTTAGAAAGTAGAATAATCTGGATAAGGAAATAGTGGAAGCAGATTCTGTACATAGTTTCGAGTAAAGGTATGACAGGACCCTAAAGAATAGGAATCTGTAAAATACAGTCAACAGCAAAGATGAGACCAGAACTTTGAACTGACTACAATTAAGTTCACTGTAATGGGTGCCACAAACATTGCATTTATGAAAAAAAGATGATGCGAGCTTTAATTTTTAACATGGTGGACTGGGAGGCCAATGGAAGACCTCGGCCACTTGACCAAAAGCTCTAGTTAGGTCATTACAAGGATTCTAATAGGAATAAATCCCTTTGACTTTTTTGGGGGTTATCCTAGGTAACTTACACTATGTATGATAATTGTATTTATGTGTACCTGCACCTAAATAAACTTAATTACTTACTAGCTTATAATGTTTTTTGACCAATATCCCCATCACTGTACAGGGAGCCCCACCTTCAGAATGGAAACATACTGAATTGTGCTTAAAACGCACAAACAACTCACAGAGCTCATCGTGGAGAGCCGGAGTCGTCATGATACTATAAGATGACAATCTACTGCTGCATTTCTCGTCTTCTTTACCACGGTGTTGCAAAGACGTCTCTTGCACTGCACTGCTGTTGTCTCTGCTACAGACGTGTTGTGCCTTCTGAAGGTGCTTCTGCTGGTCCCTGCCTCTTCTTCTGTGCCCGGGAAGTAGTTTTCTTGAAAGTGTTGTCTTGTGGGGGACTCAATGTGACCGTAAAGGAGAAAAAAGACGAATATTAGCACTGATGCTGTGTCTTATGCACTGTCATCAGCTGGGCAGCCGCGTTCGTCATCCCGTGAAATAAACACTTGATCGCGTTCATTACTAACCAAACTACCAGCAAAACCTTAATTTTATGTCGTATAATTCTCTATAATGGCACTTTTTAAAATATACCCCGGAAATATATGGCCGTTATTTACTATATGTAGCCAATGATGGAATTGTTTGGAGGTACCGAGGATCGCTCCCCGGCACGAGTAAAACGCTCAGCATGTTTCCTTGCACCTGCTGTCCATGTTCACCTAAGTAAGTAAGTAAGTTTATTCAGGTATACACAAATACAGTTACATAGAATTATCATACATAGCAGCATATGTGTAGAGAACCTAGGATAACCCAAAAAAGTCAGACAGTAAGTAGGTACCTGGGTGTTAGTCTGCTGTTGTGGGTCATTTTATATTAGGGAAAGACAAGATTAAAGAACCCCAGCGGATATAAGGACGACAGTCCGCGAATTAGCAGTACTTTGGAGACTGGTTAACGGCCTTAGTCGGACCGAAACATCGCTATAAGTTTCAGTCTCCTAAGTGCAGGTTAAGTAAGTTTATATACTGAGGTGGTCAGTGCCTGAGGGACTGACCGGTTGATGGACTAATTAATTTTTTGAAAC